>JANRFK010006693.1:12141376-12155116 GCA_030068395.1 Apalone spinifera
ATTTGCATCCCTTTTCCGGAAAAGGGTGCCTGTGTAGACGTAGCCGTGATGTGGTGTGTGACCCTGTACTTAGCACTCCACCTGTGACATCCTCCCCTACCTCACGGGGGTGATGGTAAGCTAAAAATTCATACTGCTCATGGGGTGCCCCAATATGCTGATGAGGGCCATATGAATTCTGCTTCTGAGTGCTCAGTGCCTCATACACTCAAGTAGTAGTTAGAGCCAGATGTTTACGATAAAGGATCTGCTCAATATTTGCATGCAGACCACCTACAAACCAATAGAAACTGCACACTTTGTATGAAACAGAGGAGTGCATGCACTGATCTGTGTGCCTACATGGTTTTATGCAGGTACAACTAAAGGCATCAACCCACAAATAAAGGCATTACATGCTGTAATGAACTGGAGGAGTGCTGACCAGCACCTGGTGACTAAGGGGTTAACTCAGGGTACGTCTACACTTACGTCCACATTGCAATTGTGTTCTTTCCACAGAAAGTCGAAAGACCGCAGGGGGTCTTCCGACAGCGGTAAAGAGCTCTTTCGGAAAAAGGCACGTGTAGATGGGGAAGAGGGTTTTTGGTTTTTTTTCCAAAAGAAGAGGCCTCCAGGAAAAAGCAGAGGTGCCCTGGTGGCCACTCTGTCCATAGTAATCACAACAAGATAGAGGCTTGGAATTTGAATTGGATATAGATTCCCTGCCTGCTTTCTTTGTTGGACAGTAACACCAGGGATTGAGAGAGACAGAATTATTTAAACCCAGGAAGCACTATCATGCCCCCATCCCATGGAATTCAGGACAGGGGAGCGGACTGAACAAAGAGAAAAATTAGAAGTGAGTACCAGGGAAATACGAGTCCAGTCATGTTCAAGGTAATTTTTCTTTATTTTATGGTTTGGTTTGAACTACTCTGTGTTCAACTACTACTATCCTTCCCCTCCCTGCTTACCATCTAAGCATTGTGCTGAGACTTTTTTCTTTGTTTTTAATTTGGGGGGGAGGGATGGCTCAGTGGTTTGAGCATTGGCCTGCTAAACCCAGGGTTGTGAGTTCAATCCTTGTGGAGGCCGTTTAGGGATGTGGGGCAAAAAATTGTAAGGGATGGTACTTGGTCCTGCTGTGAAGGCAGGGGACTGGACTCGATGACCTTTCGAGGTCCCTTCCAGTTCTAGGAGATAGGCAATCTCCATTATAATCTTAAAAAAAAAAAAAACCATCTGGCAACCAAGTATGCTTTATCGAGTTTATCTTTTGTTTGGTAATAAAAATCACTTCTTTTAAGGTGATGATTTGATTCTTGTGTCCTGGAAAGTCTGTCTGTGGGTATCTGCAGGCCTCTGACTGAGGGGTGAGCTACCAGAGACTGCAGCTTGTTTTCCTCTTTTCTTTTTCAAGCTCTTTTGGGGCAAAAGAGCTTGCGGCCCCCCTGGGAGTGGTTTCAAGTATTCACCCTGGCTTTTTGGAAGGGATCAAAAGCACTTAATGGTGGTAGCAAATTCCCCAAAATCTAGGTATTAGGATTTGAGGGGGAAGTTTTTGTAACCAGTGCCTGTAGAGGCAAGGTTTTGGAGTGCTCTTGCAGGCCCCCACCTTCTGCATTCGTAGTGCTAGAGTGAGGAATAGCCTTGACACAGCACAAGCTAGGTATCCGTTTTTCTTTACATTTCCCAAAACCTGGCTCTGGGAGTCATTAACCATTCAGTCATTTAAAAACAATCTCTCTCTCTCTCTCTCTCTCTCTCTCTCTCGTATCCAAATAATACTTCCACCCAGTTTTACAGGCAATGCATGGGGTGTTTGTACGTGGAGACAAACAGCAGCAAAGGAATGGAAACATCCATTTATAGGAAAACTTCCACAGTGTAAGCGTAGGGCCCAGCATTGTTTTCACTAAAGTGAATGGGAATTTGCCAGTCCTTTAGGGACAGGTCATGACCCTGGCTGTGCTACAGTGCAGGAGGGTAATGTACACAAGGACTCTCTTTCTCCCCAGCTCAGTCTACCTACATTGCAGGGGGAAGGGATGGCTCAAGTACAGCCATAGGGCTGCTATTCTTGTGCACAGACGCGGGGAGGGGCTTAAGCAGAGTAGCTGGCCTACCAGTGAAGGGACCTGCAGCAGGTGGAGGTGGGAGCAAGGGAAGAATTAGCAACCACACTGTAATTCACAGTGCGGGTCATGATCTGTTCTTGGGGTGGAGCAGCTACTTGCTTCCTCCTCAGTGGGTGCACTGGCAAAGCCCACGAGGATCAGGGTCTATTTGTGCAAGTAAGAACTGGGTGGCTCCCTTGGCTCCACAAGAATCAATGGCAAAACTCCCACTGACTTCTAAGTGATTGGGCAGAGCCTTCAAGGGACAAACTGCACCAGCCTTACTGATACGGAGCAGTACATAACACTGCAAATATGCCCCTGAAACTCACAAGGACCCATCCTGGTGTCAGGCTCCAGGAGGCTGAGCCCAACCCTACTCCCCAGAAATTAACAGCAACCACTTCTACTGATTCAGTGGAGCACGATTAGGGTCCAAGTGCCTAAATTCTCACAGCGTGCAATAAAAACGCAGCCCGTGAAAATCTCATGGGACAAGGCTAGTAAAAGGGTCACCAGCAGCTTAACTATGGCCCAACATATATATATATATATATATATATATTCACAAAATGAGCTCTTGCAAAACCTCAAATCACTGCAAATATTTCCCCACTGGAAACATTTTTAAACAAATAAGTCTTTTCCTGCTGGTCCTGCAATCCAAGTATGAGAGCACTTCTGCCCCTGAAAGTGGAGCTGGTCACAAGCCTAAAGCCACAGTGAAATTCTCTCCAGTGACCATCACTGCTCAGCCTGAGACAACAATAGCGAAAAGAGACATTGCAATACTCCTACCCACTAGTTTTGTATAGTGTCAGATGTGGTTAGCAATGGTGGATTCGCACATGTGCTTATTTCCCAGACATAGGTCTGAACAGCCTTCGCTCACTCGGGGAGATAGAAGTGCGTGCCTATAGGATGGAGCCCTAGGATTTCTAAATGACAGTATTCTTGTAACATCTTCTAATCATTTCCTTTACGCCTGTAAAAAAGTCTAAACATCTGTGTCCAGATTCTAATCTGGTATATTCCACTGATAGCAATGGAACAAGATCGACTTGTAGCAACTGAAAATATGCTGCCCAGTATCGTTCCAGACTCTCGGCAGTCAGTGAAGAGGATGACGGTGACAGGGCTTCTCAGCACCTGCCCAATTCAAGATACCTAGTTTAGCAACTGGAACAAGTGGGTTCCTATTCTGGTCCCTCAGGACCTTGATCTTGCCCCCCTGACATCAATGAGAGTTTTGCCATTGACTTCCATGGGAGCAGGATCAGATCCTCATTGAAAGTTGATCCTGTTGCAAATGGTGGTAAACTCCCTCAATGCAGTTACAGGGGGCAATCTGTTGACGTGAAAATCCACAGGGAAAAAACTGCAATCCCTTTTTGGGGCATGACAGTAGAAGAAAGTGGGTTCCTTTGCCCCACAAAAAGGCAAGCGGCAGGTGGAAACAGGTTGGCTTTCTGCTGAGTTAAGCAGCTTGGCTCCCCTTCGCCAATAGGGGTAGCTGAATTTGTCATGGGAGGCTCTAAGGGATGACATGGAGACAATCTGTGCCGCTACAAGCACAAGAAACATGGTGCTAATAAAAGAAACACCAAGGTCCCTGAGAAAATCTTGGAAATACAACTAGTGGAAAGAAAGCAGTGGGTGTCTTGTCAGTTGCAAGGAGCTGTTCCTAATGCCAAAGAGGAGAAATACTTGTGAGCACACACAAAATGAAATCGAAAAATATCTAAGGAATCTGAGCCTGTCTTTCAACAGATTTTTCTAATCAAATGCCTTTTGGATGATATTTCAGCACAGCCAATTCTCCCTTCCCATGCTCACTCAGTCAGGGCCCCTCCTTTTAATTTAATTTTTTTGTTTTGCCATTTGATGAAGAAACAGAAATACATTCCACATGCCTCTTAAAGGCACAGCACGTTTCTTTCTCCCGTGGCAGCACCAAGCGTTCCATGTCAGCACCTTTAAATTTAAGGAGCTCCAACAAATCTGAATGTGTCCTGCCCTTAAACTCAGTACAGCTGCTCTCCTTCACCCAACTGCTCACGCTTGGCAGGAGTAGGGGTTCAGCAGGAAAGACTACCTTGAGCAGAAAGGACTTTTTATCCTTTCTTTGCTTGGAGTCTGGCAATGAATTTTATAAGTAGAAGCAAAATGCTGGAGGGGGTAACTAGAAAACCCTGAGAGGAATGAAGGAGTGTGAGCTAACAATATTGCTATTCTGCTCCCACGCAGCACACTACAAGAGGCTCTTTTTTAACATCACAGGTCTCTTTAAAGGTGAAAAAAGCATCTACTCACTGCCCTTTGTGTTGCTTGTCCTTCCTCATTTCTTAAAGCAGGAACCACGCTGCACCCAATAGTCCTTTCCAGGATGAATCCCTTTACATTCTTCCAATGCAGCGGAAAGCTAGACCTGCTCATCGCCCAGCGGCTCCTATGTTATCCTGCCTGACGTTCTTCTCCGAACAATGGGGGTGCAATTGATCAGTGGGGCAGGGCCATGATTCTACAGCCAGTAGCTCGTCTCACCGACTCAGTGCTTCAGGCGAGAGCATGGCCAGAGGGAGAAGAGGCCAGCACCACTTTGGGGCTCACCTTTGTCAACACGAAGCACTGTGTCTGTACAGCACCTAGCACAATGGGGCTCTCAACTCTGTGTGGGACTCTAGGTGCTACTGGAGACAACACCCTCCTTGTCTCTCTAATATCCCCTTGATCTAATATCCAGCATTGCTACAGATATACTCCAGGCACAACTGTACTGCAAACAGCAGCTACTTGGAGAAATCTCCCTGTGGCTGCCAGAGGCAAAGCTCGCTAAATCAACAGAAGGCTGGGAGTAGTCCCCAAGGGCTGGAGAGACTGCAGTTCAGAAGTACCAGAGGGAAAGAGAGCCAGGGTAAGAAACAGAAGGTCATAGGGTGCAAACTCCAGTAATGGGGAAGACAGCCAGAGAGGGCCAGATTCCGGGTAGGAACATCACTCAACCCAAACTGTCCCTAAACACACACACACACGTCTTTTAAGAAAAAAAGGGCAATTAATTGTAGGAAGACTGGGGGAAGAGGAAATGAAATGAAATGAAAATGGAGTCTGAGTTATAAAAATAGGTAATTTTTCCTACTTGCAGGAGGCTTATTACATTAATTAAACATTATTACAGTGAATGAGATGGGGGGGCATTATTAACCCTGGGACTGGCGGTAAGTGTTCTCTCCTGTTGCCTGAGGCCCCAGTGATCCGCAGATATTAATCTCTGTAAGCACTCAAAGTCTGAAGAGATAAACACTCCAACTATGAAAATGTGTTTCTCTGTTTTTCACACTGTGCCCTGTGTCAAGTCAAAGAATATGACGGTTGTCTAAAGAGCCTATCTTCGATACAGCGTGGGGGTTGTAAGAGATCTGGGTGCCTACTTTGCCAATGTTAAAAAGCAGATGTGTGTTTGTATGCTATAAGTAACAGTGAGTGCATATTCATGTGTGTGTTTGAGAAAGAAGTCTCATTATTCAACATATTTCATGTATATATTTGCATTCCTCTCTGGTTCTGCTTGCCAGGTGCCCCTAGGCTCCCTTCCAAGTGACTGTTAAAATGGTTAGGCTGGGGTGGGCAATATTTTTCACAGGAGGGCCACTTAATGGTTGTCATGGGCTGGCTCCACCCTCTGGAAGGGGTGGGGTCTGGGGTGGAAGGGGTGGAGCTGGGGACTAGCCTTCCCCCAGAGTAGTCTGGGGCCAGAGGTTTTGAATTAAAAACACAGCAAAGGGCTCACAGCTCCTGGCCCTGCCACTAGTGCATTGCCCGGCAACCGCCTGGGATTGCTGTGGCTATTTAAAGGGCTCACAGCTCCAGCCTTTGCCAGGGTAGTGCGATGACCATGAGTCATGAACCATTTAAATAGATTCCTGCTGCCTGTGCCACTGCCTGGAAATTTGGTGGCACAGGCAGCAGGCTTTAAATAGAAAGCATCCAGATACAATCTGTGAGCCAGTTCCAAGTGTTAGGTAGGCTGGATCCAGCCCCTGGGCAATTCGTGCCCAGCCCTGGTCTAGGCAGTACCTCTGTCACATGGCTGACAGGTTAGGTTTCAACACTCAGTCCTATAGGTAAGAACCAATGGGCAAGGTCAACTCAATCTATTATATCCTTATGCTCTTTAGATACAGGCATTGAAGTTCTTATATCTCTATTTGGCATCCAGAACAGAAGCAAAGCTGGGTGAACCCCATCCTGCCTCAATGGGACCTTTGAATTTCCTGCCCAAAACTCAGTCCATGTTCCTCAAAATCAAGTGAACTTCAACTAAAGTGATTTAGAAACCGGTGAGCGCACTTTGAACCCAACAACACTGTTCCCCCGTCATCTCAGATAAGACGATGGTAAAGGTCCCAGGGCTCGTTCCAAGATACAGGGATAAGGAATTTGCAGGGATTGACTCACTCCCAATCTCTTCAAACAAACCTAAGCAAAACCCTTCCACAGCTAAGACCTGTAAGGCTCATTCCTCCTTAGTCAGAACCCCAAATCCCCTATTCTGTTCCCACAAGTCTATGCCAAAGCACAAAAGAGTAAATCTCAAGCAGAATAAATGTTCTGTATCTTTAGGTCATGGAGAGCTCTATCCCAACAGATGACTTAAGTCTATTCCATGCAATCACTGGGTGCAGAATAGCTGAAGTCAAGCTTTATCCAGCCATGGGATAATTACAATGTGTGTACAAGAGGGCTGACACCATAGCAAGAGGGGAAACACAGTGTGGGGAGTACTGATGAACTCACATGAAGAAGTCCAGATCAGGATTTTGATGCAAGTCCCAATCTCCCTATATTAGTCCCGAGAGAATTCTTCCCCACAGTGCATGTACAGAATTCATGTAGCTCCGCAAAAATCACTTTCTTCCAGGGAAGCAAAGGGAAGCTGCAAGAGCAGTCACACACTACTCCCAAGCTGTGCTGGTACATCATTTCAGGCACCCGGCACAGCCAGTGGAGGGGTAAATGACCCAAGCAGTGGTTCCTACCCTAAGCTGGGATCAACAGCTAGTTCCAGCTGGACTAGAGGCAAGAGAGGATGGGACTTCCTCTTCCCCTGCAAGGAAAGTCTGAGACTGTGTGAGACCCACCCCCTTGAAACCTCTCCCAGCTGCAGGAGGTGCAACACCCTCCCCTACTTCCTGCCCCCCCTCACTCCTGAACAGTTGGGAGAGGAGCCAGTGTATGGGGAGGGGAAGTGCTCCCCCATCCACTCAACCCCCTTGCACCCAGACCTCCCATGCTCAGACACCCCTGCCACACCTACCCGGCACATACAGAATTTCTTGAGCTCTCCACTCCCAAATCCCACCCCACTGAACCTCAGCCCAGGAAATTCAGTGCCATGGTTATTGGACCTATAAAAGAGAAAAGAGCCAACCAAACAGAATATCCAAAGAATTAGCATAGGAAAAATACCCACTTCTGCATAATCTCAGCTACTGTTAGGCAGTATTACAACAATCTTTTCCATGGAGAAAATGCTATAGCCATTTCGCCCTTCCCCAAGAACATATGATCCGGCTTACCAGGTCCAGTGCTTGGTCCTGAATTGCTGAACCATGTGCTTCTAGAATGGAAAGACCACATATAATCTGTTGCAGGGTCATTAGACCAATCACACAGGTCTTCAGGGAGATCAAAGTTGCAATTGAATCCTACAGGAAGCGGGGCATCTTATAAAAGGAACATAACAAAATGAAACGTAATTAAAGAACCACCTGCAACAGACTAATGCTATTTAAAAACTAAACTAGCTGGCAAGTCATAAATACTGAAAGAAAGCATGAAATCTCTCTCTGATGGATGCTTTCAACCTATCTCATGTTTCAGCAGCTCTGAGGATCAGCCTTCAGTTCAGCATCATCAAAATGCCCACACCCAGTCCTTCAGCTAATCCACCAAACCAAGCCAGTAGAAATGCAGGCACCCAATGCTTCCAGCCCCTAATCAGCACCTTCTCTTCATCCCCTGGAGTGGCCAAAGATTAAATTCCATCTTAAATGTCAGAGACGAATGTTTCCCAAGGGCTCGCCCCGTGCGCTGCAGTTCCACTCTGGCTCCAAAAAGAGAAGAATCTTGAGTGCCCCAAAAGTGCAGCTATCAAGTGACAGATCTAAGCATTCGTGCCAGAAGGGAATAGGATGCCTGGGATTATGAATGGTCACTCCTGGGTCAGTATCCACTAATGAAACTGTTCCCTATGCGACAGAGGGCAGCAGTGGGCTAATGGTTCTAAAGCAGCACTTAGAGAATGTCCGAGGAGACACTCCTGACTAGGAAGTGCCAGTGAGCATTGGCCAAATATAGCCAGGGTGTGTTTGTAGCCTTTGTGAGCAGAGGAAGTTTAAAATCACTGTGTCCCCAATGTTAATGACAATCAGCAAGAGGTCAGGGACTCACACGGCAGCCATCAGGTGAACTCTACCATGCAGTGGGAAGAGACATTCCCTACCCAATCCCATGTCGGCTCATTTTATTACGACTTTATCTAGTTCCCACGGAGAAGGACTAGTCCCAGTAGCTTCTACTAAATCTGATTAAATATGCCTCATAGCTTGTAAAGTCTGAGAATGAAACTCAGAGCTAAGCATGAAGGGAACCATCATGGGTACTGGCCCTACATGCTAAAATGCATCACGAGGGTAGAAAGCATGTCTCAGACTGCACTGTGCCGCACACCTGACTTCTGTGGCTTAATTAAAACTGGCGTGCTGACCTCCAAAGTCACTCCACTGATGGCAGAGGCAGTGGAGAAGTGTAACAGCGGAGCAGAGATCAGCCCCTTGGACTGAATCTATGACTTACTTTTCTAGAATTGAACCTTAATGGACAGCATGAAATGGTTAATTTGTTTTCAAGGTCTCATTAGGTTTTCCTTTTATGTTTCCCTCCAGGCCTTCAAGCTGATGGGCCAAAACACTGGCGAAATCTTACCAGCAAGCCTCTTCTAATGCAATTTTCTAGACAAAGTTTGAAGGTTCATGTGGTCTGAGTATGTGTCTATGCATTCAGGCACTTCTCCAAAGCCTTAGAGGGCCAAACTCTGCTTACAGTTACAGTGGCATAAACCCACTGAATTCAATGGAGACACTCTCCTGCATAGTGGTGTCCTTAGCATAGTATCTGAGCATCCCACACTTTAAATACTTTTATCCTCTCAACAGGTGTGTGAAGTAGGACAGGGCAACTATCACCATGTACTGATGGGAAACTGAGGCACGGAGCGACCACAAGGAATCTGTGGTCGAGCAAACTGAACCCAGGTCTCCAGAGTCCCAGGCTAGTGCCCTGAGCACCATATTGTCCTCCCTTTCTCCCTAGCAGTACTACCCTTCCCTGGTATAATCGATCAGAATTTGAGCCTGATTCTTTGATGCTTGACCCCTCACTAGTACTGTCATTCTACAGATTTCCAGGACTCAGTCCCACTGGGTAGGAGCCAATGGAAAGATAAGAGTGTGAACGTAACGGATTAACCCATCATCGAGTGCTCTATGGGTGCGTGGGTCTGGTACATACCATCACCTTCTCCACAGCCATCACCACATTCTGTTGTCTCCTCATCAGTAGGGTATGGTGGAGTGGTCTCCTCACTCTTCAAGGTGGGCATCAGTGTCTCTGAAGTGGGCTTTACATCTACATACAGCAAACAAAGAAGAACAAATGATAATAAGCTGCATACTCAGAGCCCAAAGGAGGAAACTAAACAGAACTCTTTTCTTTCTGAGCCCTATAAGGAACGGATAAGAAAGCGACAATAATTTACAACATGCTACATATGTCATCATGGTCAAATCACTTGTGAGGCTTCTTTTAGACCCCAAAAGGAAATAGGGAATTCTCTGATCTGTGGACTCTGTTGGACAAGGATCTCCTTTAAACTGATATGCTATTTTTTATGTATGTATGTATTAGCTAGGAGGTTTGTCGTTACACTGCATAACAGAGATCCCAGGCTGCATATTCTTTTCTTTCATAAAAACAAAACTACATAAAAATATTCCCATCAATTGTGCCAGTTTTAGAAAAAAAACATCAAGGAGGGCAAAAAACACCGCAAATGATGTAACCACAAATGGATCCAGAGTATTCCTAGCATGCTCTGGCTCACAGCAGAAAGCATCAGTTTTCAAGCTCCACCCTCCTGACTGTAGATTTAAAACAGCTCTGTCCCATTTCCCTCTTTTCCATGCAGACTCTGGGAACCTACCTAAAAGCAGGCAGGTGTCAAGGAACTTTAAGCAGAAATGAGAAGATATTAAGGTTAATGGTACAGGAATGAAGTTCCCTCTTCCCCTCCATTTATATGAGGAATAGAGCAGATAGCCGAGTCCAGTGTCCTCCCCAGGTTTTAAAAGTTTCTTTGCTCTATTACATGTTATTGGGATTTTTTGTTGGCAACATTCAGGATATTATTTAATAAAGCCAGAAACAGAAGGAAATGGCTAAATACACTGAATATTTTCCATACACTGCTTCCCACTTCTGTGAGTGAACATATTGCACGTAGACTCTTGTGTTCCTGTTTTGCTTTCAGCTGCCTTTTATTCACTGTAAAATACTGAACAACCTCAAAGCCTCTTACTATTTAAGTCCAAATTTATTACTACACCATAAAACTCCACATATTACTGACAAGCAAATTGGAAGCAGCAAGGCACAAAAACAGTCATTTAAAAAAAACCCATCAGCTGAAAGCAGAGTGTCAAAAGCTGCAAGTTACTTCCCCTCGGTATGTGTTTTTGTTGTTACTGTTCTTGGACTTGCAGATTTATAGTAGGAATGTGTCAAAGGGAAAGGACTATGAAAGGCAAAGTACCATATGCAGTCCATATGCTCAGACTGTTCCACCGCCCCGCACAGCATGTCACCATGTACCCTGAGAATCAGTTGCTCTGGCAGAGCACGACAAGATGGGGAGACAAGATAATGAAAATCCCAGGACCAAGGTAGGATGTGAAATGGAAAGTGAAAAGGAGAACGTCTCTCCCTCCCACCTGGCATGTCTGTGCAGTGAGAGGTACCTGCTGATCATGCCGCACAGTTGTTGGGAAATTGAAACCAGATGTCTTGGAACTTCAAAGGAGAGAAGAGAGGTCACAAGCCTATGTTCATCAATCTCCAATCTTCAGAGGAAAAGTGTCAGCAGGCCTTTGATACAAGCCAGTGGCTGACCAGTCACTTCTTTTTTTAAGCTACCTGATAACAACGCATTTCTGAGCCTAGCTGCTATGAGTTACCTGTGTGAATCGATAAAATGGCATCAACAGAAACAGTGGCAGCTGGGCAGTGTCCATGCTACAGCTTGTAAGCCTATTTGAAAACGTTTGCATTTGTTGTTTTGTAACCACACCACTGACCTTGTTCCCAAGCAAGTGCTATTGCCTTGGGCTTCACAGCCAGGCTTAAACCCAGCTCAGTAACATGTCTGGGTCTCGCCTCCACCACAGAGCCATGGCTTGGGGCTCATCTGCACAAACAAGCAGACTGCAGAAAGCTGGGGGGGTGAGGAAATCCACCCAATACGAGCTTGTTGTGGACTAACCATGTGCACTCTACCGACATCTGTGAGAGCACGTTGATCTGGTCCCCTTTGAAACAGGACTAGCTCCACGGATCAGCAGCGTGCACACGGATGGCCAGACGAGGCAGGGTGGCACAAGGCAAAGTCACATTCGAATTGTTTGTGCATTGAGTCACACCGAGAGACTGCTATACTGCCCCTGCTTGGGTTTTGTAGTTTGTATAAAACCACAGGTTCTCTCCACTCCCCAGTTCGCAGTTGTGACGCGCTTTTCTCCCCCACTTCCTGAATCACAAAGCACGTTCCAGTTACATTTCGGCACATTTATAGCCAGCAGTTTTTCTTTTAAAAGTGACAAAGTACAAATGGCAAGGAGTCCTGAGGAGACCCACTTTGCCCATGAAAGCTTATGCTCCAACACTTCAGTTAGTCTATAAGGTGCCACAGGACTCCTCGCCGCTTTTGCAGATTCAGACTAACACGGCTACCCCTCTGATACATAAAGTACAAATGATGAGACAGGAGTGTTGGGAAATTATGGTCGACAACATTCCTTGGAAAACTTGTGTGTGGCAATCCCTTTTCAACATGGCCATTGCTAGCAGAAGTTCAAAGCTCATAACGGACAGAGCCATAACGGTGAACTTACAGAAAAAGCATAAAGGATTGAGACAGATGCACGGTAGAGTATGGCCTGGAATTGCTGCAATAGAGTGAGCTGTGCGGGAGGCAGGAGAGACATCATGGGGTCAATTTTCTGCCTGGCTTAGCACAGGTGAGAGTAGTCTCAGGGCTGCTCTAAGCTACACCAGCTGGCAATGGTCCCCAAGGGACTATCTGTCATCAGGGGATAGCAGAAAGCTGCAGAGAGAAGTAGGTACAGGAGCTTGCTATGTAGGCTCTCCATCTGATTCCTCTGTGCCAGGAGAGGTCTTAAGAGGACTGAGAGCACCAGTTTCTGTTCCCTTGGCAGTGCCTGAGCAGCACACGAGGGCAGAGGAGAAAGTCTGACCAGGCTGAGTAAATCTTCAGATTAGTCTCTCTTTTCTGAGTGCAAACTGCCTGTGTGAGCTACAGCTACATCAGGGATTGCAGCAGGGATCTTTCTAGCTAAAAGCAAGAGTCTCTATAGCCAGAGTGAGAAAATGAACACATGCTGGCCAGGCTATAAAACTTCAGCTAGAGGGATCTGCATCAAGCCTGGAACTTCTGTATGTCTGATAAAGTGTCTTTTAGAAAGATCTTGATTTAATGTTAAATAATTTAATTGAGATCATAGAATTGATTTCTATGGAGGCAAGATTTCACCCTATTTTTGTTTTGTTTGATAATTTGCTATTAAATGATTGTAAAGTATTTTGTATACATAATAGAAGAAAGGGGAAAGAAAAGCCTGGTAAATGGCTAGCAATGGGCTGTTCTTTGTGTAAGCTTCCTGGAGCAGAACTCTTACAAGAAAATGCCTTTTTGAGATGCTGTTTTACATGGAAATCATTCCTCTTTATCCCTGACATCTGGAGAACAGAGCCAGATTTAAACAGATCAATACATTATTTAGAAAAGCTCAAAAACTGTAGGAATCGCCCTCTAGCCCAAAGGGACAGTATTGAGATGAATTTGCTGGGGAGGGAGCTATTATATTTTCAGCTATGGACCAAGATGCACCATTTCACATTGCAACGCAGAGGACTAAATTTAGCTCTAGTGTAAATGGGCACAATTCTCCCCAACCTCAGTGACTGTGTAAGGATATGTCTACACTACAGCGCTATTTCAAATTAACTTAATTCGAAATAGTTAATTCGAATTAAGCTTATTCGAAATAACGCATCTAGACACAAAAACTAATTCAAAATAGCATTTTCTAATTCGAAATAGTGCGTCCACATTGAGTGGCCCCTGAGTCAAAGGTAAGGCTGGCCAGAACCAGTGCCGGCAGGGCATCAGGGTCGGACTTAGTGTGAGGGGCTGCTGCCTCAGGCTAGCCGAGGTCTGTGCTTAAAGGGACCCGACCCCTACCCCGGACAGACGGTTCTCAGATTTCTCTGCTTGCTGGTCTACCTC
>JANRFK010006693.1:12162081-12176770 GCA_030068395.1 Apalone spinifera
AAGCCTCATTTGCATAGCTTTGGCGCAAAAGCGCGCCAATGTAGACACAGCCGAAATGTTTAGCTCGGTCTTATGTTACCCCCTTTTATTTGGTTTAATGTAATCCCAGTTTCCTGTGCAACAGTCCCTTCCTTCTCCAGACACATGTCTACGTGTCTCTTTGATGCATTTATCCTCCTTGTTTCAGGCACCTTTCCTGGTAATTTATTCCATATGAGGATTATCCTCATTCTGGCCCATTTGCTGATTACACCCATTTTGGCTTATTTCCTAGTTTATGTTACCTAATTTTTGACTTCCCTTTGCAATATGAAAAATGTGGGCCTAATTCTGAATTTACTCTGGATTCGGGTGCCATTGATTTCAGCAGTGACTTTGAATTTACACCTGTGAAATGAAGACCAATACTGGACCTCAGAACTTTATCAGTTTCTTTGGTAATGCTGAAAAACATCTTTTAGGCTGCCTTAAATCCTCCTCCTGTTTCTAATGAGACTAGTCTTTTGACCCTACTTTTTGCTTCATATCTTAGGGCCAAGTTCCTTCCTCAGACAGAACCAGACTCAGTGAAGCATTTCAGTATGTGTTTCAAGTTAGGCACACACTTAAGAACTGTACTGAATCAGGGCCTTGGTTATGAACTGCGGGCAACTCCTATCAATAGGAGCTGCTGGTAAAGATGTGCAGCTCGAAATAACCACAGTCTGCTTTTTAAGGCCAGCTGGCATCTTTGTTGCCCTTGCTGCATCCTCTCCCAGGGGACAGCATCCTCTCTTTGATACTGCCTAGAGATAAATACTGAGCAGAGCAGGCAGGAGGAAGCACTTGGTGGTATGTCTTTTAAATGCTTTAAACAGTAAAAATATTACCTCTTATATACTGTAGGACTGAGGCCTGGTATACTCTTAACACCAAGGCTGATATAGTTATGGCATTTGTGGCTGTGAAAAATCCAAGCCCCTGAGAGCTGCAGCTATTCTGACTTACCCCCAGGTGTAGACAGAGCTCAGTTAATCCAGCTCTCATTGCTCAGGGAGGTGCTGTCCCAATACTGATGGAAGAATCCCTTCTGCTGGAATAGGCTGCATCTGCGTTAAGGGGTTATGCTGGCACAGCTATAGTGCAAGAGCTATGCTGCTATACACTCCATAGCATGGACCTAGCCTAGCCTCTCCTGTGCCTTTATTACTGCTCCTCTGCCCTGGGCTGTCAGCTTTCATGGTTTTTCCACCAGTTAAGCCCTTAACTTTGGCTACTTGCTCCAAGATTACTTACTTTGCACTAGGGACATAATCGTGTAGTCAATTAACCGATGAACAGATAAGCAAAACCTTATCAGTTAATGCTACAGACTACACGCATCCACCGTCCCTGAAATGTATCAGAGGCTGGAGCTGGTCCGCAAGGGGAGCCAGTTTAAAAACCAGCTCTCCTCGCAGACTGGCTATTGTCACCCCATGCTGCAGCAGCAGCATGGAGTAGCAGAGGGCTTCCCAGGAGTGGGGCTGAAGTGCACTGGCTGCTGCCCCACCCCCAGGGACTACTGAATAGTCAACTGATAAGAATTCATGAGGTTAATTGACTATTCAATTAACTGATATTTAACATCCCTTCATTGCACTACTCTAGTACACGTTTGCCAGTCCCCTAAACATGCAACCCAATGTGAAACTGGCTGCATTGCTACCCATTACCTCCAATTTTCCTATAATCTGCATTGACAGAGTCAGCCTCGGACCTGCACATGCCCTATGTTTTGAAAAGCAGTGATGGATTTGGGTGATACTCTTTGGCGCCCAGCACGGCAGACCTTTGGGGCTGGATTTTCTGGGAGTGGGTGCTCAACACTTTCAGAAAAGCAGGCCCTTTAAAGTGTCTCAATTTGGAGTCCCCCCCCACAATTCAGTGACCCACCATCACTGAGTGAAAACCTTCACCATCACCCCTTGTTTCTTTTGAGCTGCCAGACATTGACCTGCTGGTGAGAAACCTATTGTTGATCAAATTAGTTTTAACTAAAAGTCTGATCCAAAGAGACCACAAGATTCATGGAAAAAGATTCCCATTGATTTCAGTAGGCTTTGAACTATGCCCGCAGCAGCTGTCATGGCACAGGAAGAACCAGCAGCAAAATGTGTAAAACCAAGAGCTCCAGGGAAGCCGAGATGTTTTGTTACACAAAGAGAATGTCACATTATGTCCCTACTTTGGAACATTGCAAGCCACACAACACACATGGTGCGCCAGACCCATTGCTGGTGTAGATCAAGGCAGATTCATTGACTGATATGGATGTGCAATGACTTACACAAGCTGAGGGTCTGGCTGTGATAAATGGATCAGAGAGAGAAAATGCACACATGAGAGTGGCAGAGTTGGAAGACAAATGTGAAAACCATTAACAAATTAAAAGCATCTTCTAAGCAGTGGCCAAGGCAGCGCACTTTCACTGCAGCATCAAAGACTTGCCTCCCTTCACTTTTATATTTACTTCTGTTTTAGTCTGGTCGGCAGGTCTGCATGTAAAATTAAATTGATAATCAATGAGGGCTGACTCGCTTAATTAATTTGCTGCAGAAACATGAGAAGAGGGAGGATGCCAGGGCTGGATTAGGCTAGGGTGGGTTTTCTACCCCCTGCCTCCACTTGTAAATCACATGCAGGACACTCTTCACTTTAAAACTTCCCCTTGTCAGCAAGGGGTTTTTTTAAAGCTGCATTAGTTCCAGCGGGTATGGGAATTCTGCCAGCTGCCAAGTCAGAAATGAAGCAAAGATGAGAAAAGCACCATTAAATCCAAAAAGCAGTTTATGATTGGGAACAGGGAATTATTTTTAGGGCTCTTTTTGTCATCATGCAATTTCTTGGGACATTCCAGGGTGAGGCTGTGTGTTTTCTGGAGTGGGGGAGGTGACAGCAGCCGCTCCTCCCCCATCTGTGTGTGTGTGTCTCTCTCTGCACGGACTAGATTTACTGTGGGATTAAGTTACCCCATGGAGACAGAGGCCTGGAACAGAGCATGTTAACAGGATTAGGGCTTCAGGATCTGAGACAGAAAAGCATGAAGGAGAAAAGTAGGGGAGATTATTTTTCTTGACAAATAGCAGGGACCTGAAATGGGGAGCAGGGCAGGTTGGTGCCATGAGGATCCTGGAGAAAAGGAGTGGGAAAGTTCTGCATTTATTCAATCCAGGAATAGGGCGTGGTGGTGACAATAAGAGAAAGGATCCTGCAGACAGTCCAAGCAGTGTAGCTCAACCTCTAACCTGACTCCCATTGCCCGAGGAACACACGCGGGACTGGGCCCTGTATACACTGAGCACAGAACCACCGCTGGGTGGAATCTCTGCATCTGAGAGTGCCCTTTGCTAGATGAAAAGTTATTCCCATTAAAGATATAACATAGGATTCTATACCTAGACCAGGGAGTCACCTGGTGCCCAAAAGCAATGGGAGCTATTGCCATGCTATAAAGGATGAATTGGATCCCAGAAGTGTAGGACTGTCCCCATGGTAGGAAAGCTGGGACCTGTAGGTCTGTACACATGCCGCTCCAGGGGTTAACAAATGGACAACTCTGAAGTCATCCTTGTTTCACCTACACAAATAGCGAAAGCATGTCAGGATTTTGGAGATGGGTTAAACATCTGCAGCACAGCAACTTAGTGGCTAGATTGCCCCTGGAGCTCTCTAGGCAAAGAAGCCGGAGGACTGAGCTCTCACCGAGACCCCTGAACACACATGTCCAAAGTGAGAGAGCAAGTAATTTTACATCTTAAAAAAATGCCTGGCAAGCGATTGCGATAAATGGACGCTAGACTGAGCTTGGAAATGTGGCCCACTGGCTCCACTGATTCTGTTTTGTGCATGGGTGTCTGGTGGCTTAGGCCAGGGAAGGTTCTGCTACTATAGGCATTCTGGGAGCAGAATGCTGCCCCCAGTGCCCGCCCTCCCCATGTTCTGGTTGGGGAGGCTGGAACCACCTCCTCCCCTTCCCTAGCGCTTCAGTAGCTGTGCTGTGCGCACGCTCCCTTTCCCTATCTTCCCCTCCCCGATGCTCCAGGGAGGCTGGGGAGAGCTCAGCACATTGCCCTGCCTCCTTCCCTCCCATGGGGGCGGGGCCACAGCAGAGCTGTAGGTGGGGCTGGGGGCTTGCCTTCCCCAGCCCCAGCTGCACCAACCACCTATGGTTTTGTGCTGAAATTATAAATACTGTGCATGCATGAGAAAGACAAAGCCCCCAACTATGCCGCTCATCTCTGTTACAGAGATAAACCAAAAATGCTGGCTCTGTACCTGCATATATTTTGGAGTGTTGGAAATTTGCATCCATATTTTGCAACATGGGTCTATGACTCATATGTGTGTGAGAGACAGTGCGTGTGTGTGTGAGAGAGAGAGACTAATGTATAACAGGCACGTCTGTTCCACATTCGTGTAGATGAATGTGGATGTATTGCTTCTGAGGACAATTTTCTAGGCTAAATCTGGAGTGAAGCATGCCTGCAATGCCCCAGACTAAGCTGTAATCACTTTCCTCTGCACAGCACAGCCTCCCTCACCTGTTGACTGGGAGCAGCTGGGCTGAGGAGGCAGGTTGGTGGACAGGAGTGGAAACAGAAAGACTCTAATTAGTCCTGATCTCATTCGGGCAGCATGCCTGCAATCTGGGCTACCCTTCCTTCCCCCTCCCCTCCCCTCAGTGTAGTAGGGCTCTGCAAGACAACACTCATTCCCCACTGCCCTGATCTCTCATTAATCTCGTTTTCCTCCACTTTATTCTCTTCTTTCCTTTTCCCTTGCCTTTGGTACACTGTACCAACACTCACTGCAGACAGGGAATTGAAGTCTAGTCTTCTGATTCTGCAGCAAACACTACATCTATCCACTCTGTCCTCTTCCTTTGCACAGTAAGCCGTGGAGGGTAAGTCAAACCTGCCGTCCACTTCCAAGAGAACATTATCTGCCCACCCCCACACCATCCATGCTCAGTTCCACCCCCCATGCTGAAAATGTAGCTGTTAAATGGCAGCACCAGACAAGCTTGGCTCCCAGCCCACCTTACACGGTGGAGGGAGATGGGCCGATATGCGTAAACACAGTCAGGAATACAGAGTCCCCCACCCCTCCCCACTCCTCGTGGCATCAAATCAAACTGCGGCAGACTTGACAAATCTATTTGGCACGGTTTGCTCAACCATTTCACTTTGAACCACGCGGAGAGCTGCACTGACGCACCAGGAACAATGTGGAATCTGCACATTAAATACAGACATCTGGGAGGTTTCCTAATGAAAGGACAGCAGTGAGTAACGTTAAAGGGGAAGCACGGCCAGCGTACTGGTGCTCCATGTGCCGAGCTGCACTTCAGGACTCAGGGACGCACAGTCGACACGAATAAGAAGGTTCTGCACTCATCCTACAGCTGCTGGAGGCTGAACATTCACAGGGGAGGGGAACAAACCAGTCACCTGGATTTCAGGATAGGCAGGCCACCAAAAAGCAATTACTTCTCCACCAGCCTCAGGAGGTGACTCCAGCGAAAGGAGCAGGAGAGAGATTGGAATGAATATAAAGGAGGAGAGAGGGAGAGATTTTTATTTAAAAACTCAGAGAGAGAATGGCTTGAAGGAGGCTGTGTAGTTGAACTGTCTTGCTAAACACAAAGGGACAGATCTGCAGCTGGTGTCAACAGGCACAGCTCCACTGACTGCTGTGTGCTGTGCAGCTACCTGCCTGCCTGCTTCCAGCCATTGGCTCTCAGTAATGTAGGCAAGGGAAGGCACAGCCTTCCCAGAACTGCCTACCTGACCAAATGCCTAAGGCTGGGGCTGCCGGCGGGGAAGGCTGGAGCCATCGTGCGGTAGCCCGGCTCTCCCTGGCCCCAGGGAAGGCTGGAACCGTGGTGCGGTAGCCCGACTCTCCCTGGCCCCGGGGAAGGCTGGAGCCGTGGTGCGGCAGCCCAGCTCTCCCTGGCCCCGGGGAAGGCTGGAGCCGTGGTGCGGCAGCCCAGCTTCCCCCGGACGCCAGGGAAGGCAGTCCAGCTCAGCAGGCTGGCCGTGGTGGGTGTAGGGGATGGGGCCATGGTGGGGCAGTGCAGCTTTCCCCAGCCACTGGGGATGGCCCGTTCAGGGGCATCACGATAGACCTAGCTTTCCACGTGGACAGGTAGGATCGGACTGGGAATGGGTGGGGCTTGGCTCGAGGTGCAGGGCTTTGGGCGGAAGGGGCGGGGCTGGGTCTTGCCTTTAATTAAAGGGCATCTGTACAGCCCAGGTGAATTACAGTGCGCCCCTACCTAAAGCCACTTCTGTTTTATACACAGCCAAACCCTTGGCAGCCAGTTGTTTCCCTACCCAGTCTCAGAAACACAGCACAACATGAGCGTTGCCTTCATTGTGCATTCATAGCACATCCTGAGGCTCAACGATCGCCCAGGGTCAGACACCATATTACACATAACCTACCTCCCCATCCCAGTCCACCCCTCCAGGAGCTGTGGCTATAGCGGGCAGAAGCAGCCCTGCCAACTGTGATTGCTATTGCAGATCCCGTATGCCTGACAACTGAATTGCGCCGTGTTATTTATTGTTCGCTTTATTCTCTGGGACACAGTGATCCCCTCTCAGGATTTGTGCCCTTTCATTTCCAGGCCTCAATAACTCCTGAATTGCAGTTTCATGTGGTTCTGTGATTGTTAACCCAGCATGGCGATGGGGCTCCAGACATAAATGCTCAATGAATCTTGTAGGGCAAAACATGGGCTGTGAAAAGCATTTTCTCCTTCATTTGCAGTCCAAAAACATACCGCAAGCTCTCTTCACTGAGCAAGGCACAACAGCAGCCAGGTTTTCCAAGGAACAGTATTTCCTGATCACTCTATTGATGAGCAAGATCATTTCTGGAGAGCTCCCCATGCAGCCTGTCAGCTCTGACCAAGCAGTGTCAGCAACTCAGACCTTACAAAATAAATTGCTTCATCTGTAAAATGTATTCTTGCTGTTCCCTCCCACTCCTCCACCCATGGCAAGGCTCCCACTGTGCAGCTGCAAAGGAACAATGAATTCACCTTATGGTTTTTACCATGCCGGTACATCATCCAATCCTCGCCGTTGGTGCTGACCTCCAGCTTGTAGGAACGGACATAGTAGCCATTCTGCGTTTCTCTGGAGGTAGCGCCCTGGGTAGCGATGGCTGTCAACATGGTCAGGAAACGAAGGTCCACCTGTTTGGGGGTAAAGAAAGAAGGGAAAGAAGACACGGAAGAAAATGGTGGCTACTACCAGTCCCATGATAGACTGGATTAGCCCCTCATTTTTAAAGACTAAGGGCCAGTTGTTCAGAGGGTGAAAGCCAGCCTGGCTCCAGTGGGCACAGCTCGACTGGAGCGTTGTTGATTTATACCAATCTCATTTGTTTTTGTTGGAGCATGTAGACACAGCTGTGACTTTTGCCACGACCATCACTTGAGTGTTCTGTGGAAACGCGGCACAACTGTTCCAGGATTGATTTTTGTACGTCTATACAGCAGGACTAACGTCAAATTTAGCTACGCAACTTGAACTACATCAATTGTGTAGCTGAAGTTGAAATAGCTTACGTCAGCTTTTGGCACTGTCTACACCGCAGGAAGTCGAAAGAAAAACTCTCTTCCTTCGACTTCCCTTACTCCTCGTAAAATGAGGGTTACTAGAGTTGGAGTAAGAAGTCCTCCAGCCCGCCATTATTTTGAAATAAAGGCTTGTAGTGTAGACGTACACTACATTATTTTGGAATAATGTCAGTAACTCTGAAATAATGCTGCTGTGTAGACGTGCCCTAACTGAACATACTACAGAGAAAAAATTGTTTCACGTGCTGCAGTTTTGCAGGAATTTTATACTTTCAGAGGAAAACATGGGTAAAATATGTCACACGTGTCTCTGTGCCCCTCCCCCCTTGCTTGTCTTGTCTATTTGTAATCTCTGGTACATGGACTGTTCCTGACTATGTTTGTATAACATCTAGCACAATGGGAACCCAGTCTCAATCCAGCCTTTCTGTGCTACAGTGATACAGATAATAAACAGCAGCAACCACAATTGGTGAGTAGTTTAAGTATGAAACAGGCTGAGTGACTGTGTACGAATGTGTGATTGATCACAAGGGGCAAAGTCTTGATGCCCTTTCTCGGTTTGTACTCAATCTTTAAGCAAACTCCTGTTGATTTCAATGGAAAAAAAGCAGAGTTTGACCTTAGCAGGAATTTAGCTAGTGTGAGGCCTGAGTGAAACTGATTAAGGACTTTGAAGTTTGGCCATAAAACGAAAGTACAAAGTCTCCCCTCAAACCAGACAAAAGAATCGCCACTAAAATGGAAAGCTTGCATTCTTTTAAATGGGACAGAGGCTTTCCCATGTAAAATAGTGATGATGGCCAATTAGCAAGAGCAGCAATTTACAGTTTAGTTAGTTGGTTAGGTTATATGGGTTAAAAAATCATGCAATCTGGCTTGGTGTCACTGCCACGAATGAAGAATGAGACATCTGCTTCAAGCAATGCAATTGCAGCACCTACAGTTCATAACGCCCATTAGCATGCACCATCTCACAATGCTATAGCCACTCTGAAACCATTGTGGACAGACAATGTGCTTCTAACAAAAGTCCTAAAGAAAGCCATTGCTCTGAAATCCTGCACTGAACTCCACACTGCCAATGCTCACTACATCCCCAGCGGAATCAATATTATTCTAGCTGCATATGCACAACACTTTGTTACAACTCCAGTCATGAAAGTAGCTGCAAAGCCAATCGTCCGTGTAAGCAGCAGGAGAGTCACTCTTTCCCTCTGATCTCTAAACAGAGATTGGCAGCCTAGGTTAGTGAGTGAGCCAGATGAGTGGCCCTCCTTCAGTTCAGTGGGCCGCAAAACTGTAATAACCAAGATGGTCTCGCGGCATAGGGTAGTTTGGCTAACTGCGCAAATTCTACCAAGAGTTTGCAGGATGAGCAGCACTTTGCTTGGCTGTAGAGAGAACACATGGCTCATACACTGTTGTGTGCAATCAGCACGCATCTCACCTCATGTGCCCTTCTTTTGCATGCATGTTACTTTATAGTACTACCGATAGGAAGAAAACTATGTGGATGGAGACCAGCTGAATCTGGCAACCCAGTGCAGGGGAAACAGTAAACAAAAGGTCTTGTGGGCTATCCAGAGAACCCCAAAGGCCCACATGTGCCCCACAGGCTGCAGGTTGCTTCCCACTACTCTACAAAGTCCATGGAGGTTCAGGGGGCAGAAGGGCAAGTCAGGACTTGTGCAGGAATGATAATAGGCCAGCAGCAGGGATAGCTCCTTTCACAAAGGCCAAGTCATCCTGACTTCTCTAAACAGCAGTTCACCCATTGCTGACTCTCTGCATGACACAAAGGCAATAAAATATTCCACAAGCCTTATTATTTTCAAGGGTCAGCAGAACAGCATGACAGTCAATGTGCGCTAAGTGGGGGAGAGAGGGAGGAAAGCTGAAGATCTGGAGTGCAATGGTGGGGGCTTTGCCAATCCTAGCTTTGCACCCCGCAGAGATGCTTTCTTACAGCGGCGCTCCGCTAGTGCTGGTTACAAGGCCGCACAGCGGTGCCTGCCAGTGCCAGCATGCCCTTTTAGCACTCGCTCAGAACACAATGCTGGCTGGGCCTCCAGCAGAGCCTGCTTTTGACAAACGTGGTCTAGAGGTCAGTTCAATACTGCACATAACATCAGCTGCCTGGCAACACAAAATTGTTCTTAAGTTTAGTGTATTACCTCCCCAATTCCCTCATCTCTTCAGCGCATTAGTCACAGAATCGTAGATATGTAGAGATGGAAGGGACCATCTGGCCCAGCCCCCCATGATGCAACAGAACCATCTAAAACCAAGTAAATCCAGACCATCTCTGCAAGATGTTTGTCTAACGTGTACTTAAAAACCTCCAATGTTGGAGATTCTACAACTTCCCTTGGTAACTTATCCTTAGAGGGTAAAAGGTTTTTCTAATATCTAACCTGAATCTCCCTTAGTAAAGATTAACCTGATTACTTCTTGACCTATCTTGTGCAGACTTGGAAAACTATCAACTACTCTTCTCTTTATAACAGCCCTTAACATATTTAAAGATTCCTATCAGGTCCCCTCAATCTTCTTTTCTCAAGGCTAAACAAATCCACTTTTTTTTTAACCTTTCCACATAGGTCAGGTTTTCTAAATCTTTTATCTTTTTTGTTGCTGTCCTCTGGACTCTAATTGGTCCACATCTTTATTGAGCCCTCGCCAGTGCTGAATGGAGAAGGACAATTACCTCCCGTGTCTTACATATGACACTTCTGTTAATACATCCCAGAACGATATTCACGTTTTTCACAACTGCATCACACATTGGTGGCTCATACTCATTTCATGATCCATTATAAGCCCCAAATCCTTTTCAGCAGTTCTACTGCTGAGCCAGTTATTCCCCATTTCATAATTGCGCATTTCATTTTGCCTTCCTAAGCACAGTATTTTGCGCTTGTCTTTTTTGAATTGCATCTTGTTGCTTTCAAAAATGTTTCCAATGTTTCCAGGTTGTTTTAAATTCTAATCCTGTCCTACAAAATGCTTGCACCCCCGCCCAGAAAACTGTATAAGCGTACTCTCCACTCCATGGTCCAAGCCATTAATGAAAATGTTGACTAGTACCAGACCTAAGACAGACCCTTGTGCCACCCCAGCAGATACATCCTTCTAGTCTAAGAGCACGAATTACTCTCTGAGTACACTTCCCCAAGCACTGTGCCCACCCTTTAGTATTTTCCATCTTTCCCTAGTTGGCTTAGTTTGTCATAGGGGACTGTGTCAAAAGCCTTAATAAAATCCAGATCTAACATTCATCCTCGATAATTTAGCACGCTATTTCCTCCTCTTCTCACAGCGATCTGTACCAACCTGGAGGAACTCCTTGTTGGAGTCCACATTGGGGGTCCACCCATTGTCATCGCTATTGAGCCGGCTTTGCTGCGGGGTCCACCTCCCGTCGGAATAGGTGGAGGAGGCACTGATCTGTTCATTGGAGATTCTGCCAGATTCCATCCCCAAAGGAATGTTGCACTGGAAGTCTGGAGAAGACACACACAGAGCCAAGTTTACATATTCACTATCTTTCGCCTTCGAGTGTAAGTAAGCCACAAACTACTCCCCAGCATCCTAGAGAAAACCCATAAGTCTGTCAAGGTGATCCGGTCTGGCCTTAGATTTGTAAAGTGCCACTTGTGGGGCTCAATGTAGATCCTCTCTCCTCTATAATGGGGTTCTTCCACCTTTGTGTACCCATGATACTCTCCCTGGCTATACCCTGTTTAGGCCTCCCTCAGCCCCTTTTCAAGATGTGCCAAGCCCACACACCTGATTGTGAGCTCCTAAAAAGCCAAGAGGTGAATTCTAGCCAAAGCTGGGAGAGGTGGGAAAAGAATTCACAAAGGTTGCATTCTGCCACAGTTGCTGGAGTCACATGGAAACATACATGTGTGATGAAGAATGGCGCTCAGCTTTGAAAGATGTCTGTCTATGGGTAAGTGTTCTCCTATGGGGAGTGTGGGTCTATAGGTGGCTGCATGGAGTACACTGCCTTAAAAGTTCACTACCATTAAGTCTGAGACATCTAGTGCTCAATTTGTTGAATTTTCTCACTTTTAAGACTTTTAAATTCATGGTACCTCCACCACATTTCACATATGCTGTATATTTTACGGCATATGTGTCCCGAGAATCAATAAAATACATTCCCCAAAGAAAGCATGAGTAGAAGATACTACATAGGCAGACCCCAAACTGGTGTAAACTAAGATAGTTCCATTAATGTCCCATATGTTAAACATGAGTTAATACTACACTAAAAATTGGGCCAAAATATGCCTTAAGCGGTGCCATTAAAATCTCAATTTACATCATTGTGAATGAGAGCAGGGTTTAACACTAACATTTTTGCATTTTCTGACTTTAGTCCTCTTGATTTTTCAAACTTTAAGGTGCATTATCATTAGAGAGAATATTTAATTTCCCTGTTTTTTAAATAAGAGCATAAAAAGAGGACAAAACGGGGAGGGGGAGTAAAGGGTATAAAAATGAAAAACTGAAGTGCCCTTGAGGCACCCTTAATTCAAAACCCTAGCTGAGCCATTCCTAACTGAGACATACCAAAACAAAAGACTACTGCACAGAGGCTGTCGTAATGCAAATGCCCTTAGCACAGCAGATCTTGATTGCGCATGCCCAGTATTCTAAACTACTCTGTCACGGGTTCTCAACCTTCCCTTTTTTGGGGGCAGGGGAGGCTTAAAACTTATGGGAAGAAGGTCCTGAGACTATTTTCTGTTGTAACATGACATCACAGTGAAAGATTTGACCTTGGTCTTAGGTGAAGGATGACATGAAAAAAAATAAAATAAAACATTTAACATCCATGAGTTAATTTGCGGAGTTTAAATGCTCATAATTTTAAAAGAACAGAACTTATTTTCATCACACCAGATACTTTCCCCTTTCCTAACAGAGGCTAACAAAACAATGCCTAACTTCAGGCATTTTTTAACTAAACAAACATAAAATTCCACTTGGCAATTTGGGAAAGTGTATTTTTGGGAAAAACTATATTTTTCCCCACCCATCAGTAATACAGCTGCACAAATTTTGCCCACATTTCCCAAAAATCCTTTGATTTGAGACCAGGCATTGAGAGTTTTAGTCCAAAAGAAATATGAAAGCATTATGAACAAGTAAAAAGGTTCAGAGGAGTAGCCGAGTTAGTCTGTAACAGGAAAAACTTAAAAAACAACAAATAGTCTAGTAGCACCTTAAAGACTAACAAAACATGTAGATAGTATCATGAGCTTTCGTGGTCACAATCCACTTCTTCAGATTACAGGAGTGTTGGAAGTCCAGATCCAAGAATAAATAAGGGAAGGGGGGAGGTGGGGGGGAGAAGGAAAAAAAATGGAGCGGAAGATGGAAAAAAAAGAGATAGTAGTTAAGCTTGAAGGTGAGACTATAATGGAAACTGCAATTCATCATGAACTTTTTTTTCCATGCAGATGCTAAAATAGTTTCATTTCTCTGTGTACTGCTGTCTGGGAAAACATACTCTTGAAAACACTCATCCCAGCTCACTCACACAAATGCTTGCATACATAGACACACTGAATGATGGAAACACTCCAGGAAATTCAATAAAAAGCACACATGACTGAATAAGTCCTAGAAACAGGCCTGACTGGGAAATCTGCAACTTACTTTCTGGGATCTCCTGCTTGACCAAGTAGTAGCGAGCCGAAAAGCCATCTTTAGCCACTGCCAGATCAGTGTGGAAGGTAAGTGAGAGAATACCAGTAGCTGAGCGGATCTCAGAAGGAGTCTTAGTGCCACAGTACCTGCCTATCAAAGGGCCCACTGCAAAAGAAAGATTAACACAAAGTAGCTCCCACCTTTTGATTGAGCTCGTTAATCTTTACCTAACCCACCACATGAGCGCTACTTGCCAAGAATACATTGACAGTGGACAGTGAGTAATAATCAACCCTCCAGAACCAAGAAGGACCAAGAAGGATGAAAAAAAGGCATTTTTGATTCTTTCGTTTCTGTCACTCACATTTTTACAAGAACAGAGGAAGAACAGGTATAGTAACAGTTTGATCTTCATCTATGCGTCTATCTTTCTACATATCTAGTGCACATCTGAACACTCACTGAATAATATGAAATCTATCCTGACACTCCAAAGAGGCAAACCCATATTTCACCATTACTGGGGACAGGCAAAATTTGCATCATCGCTGTATTTAACAACTGAGAAAAGACCAACAGTATTTTGCATTTGTCTAATGCTGCAGAATACAGACTCCCCATTACTGCTGACTAATGGGAGCACAGCTGGACAAAGAGAAAATGTTGGTGATACATCACCCCAATGCTCACCTTGAGGAATCCCATCCCAGATGTCCAGCCAATCATACTTGCAATCTCCCTCTCCGACCTGCAAGGGGTCATGCTCTAGGTCAAAGGTCAGAAACTGAAGGATGATTTCCATCTTTGGCTTGGCCATGATGGTGAAAGTGCAGTCCAAGTTGTGGGGATACTTATCAGGGAATCCTGGGGACTCAATAGTGCCATTGGAGCTGGTGAAGTTTCTAGAACAGTCTTCGGAGCCTGCAAGGGTAGAAAAAGTGGGTGTATCAACAACAGCAACATGGCTGATATGGACAGCTCTCATCTTGTGTTCCAGGCAATGTTCATTCTGTATCCAAAGCAGTTGGATTTTGCTGGGATTTTTCTTGGGATACAGGAGCTTTGTCAATTAGAGGATGAGATTGTCAAATAATTCTGAAGGGCTTTGACCACACATTGCACATTCACTGTAGACATATGTCTAGACTGCTCTGAAAACCTCAGCCAGAATAGATGGCTAATCCTGCAAATACCTTTCTGTGCCTCAGTTCCCTATCCGCAAATAGGGATTATAGTGTTCACATACAAACAATGGTGCTGTAAGATTTACTTCAATACTGCCTGTAAAGCATTTTGAAACCACCACATGGACAATTACTAGCGAAGGGCAAATTATCACTGGTTCATTATCACTATTATAGTGGCGAGGAGTCCTGTGGCACCTTATAGACTAACCAAAGTGTTGGAGCA
>JANRFK010006693.1:12203440-12237731 GCA_030068395.1 Apalone spinifera
CCTCATTAGCCTCCCTAGATCGATCTAGGGAGCTAGTGTAGACGTACCCTAAGGTGGCTGGACACAGCTCAAAAAAAGAAAAAGAAATATGGGACTGAACAGATGTGCTCCCACCCTCAAAAAAAGACAAAAAAATAAACAATTAAAATAATTTGCACCAAGGGAAAAACTCTCAGAGATCTCATGCTCACTGGCTGAACCTTACCCAGGAATTAACAGTTATTTAGTGCCCCTTCCGAGACCAATATCCCGTTCACACCAGCCTTGCCCCTCCAGAGAGCAAACACAGGCTGTAGGCCCTTTTAGCTCAGAGAAGGAGGAGGAGGAAGAGGAATCAGGGCATGGGTATATTCCAAAAGTGTAACTTTACACACATGCACCACCCTAGAACAGAGATGCAGCCAACCTCCACCTTCAGGGCAATCTCAACCCACTGATACCTAGATTCTAGAGAGCAGCTTTGTTTCACAAACTGATTCTAACCAAAGACTCCCTCCAGCTAGAGCAAACAAACACAAACCTTTTTTTTTGTAAGGCTACAAAACTGTTCACCCACTAAGAAAAACAACTTGGAAAACTTAGCTGCAATAGTGACTAGGATTGTAAAATCCCATTTAATTCATTAATAGGTTAAACATAATTTTTAACATGTTAACTTGGTAACTGCCTCCCTGAGGCAGGCAGGGAGCTGCTCCAGCCACCACTGTTTAATCAGAACTGGTAAAAGGCATGTCTAGACTACGGGTTTTCTTCCAAAAGGAGATATGCAAATTTGGTGCAAATTTGGTGCTAATTTGCATATCTTCTTCGCTTTTTTAAAAGTGGGTTTTTCAAAAGTGAAAGTCTGGACACTTTTTTCAGAATAAAAATCCTTTTTCGAAATACCGCATAAACCTCCTTTTTTAGGAAGAGCAGTTTTTTTGAAAAAAAATTTTTTTCAGAAAAACAAAACAAAACACGTCCAGACTACTTTCACTTTTGAAAAAAAAAACGTTTTCAAAAAAGCGATCTGAAGAAGATATGCAAATTAGCACCAAATGTGCATATCTCCTTTCGAAACAAAAAACATAGTCTAGATGTGCCCTAAGGATTTAACTCCATGGTTCCCAACCTTTTTTATGCCACAGACCAGCAAACCCATTCACAAACTTCTGGCGGACTGGTATTGTTTTAGCTGCAATATTAACTATGCAAATAAAATGCTGCCTGTCCACCTTGCCCCCCCACTCAGCCCCTTGCTTTCTATTGCCTAACACCCTTTGTCCACCTCATCCCTACACCCCATGCCCTTTGACCCTTTAACATCTGACCCCTACCGCCCATGCCAACACTTGACCCATGACCCCACCAGCCCTCACCCAACACCCCTTTGCCCTCACCCCATCCCACATTCTCCAGAGTGAGGCTGCCCCTCTACAGAGTGTGGCTGTTACTGCCATGTGGGCAGAGGGAGTGGCCGTTGGCAGCATGCACTCTCTCCTCCTTTGCGCCCCCATGGGTAGAAGGGGAGGAACGCAGAGCCCCGCCCAGCACTATTACTGAGGGGGGAAGGAGGTGCCTCCTTCTCCACCTTCTCCTGCTGCTGCCTCAACCCCAGTGCCACCACCAGCAAAAGCGGCTGCATGGGTGGAGGGAGCATGGAGCCCCGGACGGCATTACCAAGGAGGGAGGGCTAGGGGTGCACCTCCTCTTGCTGCCGCCTGAGTCCCAGCGCTGCCGCTGGCAAAAGCAGCCACGCGAGCATGGGGGGTGGGGAGTGTGGCACCCCGACCAGCTGCAATTACCGAAGGGGAAGGGAGGTGCCTCCTGCTCCTGCTCCGCCTCCTCCTGCAGCCGCCTCAGCCCCAGCACGGCTGCTGGCAAACGCAGCCACGCGGGCAGGGGAAGCGGCCACTGGTGGCATGTGCACGCCCTCCTCCTTTGTGCCCCCTCCCTCCCCAAGCACGTCTCCCCAAGCGCAAACGGGTTGGGGGGGAGGAGGAAGGAGGTGTCACCTTCCCCGCCTCCTCCTGCCACTGCCTCACCCACCAGGGCTGCCGGAGCTGAGCTACTATGGCTTGAACTCCGGCAGCCGCCACAGCCCTACAGCCAGCAGTGGTGGACTGGCAGTTGGAAACCTCTGGTTTAGCTTACCTGTTAGCCATTCTCAACCCTAATAGTGACAGCTGGTGACACCTGCCACAACTGTCTCCTCATCCCCATTTTAGAGATGGGAAAAACAGGCACCGAGAGACAGGGAGCAACAGTTTCTGGGCCAGGTTTTAGGCACTGAGCACCTGCAGCTGGGGCCAGCTTTTCCAAAAGAGCTTGGCTCCGACACAGATTGCAACAGGGCCAGATTTCCAGAACCTGCCAACACACTGGGTTTGTTTGAAAAGTTGGTGCTGCCTGAGGATACTAAAAACTTTTACAGTATTGGCCCTAACTTACCCAAAGCAACAGAACGAGTCAGTGTCAGAACCAGGACTCTGAACTCCTAATCACATATCAAACGCCTCTCTATATACTGACAACTAATATTACCAAGCTTTTAAACAGGGGTTTCACCAGTAGTTCTCCAAGTGCTTCACAAGGGAAATCAGTTCCCGTTTTACACAAGGTCACACACCAGGGCAGCCCAGTGGCACTATTACATCATTATGATCACAAGTTTTGGGTGCCTGCATCTAGCCACAAGTAAATTACGGAGCTCTGCCCAAACACACCGCATTAAAACCCTGATCATGTCCCTCAGTATCTTGGTTATGTGACCGATGCTCAGAGTGTGCTTCATGTTCTGGGTTCCTGCTTTTTCCCCTCTCATGTACATGGGTCTGACCATGCAAAGGGCTGAATTTCCTCTGCGCTCACCAACTTCAGCACTGGTTGGCTCAGGGCCTATGCATATTTAATGAGTCCCATTCTCAGCCAGTGTAAAGCAGCGTACTTCCATTGAAGCCAGCTAAGCTATGCTGATGTACACCTACTGAGGAACTGGCACCACGATTATTAATCTTCAAAAAATTCACCTAGGATTTTGCTGATTATTTGGTGTCAGTGGGCCTGACCCTATAGTCCAGGCCTGGACAAAATATGGCCTGTGGGCTGTATCCGGCCAACCAACCCACCAGATCCAGCCCGCTTGCCTCACCCTACCCACACGCTGCTCAGAAACACAACTGTGGGGCGGTTTTTCTTTAAAAAATGTGAGTCCAGATGGGGTGAGAGGAAAGCTTTAGGAGCTTCTCCTGCCTCCAGCACAATCCCATTGGCTGTTTTCTTGACAGAAACTGGCCAATAAGAGCTGCTCGTTTCTATAACAGGTAGCCACAAGCACAAGGGGCTCCAGAGCAATGGCTGCAGCCTGTGCTGGGCGAGGCAGGCAGGGAGGCTGATTCAGGAACCTCTTCTGGCTGGTAAGTCTCCTGGCAGAGCCAACCTCTGGCACCCCAGTCTCTCCCTTCCCCAACCCTCTGCCCCCCACTCCTACCCCCTACGCCACATACCCAAATCCTCTGCCCCCTCCTGTATCCATATACCCTCTCAGATCCAGCACCCCAATCCTCTGCCCCAGATCACAGTCCCCTCCTGCCCTAGCTCACAACCAAAATCCCTGCATCCCCTCCTGTATCCCAATTCCCTGCCCTAAGTCACAATCCAACCCCCTGCATCCCAGTCCAGTGCCCCAGATCACAACCGCCTCCTTCACCCAAACTCCCTCCCTTGCCCCAAGCTCCCTTCTGCACCTACCTCCATCCCAAACTCCGCACCTCCTTCATTAATATCATGGAAGAGTGCGGTCCTCAACCACTTTCCAAATTCTTGGAGTGGCCCCCCATCAAAAATTACAGTCGGTCCCCGAGTTGTGAACGGTCGACATACGACCGTTCGCAGTTACGACCGAAATTGTCGTAAATGGCGGACCCCAAGTTACAAACGCGATCCACGCTTACGAACAGCACGGCCATGTGTAACTCAGTGGGGTCCGACTTACAAATAAACCAAGTTACGACCAATTGCTTGGTCCATAACCGGTTTGTAAGTCAGAGAAAGGCTGTATTGCCCACCCCTGCTATAGTCTCATATGTGGATACTTTCATAAATCAAAGGGAATCTGTGTGTGAAAAGACAGCAGGCTCAGCCCATTTTAGGAGACCCTAAACTTTTCCACATTTCAGACATGCCAATAGTTGGTCATGGGATCCACAGGGTATGTACTGGATTATACATCCACAGAGACACATCATTAATTCAGCCTTCCATGGTGCCCACTGATGCTGTTAATTATTTGCTAGCTGCTAATTGATTTTCCTGGATATCCCGCTTCCTGATCTCTCCTTAAAAATCACAATTCACCAAGTGCAGCAGAATCAGCAGCAGGACAGGAAACCAAACTAACACTTCCCATGAGCCAAGGAGCGCTATGTATCAGATACCAGAGGCTGGAATTCAGGCTCTTTCCCTTTGCGTGTGACGGAGTCACACAACAGCCTGCTACAAGGTAAGCCAGACACCTGCTTACTTTGAAGGACGGTGGTATAATGAGGTATGCTTAGGAGACTAGAACCACCACTCAGTTTCCTGTTTCTGGGAGTGCTTGGTCCTCATGTTACTAGATTAAGAGAGGAAGAAGAGCAGATTATCTAGTAAAGAAGAAGAGGGAGGCTCGTACTTGCAGTCATGTTTTTCAATTTCAAAGTGAGGGTTGAAGTTGAGGATAATCTTCTGATTTGCTTCCGGGGCGTAAATGATCCATTCACAGTTCTGGTGGGAGGGGTAGTCCTGTGGGTATCCAGGTGAAGTGATGTAACCAGCCTCCTTCGAATTCAAACGACCCCCACAGGACTGAACTGCAAAACAACCAAGAGAACAAGTGGCTGAAACTGGCTCCAGGAACTTCAAAAGCACGGCCATTTACACCTTTGGCTGTCTGAGAAAGGCCTTTTACAGAGGCAGCACAGTCTGCAACTACAAAGCAGGGAAGGTGGTTATTATATGCAGTATTCCCTCCCTCCTCCCCCGCCACACACAAACACATGCCATATTTCAGATAAACTAGAAAAGAGCCATAAATGTTCCTGCCTACACAACTGCAGATTTATTTAAAAAGGGGCAGTGAGATATCAGATCATTTGGAGCTGCTTTTATTTTCTCCCCTCTATTGGCTCCTTTACAAGCTTTCTATGGCACTCTTCCATAGAAACCACAAAGGCACTGTACAAACATTGCTGGATGAAAAATCACAATATTCTCCTGCAATTTAGGGAAGTAGCATCATTCTAACATTGCAGGAAAGGAAACTGAGACACAAAGGGTTAAGTGACTTTTCCAAGTTCACACAGGAACAGATCCCTGATCCCCTGTCCTATGCTTTAAACCACAAGACAGTTTTTCCACTCCCCTCTTCTAAGTAGCTCTCTTCTCCGATTTGTCTCTCTTCTCTTGAAATTCTTCATGTCAGTGAAGCAGTTGGAATTACAGACTCTGATAATCAACAATGGTGGTTTTGTGGCCCAGAAATGGCCTGGTAACAATTACATATTGAGCAAAGAAGCACTTTCAGCTTTGGGTAATAAGAGGCCCTAGAGGACGATTTCATCTTCAAAAAAACATTTAATCTTATGAACACCACAAATCTGATTTATTATTTCATTACTCACTGGGAGGAAAATCTGCATTACAGAGTCAATTGATAACATACTAAGATTCCCAACAAAGTCCCTTTCTCTATATTTTACATTCCTTGATTACCCCAATCCCAGGAGAGCCACCACTACTGCATGCCACAGCTGGCTCCATCCAGTTGATGGTGCTGCTCTATAGCAATCCAATGGGGGCTGCCAACCGGATGACGCTAAGCCAACAGCATCAAGTGGCCACTATGGAAAATGCTTCAGTTGCCTTCCCAGATGCAGCCAGTATTCAGCCAATAAAGAGTTAATGTTATCCTGTAGCTTAATCCCTGGTTCAGAGATGGGCTGCTTCCTCCCTGCCACTCCCAGCCCAAACTAGAACAATGAAATAGAGAAGTGGGAGCAAGTGCATCTATGTGTCCAGTCATTCCTGAGCTTTACACCAGCCCAGGCTCGCTCTGTTAAGGGATGGAGTGACCTCAATTGTCACAGAAGCCACCCACCACTGAACTTGTAGGATGTTTGTGAGTAAAGGCTGAAATCCTTCAGCCCTTGCGAAGGGTTTAATGTAATAACCACAGCAAACCAGGAGGAAAGAGCCAGACAAAGGGGGGAAAAGGAAATGCCTTCGAGATTTTGTGCTGCTGGCATCAGTCATGCTTCAATATCACCATCTGCATGAAGCAGCAAGGCCTTGTGAATTATAGATTGCCTCTCAGCAGCCACCCCACAGGACCGGATCTTCTTCGCTACAGATGCAGTTCAGTAATTCCCCAGCCTGGCAATATTATTGTCTGCGGCATTGCCCTCTTAGACAAACAAACAGCTTGTCCAGCATTCAGATGCATAGGGGAAAGAAAGGGTGCATGCATAGCACTTCACAATAGCTGGACAGTGAGGATTTAAAGCCATGCCACATCCACTCATTTAAGCTCTGATGTGCAAATCTGCATTAGATCCCAAAATAGAGCCAGGGCATTTCCTTTAATGGAGATGTACAATCTTGTACTCACTGACAAAGCACAGGAGGGAGTGTGATCTCTAGCACAGATGAACAATTACACCAGGTCTTACATAAAGGCAGAGATAATTAGCCCATCACAAATGAGCCCACTTCTGAAAGTTACTCCCGCGCCTCTTTAAGCAAACCAAATTACATTCCTCTGGGTGCTGAGTGCACTGTATACACCACAGGACACCACTCATACAGGTTTTGTAACATCTTGTTAGTCAGTGCCACTGGAAATTTAGGCTTATCCTTTGGGAAGATTTAAGGCCAAGATCCTTAGCTAGTGCAAAATGGCCTAACTCCATTGATGCCAACGGAACTACTGTGACTTATGCCAGATGAGGATCTGGCCTTAAACGTGTCTGAATGTGGAGCAGCAGCTGTCCTGTAGGCTGCAGAGGGTGTAATTTTCCAATTTGTATGCTCTTCTGCCAGCTCTTGGCAGGAAAATCACAGCCTGGTAATCACCTTGCCCTGTGCCAGTCTTTCTGCAGTGAGAACCATGCAGCCAGGAGCTCATGCTACAACTTAACTTGCTGCCTCCTCTTTGCAAATTCTCTAAAAAAAGAAAAAAAATCCATGTGCAGTGTACAGACCCAGCAGTGAACAATAGCGACAGGAAGCCGCCTCAAAGGAGGAGGGGTGTTCTGTCCTCCCCACAAGGGAGCAAGACCTTCCTTTGACACAAAATAGGGCTATTTTTATCTCCTCCTACTTTCTGATATTCAAAATTATATTCCACCTTAAAAATAACTTTCTCTTCATGCCTCCAAAGGAATTGCTGTGACTTTTTCCTTTCCCAAATAAGACGAAATGTATGACAAAACAGTTAAGAGCTAAGGACTCATAAAAACATCTGGCTTTGTTCCACAGAGAGCTTGCTCAACACAAAAACATTTACAAACGCACATTCTTGCGCAGATCCTTTTCCCTCTCTTCTGAAGCACATGCACCCACATGTGGCTATGTGGATTTTAGACAGATAGGCAGACTCAGAGGCACGTGCATGCCTGAGAGAATTCATCTGTCTGTCGATGCTGAGATATAATGTGTGATTCACACTTTACTCATGTACACACTTCCACACCCTCCCATAAAAATCCACACACAGTTTGCACACACGCACACTCTAACGGAGATAACGACTGTTTTTCTTAGAAAGGGTGACACAATGACAAATTCAATCCTTCCACTCCTCATCATCTTCTTTACAGCTTTCTCAACATGCTTACCCACTAGACTGGTACTGCCAACTAATCACAGGATTCCACCAACCTTACTCATGCTGAACTGTATGACTATTCAAGGGGTAGTGCCAATTAAATCAATAGGATCACTCATGCATGAAGAGACTCCATCACGTGAACATGGGTATAGAATCTGATCCTTCTTTCATTCTTGGATGATAAAATGAGGTACAGAAATCTACTTTCACTCCAAATCTTAGGGTCATACATTGTCATGTAAACTCATATGAGGTAGATAAGGCAGGACTGACCAATTCCATGGGCTTGATTCTGGTCTCTCACCAGTTTTAACCCGAGTATTTTCACTGATTTCAGGGGAGATAGTACTGATATATACCAGGTAGGTGAGATCAGAATCAGGTCCACCGTTTTACACCCAAATTTCATTTACAGTTACAGTCTAAAAGGCGAAATATAACTAAACAGAATGAAACGAGCAAATAGATGGGGGTGGAGGGCTGCATATTTCAGCCCCATAGATACTAGGGAGTTTGACTATGTTTCTCTTTTTTACTGTGACTCACCTGCTACTCTAACTGAGCTGGGGCTGCCGTGGCATTCCATCCTTAGCAGCCCCTCTGAAATAGAGAGAGAGTTATAAAGAATATATACCGCGGCGGCAGCTGGTTCATAATCAGTGCTTACATACTATGATGGTAGATATTAACATCAGCAAGATGAGGTCTCATAAAGCAACCTTGCCTGACCAAATGATCGAATGGCCCCTGGAGGGGGCTAGACAATTTGATGCAAGTGTCACTCCAACTCCCAGTGGATAAATGCCCTCACCACAAAAATTCATCACCAAAATGGTCATCCCTTGTGGGCAGCACCACTCTGAAAACTGAAATTACAGAGTCCACTTAAGCAGCTTTAACTAAAGGGGGCAAGTTTGTGTGTGGACAAGGCCTGAGTCGCCCTTCCAACCCTGGAGTCTGTCTATGCAGGTCAGGACTTGAGGCACATGGGCTGGGCAGGCTGAGGGAAGGCGGCAGTGCTGTCGCTTGAGCAGTATGTGGTGTTCGGATGAAACAGAAGACATCAGTCTTCAGTTCACTTTGGCAGCTTTCGCCAGCCTTAAATACACTTAATAAAATTAAAATTAAATGTTAAATATTAGCCAGGTCTGTTAGGGGCCTGGCACATTCTGCCACTCAATAGCTAAATGTGCTGTTTGGAACCAGCTTTCCTGATGCTGCCACCTACCCAGGCTTGCTGGAGGAGGGGAGCTAGATCTAGGGTGGCGGTCATCCCAGCCCCAATCCCTAAGAAAATCCTCTAAACTAACAGTTTGCCCTGGCTGGAGTAGGGGCAGCAGCTGCTGCTTCCCTGGGCATCATCCTTCCTCAGACCCCCCAGGGACTAAGATCATTCCAGCACGACCTTAAACTGCTTCTCCATTGCACTAGGAATGATTCCGAAAGGCTAATGGGAGGACCACGGTAATACAGCTCCCTGAGTACTGTGCAATGCTGTGGTGGGAAACCAAAGACCTGAGGCATCACATAAAGCCAGTGGGAATGGCAAAAAGGTTCCAGCCTGCCAAAAGCGTGATCAGACCTGCAGGATTTCTACACAGCATGGTGCAGAACATGTCTCCTCTCTTCTCCCCATGGGACAGTTAGGAGAAACCTCTTCTTGCTGAAATTCACTGGGTAAGATCAGCCCCTCACATGCATGTGCACACTACTCGCTTTGAAGTTGGCATGGCAAGCATTACACAAGCAGATCAAATCAAAGGGTCTCAGGGATCTGCCTAAGCGATTATCTGAGAGGGTCCTGATGTGAAATCTTGAGCAAGAGGGTGTTCTCCCACTGAGTTTTCTGTCAATTAAACCCCACCAGATTTTGCTGACATCACAAGAGTAGGGCTCAGTGCATCCTCTGATCTTGACTGTAAAAAGCAAAGGGCCAGTCCCAAGTGTAACTTAAACGAACCCAAGCCAAAGTGGTGCTTTTCAAAACAACCACACATGCTGCAGCCGCTCAGAGTTAGTGGCTTCCGATATGAAACCACCAATATATCTTTTTGATTTGCTTGGATGTATTTGGTTACGATGCTTTCGTGCAAAAATAGCACACGACATAGAAGCAGCTCCTGCTCTCATACCAATTCAAGGAAGGAGACAGCACTGAGATATTCCAGCATTGGATAATCAATGGGAGATCTGCTTGCATGAAGAGCATGGAGCAGGCTAGGAAAACCATGACCAGGATTTTAGAACTACCAAAGAAGAGGATGCTACCCAGATGTCCTTTGGCTGAACTCAGTGCATGCTGGTGTAATCCACACACCTAGGCTATGTCTACACTGCCCTCTCTTGTGCAAGAAAATATGCAAATGAGGCAAAGCGGTGAATTTGTGCAAGGGGCTTTTGCGCAAAGAGGAGCCATCTACACGGCTCCTTTTTGCGCAAAACCCCCCTCTTGCGCAAGAGCCGTTCTTCCTGAAAAAAGCGGTAGAACAGCTCTTGTGCAAGAGGGGGGTTTTGCGCAAAAAGGAGCCGTGTAAACGGCAAAAGCCCCTTGCACAAAAATGTGGCTCATTAAGTATGCAAATGAAGTGTGGCGGTATTCACTGCTTCGCCTTATTTGCATATTTTCTTGCACAACAGAGGGCAGTGTAGACGTAGCCCTAGTGTGGTTCACAGTCCCATGTAGTAGCACTTACAGTCAGTATTAAGAGCAGCTGGCTTTATAGCTCAAGCTGTAGAAGCGCTTACCCTACGCTCCAGAGGTCCCATGTTCAAATCGACCGGGTGGTGGTTACACTGGGACAGGACTTTGGGGTGTAAGTTAAAGCCATCTCACTGAGCAGACATGAATGGTCTCTGAAGTTCATGTACTTAACCTGCAAAGTCCCAATGCTTTGATTTAAGGAGCTCCTCCCAGTAGCTGGGTGACACACAGGCTGTCAGAGTCCTAGGAGAGTGAGAGTCAAAGCTCCCTGTAACCAAATAGGGAACATCTGCAAAACATCAGGGCTCTCCAAACAAAAAGTTGCAGCCTCAGTTTCTGGAATGCCTGCCCCTACAAACTGTGCCTGTCATCTAGCCCACAGACAACAAGTCAGCTTTATCTGGGTGAGAGATCTAAAAGTTTAACCAGTTAGACAATAAGCTGCTGCTTATTGGTTCCAGTTAACAGTTGATCTCCCACGGGCTGCTGGCAGGACTGGTGGCCAGAGGTGCCGGGAGCCCATGGCCAGTGGAGCCAGTTCTGCTGGCAGTTCGCAAAGCAAGCAGCTCGTGGAGACCAGAGGCCAGCAGGGCCAAGAGCCCGCAGGGACCGGCAGCCCAAGGGCCAGCAAAGTTGGTTGGGTTGGCAGCTCACGGGGCTATGGTCCCATGGAGCTCATTTAACCCTGTAACCAATTTAAATTTTAATCAGTTACAGAGTTAATGTTTTTAGAGGTTTTTACATCCCTAATCTGGGTGAGGAATCTCTCTCAAATGCATCAAGTACTCTCAAATTAGGAATAAATGAGAGCAAAGAGCAAGTGTTCCCCATTTTCCCAGCCCGGGAGAAAGAAGGATGTGAGCTCTGAGATCTCTGTCTGAGGGCAAGGAGACAGGAGAAGAGAACGCGGAGTTGTTGCTCACTGGCTCCTTCCCTTCCAGCTGCATTCCTCATGTACTTTTTAAAAAATGCCATGCACACTGCAGCTTGTGTTCCTCTCCCTTCTTCCTTGCAGGACCAAAGATCTCTGCTCTTCAGAATGTCACACAAAGGGGAGATGCCCTAAAGCAGACTCTCTAACAATGTGCTTAGCATCCACCAGAAGCCAGTTCCCTCTTCCCCCCGCCCCTGCTCCTCCCATTCACTGCAGCCCCATGGATCAACTGCTCCCCCAGCCTCCCAGTGCCTACTGGCCACCACAATCAGCTGTTTCATGGCATGCAGGAGATGCTGGGAAGGGAATGGAAGAGGCAGCATGGGATGAGAAGAGGCAGGGCGGGGGGTGGGAACTTGGGGGGCAAAGTGGGGTAAGTGTAGGGCTTGCAGCAGAGTGGGAACAGGAAGAGGCAGGATGGGGTGGAAACTTACAGGAGGGAATCAGGTGGGGGCACAGCCTGGGGCAGAGCTAGGGGATTGAGCACGTCCGGGTCTAGAGGACACCGGCGCTTAAGTTTGTTAATATTACTTATCACTTGTCACAGCCCCCCAGCTCACTACTAAGTGTGCTACGAAAAGCAAATATCACTTTTCACATAATTATTTTTACTACTGAGGCCGGAAAAAGCCCACATAAATAAATTACAATGATTTGGATGCTTATGTGGGAATATTTAATTAATGTTAGGAAAAACAAATAAAAATTTTAGGAAAAGGTAACAGTGCAGCCATCAACAAGAGGCCACCAAAATTTCATTGTAAGAGCCTGTGCCATAAAGGCTCCTTTTCATGCCAGCAGGTGTACACTTACAGCTTCGTGCGGAAAGGATCCTGTCAGACTGTGCTGCCCTTGTGACGAGCAGAGCGCCTTCCGTTCCCAATGACATGAAGGACAGTAGACGGTGCGCAGCGCCTCCTAAGGTTAGACATTGAGCCCCAGTTCACCAAACTATCCCCATTCAGTAAAGCACTTACACATGTAGTTAAGTCCTGTTAGAGTCAAATGACTGAAACAAGTCCTACAGGCTACATCTACACTGCAGCGCTACTTTGGGACACAGGAGGTATCCCAAAATAGCTATTCCACATCTTTTGAGCATGCCCATTATTTCAAAATACTGTATAACGAGCTCACTATTCTGACATCCCTGTAAACCTCATTCCACGAGGAGTACAGGACATTTCAGAATAGCGATTTATTTTGAAATAAGTGCTGTGTAGACAGAGCCAAATTTCAAAATAAGCTATTTCGAAATTGAGTGAAGTGTAGACGTAGCCCTAGTGTGGTTCACAGTGCCATGTAGTAGCACTCACAGTCAGTATTAAGAGCAGCTGGCTTTATAGCTCAAGCTGTAGAAGCGCTTACCCTACGCTCCAGAGGTCCCATGTTCAAATCGTAGCTCAAATTGCATAGTTTATTTTGAGCTATGGGTGCAGTGTAGACGCACCCTTGCTGAATAGGGCTTGGGTAGAAAAAACTAGTGTTCTAATGTCCTGGTGGATTCGTTATTATGAAACCATCCACGGTGCTTTAGAAGTATCTAGCTAGGTTTTTATAGGAGCACCCATCACAGTGCTACCTGAGCCACTACCATATGATAAAAACCTCACCCCAGAGAACTTCCAGTCTAGGAGCATGAACAGAGATCAAACTCTACATGTGGTATCTGTGATTTAAACACTGCTTACTGATCTGTCAAACAGACAGCCAGCACTTGAGAAAGCTAATAGGGTTAGCTATTTTAGCCCCAATAGCGGAGGTCATATTTAACTGAGGTGTCATATTGGTTTGATTTCTGTTGTGGGATAACGTTTCAAAGGCTTCCTGAACAACTTCCTGATCCAGATATACACGTACATGTAAACATACTTATTTAGCTATACAGCACCTTCTGTAAAACGATTGCTAAGTGATTAAGCATGTGCATAAATTTTGGGGGATTTTATAAAATGGGAAGTTCCCCAGATGCCATCCTTTCCTAGCTGAGTCCAAGCTGCTCTTAGAGTTAAACCACAGCCACAGCTAAGCTGATTTTAACGGCTATGTCTGTGATCTGAACTAGGATTTTGTTTTATTCCAAGTGACTTCAGCCTGTCACGAGACTGCCTCATAAAAACTCTGTCTGGGCTTAAGCAAAAAAGAAATGAGGCAATCCATCAGCCTAGGAATGCAGCCGTTTGACCACTTCCTAAGGCAACTGGGAAGGGATACAATATATTTACTTACTAGTACTGGACAGCAGTGAACAGTGAACTCCTGGAAACTAATCAAATGGAACTGTTCCCTGTGAACTTTTACAAGGAAAAATCTTATTAACTTTTTTTTTAAAGATGACAAATATTTCCAATCTTGCACCCTTCCTTGCTCCCTTAATCCAGGGGAGGAACTTAATAGAAACCTAACACTGGGACAACTAGAAACTGTTCCTTGAAAATCACTGGGCCAAAACCTCAACTGGTGTAAATCAATGGAGTTAGACTCATTTACAGCAGCTGAGGATCTGATCCCCTAGTCTGTACAAATTCTTGTTTTGTTTTTAAAAATGTTACTTTGATGAGATTTTACATCATAGCCATTTCACATAATGCCACCTGCATTAAGCTCGTTATTTGTCATCTGATATCATAAACAAATGCAATTCCAATAGGGCAACTGATCTAATAGTGTTAATTTATATTTATGTCCACTCTTTTCCGGGCCTTACTGCAAATGTAATTCTGGAGCCATTGGTGATAGGTCTGGAATTACAATTCATAGCTACTCCAATTGTCATTTTAGTAGAGGAACAAACAACATTACAACTTTCAGGTCAATGAGGAATAAATAGCAGCTGTTTCCACTTGCTTTTCCATTATAATTCCAAGCAACTGAAATTGTATAAAGGCCTACTACTGTTTCAGAGTGATATCTAGCACCCACAGAGTGATTTTCATGTGTAGATCTCAAAACAGTTTGCAGAGATGGGGAAACGAGGTACAGTGCAGTGAAATTAATTGCCCCAGGTCGCACAGCAGCACTTGAAGTCAAACCCAGGTCCCTTATCCACTATGTTTCTAGGACAGAACATGTAATAAGCAAAATAAATGTGATCCGCCACCCACTTGATAAAAGGCTTTGTTTGGGGATGGTGAAAGACAATTAAGAGGCAATTGACCTTCATGAACTAAGGAAGGGACCCATGCATTCACCTGGCATACATGCGTAAAGAGCTTTGAGCTCTTCTGATGACAGGTGTTATATAAACTTTTAATTATTATTAAATTATTGCTATTACTACAATGCCAAAAAGGAGCCTGCACTTTACCCATGCAGCCCCTATCTCCATAACACCTTCCAGGATCATCTGTCTTATTTCCTTCTGTATTCAAACACTTATTTTTTGCAATTCCAATCCAGTCAAGTGCAGTTCCCTTCCTCCCCCTCATGGGGCCAAGCTCTCCAAGAAGACGCCTTATGAGAAGCTGTTAAATGGCTTTACACTGAGCATTAGGCACTGTGTTGTCCAACAGGCATGCCAGTGACATGCTAATGTGTACCACTACACTGGAGACTATCCCCTACTATAGTCTTCCTCCACTCTTCTGGATTAGTTCATGATTCTTTTATGGAGACACAGGAGGGGGCGATATTATTTAAGAGCCTTGCTGGGCAAAAGCTATTTTGTGTTTTGGACAGCTCTCTCATATGTAGCAACTGCTAACCCTTAAAACCAGAGCAGAAGTTATTACACATTCTGGAAAATGCCTTAAATACATTGTTTCCTGTCGAACAAACATTCAGTGGTCAGGGAGAAGGAAGGAAAGGAACTGAGGAGGAGTGGGCGAGGGGGGCATGCATATGGATGTGGAACTGTGCACATGACAACATTTCTTTACAGCTCTCTCTCTCTGTCCCCCCTTCCCACTCTGGAAGAGAGAATTCCAGTCCAGAGCTAGATTCTGAGGGATCCCTCTAAGAAGAAACACAAGTAAAATGAAAATGAATGGTACCTGCATGGAAGCCTCATGTCTCATTAACCCTATCATTTAGAAAAAGCGGCGAGGGGTCCTGTGGCACCTTATAGACTAACCGAAGTGTTTGGAGCATAAGCTTTCGTGGGCAAAGACCCACTTCGTCAGATGCATGTAGTGGAAATTTCCAGAGGCAGGAATACCTAGTCTATAAGGTGCCACAGGACCCCTTGCTGCTTTTGCAGATTCAGACTAACACGGCTACCCCTCTGATACTTCCTATCATTTAGAGGTGGCCAGAAAACGAATAGTGGCTCAGAGCCAGGTTCTCAACAATTGAGTTCAGGATGTCTGAATGGAAACTACCTGTATCACTTCTGTCTCACCTAAATGGGGGGTGAATCAGAAAAGACTCAAAACACAAGTTGTTCAAGCTTTGGGTCCTATTGTTCTTGAATCCTCAAGTCTGAAGGGGGAAGAGCAATTCAGAGAAAAACTCCACCCGCTTTTATTGTGTAGGTTCACTTTGCATGCCAGCTAATACAGTCTTCATCATGATCCTTCCCCACAACACTTGAATCACTTCCTCTACATCCCTCTGAAAAGGAACAGTTCTAAAAAACTATTTTTAAAAAAACTAAAGGCCCAAATGAAAATCCCTGACACAAAACAAAATGCGTAGAGGAAGTCAAAATGATAGCAAGTCATCTGCACTTTTTAAAAACACTACTCAGTTTAACAGCCAGAATTGTGGCCCAATCCTACAAGCCCTTAAGTAAGTAGTCCCACTGAATTCAACTGGAGTTCTTGTGTGAATAAAGGTTTACTGGGATAAGTTCTTGTTTTTGAAGGGGAGAAGAACAGACAGATCAATCTGGACCAATTCCTGAAATCCTCTTTCAGACAAAACTCTCACTGAAGTCAGTTCTTGCATCTATCACTGCACAGGGAGAAAGTCTGGAGAACAACTTGGACCTTTGATTTTTGTGAGGAGGACCCTTTGATTCTGAGTATGATTAAAACCATGCCACAGTAGCCCAAACCACTGCAAAACTCTGCTAGCAGCTACCCTTAATCTGTGGGGATGCTGCTACCACAGTTTCAACCAGAATATAGAGAAGGATTTTGAAAATAACCTAGTTATTCCTTCATTATAATTAGAAATGTGTCAAAGGGCCCCTGTATGATGATAAAACTGGAGCTGTTCCTGCCTTCCCTCCACTCCCTAGCGTGTACATTCTGTCATCTTTCCCTGCTTTCTGGATGAGAGACCCCAAGCAGGAAACCCCAAGATGTGAGGGTTGCCTCTGCCACTTCACATCACAATGGAAGAAGGCTTAACAGCTTACAGTTTTCTCTAACACGCCCCCTGCCCTCACTGCTAAATGACGGCTTCAGTATTTCAACTTCAGATCGGATCACAGTGTTCAGATACATACGATGTATTTATACAGCACAGCTGGTCTGTCAGAGGTCACATAATTTGGCAGCCATCCTAGTGCTTAAAAATTAATTTTTCCTTATTAATACAACTGAGGGTCCCACAGGATAAGATCCCAGCCTTATCTAAGCCTGACAGCATCCTAAACCCTGTGAAGGATGCTTTCTCCTCTAAGGCTATCTGAAATACAAGGCCACTGTGTCCTGGAACCCAACTGCACCGGATCTGGTTAGGAAACCAATCCAATGGCCAGTGCAGAGTGACATATTTTTGAAGTGGGGGAGAGCCACGTTCTCCAAGAACAGCCTCCCAAAACTGAACTTTCTGATCTCAGTCCTGTTAGCCCGGCACAATGTACTTAGAGCACAGAGTAAATAACGGGTGGAGGAAAAATGTGGAAATGGAGATGGGAAGTGTCTAGAACCCTCTGGGGGAAAGCATGTCTGCCTGCTACAGCAGATGCCACAAATGATAATTCTGTACCAGAAAAAAAGTTAGAAAAACACATACCCCCTTGACATGGGTTATAGTCCCTCCCTGAGCACATTACTCATATGTTCTAAAGAAGCTCCTGGCAAATGCTGGATTCCAAGCCTAAAAATCCTCTCTCCTCCAGTAAGGTTTCAGCTAACAGCACAACAAGATTTTAAAAAGCAAAGCAATGTGTGCGTGTGTGAGCTGCCCACGCATGTGTGCATGGAAGTGGGTTGTTGGTTCTGCTAGATTACAGAAGTCATTTCTAAAAATACCAGCTTTTAGGAAAATATTTGAAAGTCTTTCCAAGGGAGCATTGCTCAGAGCTGCATAAACATCATCTGAATCATTCTGTACTTGGGTCACTCAAAACCTTTACTTTCTTATTTGATTGCTTCTGCAACTAGCTGAGGGAAAATGAAAAAAAAACACACAGACATCAAGCCATCAGATTTATCTTTCTAGGGTCTCCAACCCACTGACATAGTTATTGTTTAACTACAAACAAATTGCCAGCTGCACTGTTTATCTCTTATAGTAAAAATTACTGCAAGAGATGTTTTTTTCCTTTGTGGATTATCGTATTATTGTCTATTAAAAAAATCTCTCCTCTCTCTATTTACCTCCCATGGGGGATCTTAAAGAGGGACTTTCATAATGGGGAAAAGCTTTCAAATCAGACATCAGACTTCCAATATAAATCCATCCACCTCTGACATGTTTTTCTTACAATGTTTGCTAATTACTAACATTACTTGTATATAAATCAGGGTGTGAGCCATGCCACAGTTTATCTTCTCTTATTGGATTACACAATGATGTCATATTCCAGTATTTTTGATATCACAACCATTTCCTTGACAGCAAATATTCTGACATCAAACAGGATGAACTTAATTGCAAATGCAAACAGCACCAGCGGCTGGGGGGAGGAGGAAGGCACTCACCCAAATATTTTTATTAAACTGCATGGCATGAGAGAACAGTAATGGGATTCAGAGCCCTTCACCTCTGGAAACCTGATTCTGTATCTGCTCAAGGACATGAGGGCACACAGCACCTAAGAGTATCAGAGTTGTGGCCGCTCAGTGCATTAGAGCCAAGGTGCTAACCTAGCACCTTATTCTCACTCTCAGCAAGGACCACGTGTCAATAGTCAATGGAACTCCTCATGTGAATAAAACAAGGATTTGGCCCTGAAAGCTGTGACCATCCAATTCAGGGAGGTGCTGAACACCCCTTCCCCAGAGCTCTCCCATCTCGCTAGTGGTCAAATAATCTTTTTCTAATCACCCCTGTAAATTCCAAACCCCCTCTAAATTCAGTTCCTGGGGAAAAGTACTGCTCTATATAAGAACATAAGACTGGCCATACTGGATCAGACCAAAGGTCCATCCAGCCCAGTATCCCATCTGCTGACAGTGGCCAATGCCAGGTGTCCCAGAGGGAGTGAACCAAACAAGTAATGATCAAGCGACATCCAGCTCCACCCTCTGACAAACAGAAGCTAGGGACACCCACATCTGTTGACTTGTTATACTGAACAAGGGTGTCCACTCACAATGTCCCCTTTCAGACTGTGACAAAACCCTTTCTCATAAGTGCAGGTGTCTGCACAGCTTATCTCGGGGGGGAGGGAAGCAGAACTTGCAGGAGGGATCTGTGGATTTCTTCACAGGACCTTTTTTTTTTTATGAAAAACAACTTGTCATTTAGTACTATCTGATCCACAACAAAGGAAATAAATGTCTTCTTTAGGCGTGCTGTTAGGAAAGTTTAGGGATAACTCTGCTTTGACAGAAAGGTCCAGAAAAGGGATGAACTCAAGTCAGTCATGGGCACACTTCTAAAAATCCCCACTGGGGCATCATTTGAGCTACCTGGTAGTATATGAAGTGTCAGTTAGATGATCTTATAGTTGGTGAAGGAGGGCTCTCTGGTAGGGAGGGTCTATGTGTACATTTTCCCTCTAGCAGTGGGTGTAGTTTTGCCCTCTAACATCAAGAGACAGGGGGAAAGAACCTACTACTATAATCAGCTCTAGATCCCTTTCACCTGACAAGCCTGGTCATTTTGGAGCAGAAGGGCAGTTGTCCCACCCTGCAAGTGTATTTCAGTAATCCTGTCCATTCCCTGCAGCACAGATAGCCAGTACAGTCTCAGCCTAATTCCTAAGTGAACTGATGTCCACACTTCATCACCCCTGCTAATTGGCATACTGTTCAGAACAGCCTAGGTCTGAATGGGCAGGGGCTGTGAACTCCCACATGCCCCCCTTAGAAGTGTTCTGTCTGGGTCGGGCTTGGGCACTGTGGAAAGCCTGTGTGACCACAACCTGTCCCAGGACAAGTATCAGAGGGGTAGCCGTGTTAGTCTGAATCTGGAGAAGCGGCGAGGGGTCCTGTGGCACCTTATAGACTAACCGAAGTGTTTGGAGCATAAGCTTTCGTGGGCAAAGACCCACTTCGTCAGATGCATGTTCCACTACATGCATCTGACGAAGTGGGTCTTTGCCCACGAAAGCTTATGCTCCAAACACTTCGGTTAGTCTATAAGGTGCCACAGGACCCCTCCCCGCTGTCCCAGGACAGAGTACAGATTTTAGTTCTCAGGGCTGTGGAAGCTGGTGCCTAGGTTTCATAAGCACTAAATTCACAGAAAAAGAGTAATAAATAATAGCAGAAGAAACTCAAGGGGCCTGTCTGCATCCTGCCCCTTTGGTCTAAATGATCTAGTTTCTGCTAGCATGGCACTTCCCTTTGAGGAGATAGTACTAAGTGCATGGACATCCCAGCCACTGCTGCGCTATCCAAACTAGGCTCAGGCTCTTCGGGACGGGCGAAGAATTGCAGCTCAGCCAGCCCGCGCAAACGGGAGCGTAATCGCAGCCCCGCTCTCCCCGATGTGGGTTTTCTAGAGGAGTCACTCCGCGGAACGGAGCAGCCGCCAGACTTCCCCGCTCACGTGGGCAAAGCAGTCACACCCTCGCGGGCTCGTTAGCACCTGAAGTCGCTCCTCGTGGAGCGACTGCGAGCCTCGCTCTCTGACTCGGGGAGGGGCGGGCAGGCGGGCCCCCTTCTCCGGCGGGCAGAGATCTGCATCAGCAAGGGCTGGTGGCCGGGCGCGGTGGAAGTCAGGGGAGGTTCCCTCCGGCCAATGGGCTTCCCTGGCTGAGCTCCCTCGCCCCCGGCTTAGGCGGGGAAGCGCCGTTCAGAATCGGTATGGAGCCGCTTGCCCGCCTTGCCCTCTGCTCCACGGACCCCAGGAGATGGATCCCGGGGGAGGCTGCCCGGGTACGCCGGAGAGGCAGCAGCCGCCGGCCTGCGGTGGAGGGGCGGGAGTATTAGCGCCAGGAGGACCAGGAAGCCCAGCCTTGCCAGAGGAATGAGGCGGGGTGTGTGCTCAAATGCGGATCCCGGCCCCGGCGGGCTGCCGGCCAAGCGGAGGGCAGCCGGGGATCTGATGCAACGCGTCTCTGAGCCATCGCGGGGGGAAATGCTGCATTTTCCTAGTTGCTGTTCAACACACACTCACTTAGCCTGCTCCTCGGGCCCAGCTGGTCCAGGATCCCCACCGGAGGGAGGCACCGAGGAGCGGCAGAGGCTCGTCCCAAGAAGTGCCTGCCACTCCCCCTCTCCCCCCGCCGAGATGCGAGTGACCTCAAAGCAGGCAGATCTATGGCGGACCCCCCCGACATCACTCCTAGTTCCCAACCAGCAGCAGCCAGCCCCTCCAGTTCCCCAGGCCCCTGCGCCGCCCTGCGCTTCGCAGCTGCAGAACCGACCCTACACTGGAGACGATTTGTAGCATTTCGCGGGACTCCCGCCCCCCCCCCCACACAGACACCCCGTGGAGCTGATAGGAGTGTAACCCCCATTTAAAGGGTTTCCCTTTAAAAGTTTCGCGCCTGCTGCGGATTGCGCTGGATCCTTCCCCGCGACGCTACTGGCCCCGGGCGGATGAGGGAGCGGTTAACCGGGAGCATGGCAGGCGGAGCCTCGGTGCAGTAGGTGTCAGCACAAGTATGTCTACAGGAGGCAGGCGCCCTCCGCTGCGGCCCTTATCCTGCTTCCCGCTGGATTCGCTGGCAGCAGGATCCGGCACCAGCCGAGAGAGAAGCCCCACGTGCCCCCGGGAGAGGCGCAGAAGCGTCTCGGAGCGGGCCGCGATGCGCTCGTGGGGCTAGCACTGGCGCGCTGCATTTCTGCGCGGCTGAGCGCTGGAGCAGCCCCGGGGCAACCCGGCAGGGCGGAGCGCTGGGGCGCTTCGTAGCGTGCAGCCCCGCCCAGGGGCCTCGCTGCGATTTCAAATACAACCATCTCTCACAGCCTGTACCTCAGACCGACTTGACCACCACGCAGCGCAGCGAGGAGTAGCCGGGCTTCAGCCTGCCCGCCAGTGGCTCGCGAGAGCCACAGTGGCAGGGGCCCTAAAGCGTGTCACGCAGGCTCCTCTTTCAATGAAATAATTATGTCCATTGGCATGCAGAGTGCCTAAGTGCGGAGCCGTGGGGTGGCTGGTGCTAGCTTAGCCTAGTCCCCCTGCCGCCCCCGCTTGTTCGCGAGTGGCTTCCCGGAGTTGCACATATATTCTCCCTAATACTGGCGATAAACTGTAGGACAGGTGAGGTTTGTGTTTATTTTTGCGGGAATTCCCCCCCGCGATCTATGTTATCAGGGTTTCACTCACTGACCAGCGGCTAATTAGCTGGAAAGAGCTCTTTCAGATCTCCAACGGAATAATTAAGCGGAATGATTTTAGTGTGCCCTTCAGCAGTGAGGAATTTTACCACACTCCAGTCCCTTCAATTACACGGCAGCCCAAATGTATTTACTGCATGTAATAATTAAACAGTGGATCGGAATGTGATTGGAGCCTCTTTGTTTCCCTTATCTCAACACAGTTTGTCTTCATCCCTCCACTCCTCTCCCCAACCCTCTCCCACCCCCTAACCCCCCGCTTTTTAATTCTGGCAACTGCTTAGGGCCGAATTCCATCAAGAAAAGTTTCTAACCACTTCAGAGGGATCTTTAGACCTCCGAGGTCCGCACTGTTTGTTTTAGCTAATAAAAATGTATATGCACTAGCTTCTCTTTTCCTGGAAACGCAGACACTGAAACTGGGGAGGGAGGAAAACATCCCTAGCTGCTCCAGAGTGGTGCATTTTATTAGACACTAAGCACAAAAATGATCTTCTGACCGCCATGTGGGCTTTTTGAACGCCACCCCCGCTTAAAAACATACAAACTTTTTCATATGCTAAAAGTAGGTTGCTTTCCTCCCTTGCCCATTCATACCTTATTTAATTAGACTTGGTAAATGTATCTACAACCGAGTGGCTATAAATTATTTATGCCTTTCTGGCTGGGTTTGGAAAAAAACTCAGGGGAGATATGTTCTGCTTCAAAACATTTAAAAAAAATCCCCTGAAAACTGTAATGCAAAGGCTTTGTAGTTTTTTTTCAAAAACCGTTTGATTTATTCCATATGTGACATCTGAACACAGCCAAAGCCTGTCTCCGTGTGAGTGTTTCAAAACATAGACACCCAGCCCTCACCACGCTACATCCAAGGGGAGAAAAGTTGTGTTTTCAGCAAGGGGACAGAGTCCTGGCACTAGCTAGGCAAGCCTGCTGTTGAATTGTGTAACGGGAAAAGGCCATCTCATTCCCTGCTTCATTGCTTGCTTTCAAAGGCAAATGGTTAGCATGTACCGCTGAGAAAATTAACTTTTGTGGGTCTTACCTGCTTCTCCTAGCACTCCGGGTCCAGGCACGCACAGCGCTAGCACTCCCCAAACAAGAGGCAATGTATCCATTTTTAAGGAAAAGAGGGGGCTTTCCTCCCCGCTGGCTCGCTAGGGGCTTTCCTCCGAAACCGGGACTTCACGCTGTTATTCACCCCGCGCTGTAGAATTTCCTCGGCAAATGTTCCTAGTTGCCTTTCGCTCCTTCCCTTCCTCCGTGCCTTGGCGTCCTGCCTTCCCCCACCGCTGGCTGGAACCCACTTGCCGAGGAGCAGAGCAGAAGCCCGGGAACTCGGTCAATGCGAGGCAAGCGGACGGCTGCTCCCCCCGACCGAAAACCACCCCGTTGGTGCGTGCGGGTGAGCGCCAGTCCCTCAGCGGGTCACTGCCTTGGACGCGCCTTCCTCACCCCCGCGTCCCGACAGCCAGCGGCAGCAGCGACTCGCCCCGGGCATCGCACCCGCCCGGCGCTGGGCGGCGGGCTGGCACCGCGGCGCGTGGCTGCCCCTCTCCCCGGCGTGGCTGCGGCTCCGGGCGCGCTGCTTCACGTTGCCCGGGAGTTGCGGGCGCGCGTGTCCCCCGCCCCTCTGCGTCTCTCTCGGGAGAGGCTCAGGCGCGCCGGGCTGGGAGCCTGCCTGTGCCGCCCGCCCGGCTCCTCGCAGCCTTTTCAGGCCGCCGCGCGTGCATGTCAGCGCCGAGAGGCAGAGCTCTCCGCTTACACGCTCGCCCAGGGCCCGCCCCTCCTGTGCGCCCCACTGCGCGGCCGCCGAGCCTGGCACGCGGCTCCCTCCCCAGCGCCTTCCCTCTCCCGGCACGGCTCAGCCCGCGCCAGCCCTGCAGGGCTGCGGCAGAGGGGCACCTGCCACGGCCCGGGCCGCCACGGCCCGGGCCACCCCGGCTTCCCCTCATGGGGGAAGGAGAAGCTGCCTAACACTAAGTAGGACCTGGCCTCTGGGAGCTACTGAACATCCCCTCCACCCGCGTCTACTCCAGCAGCCCCCTCCTCTCCTCCCGCCAGCAGTAAGAGGCAGGGAGGCAGATTAGCTACTGCCTACCAATGCCCACACTGGCAGATCAATGGTCCCTCTAGCCCAGTAAAGCATCTGCCAGGGGCTGTGGCCAGCTGCTTCAGAGAGAAGGAACCAAACAGAGCAATTAGCAAGTGACCCAGCCCCTGCCCTCCTGTCCCAGGACCTGGCAATCAGAGGCTAGGGCCACCCAGAACATGGGGCCGCATCCCTGGCCATCAGGGCTAATATCCATTGATGGATCTATCCAACACTTCCAATGGCTGAAGGGATTTTGCTTGAAAGCACAGGCAAAATAAATACAGGCAGAACCACCAGGCTGAGCCCACGTAGGCAAAGGCAGCTATTTATTATATGGGCCCTTGGTGCCTGTGTTCCATCAATATTCCAGACTGTGGGCTCAGCTCAACCGACGGCCCCTGGCCTCACATTTCAGGGAGATGCAGCCTGAGGAGTTAGTGGGAGCCAGGCTGCCAGCAGCGGCGAGCAACCCATCCTCAGCTCACGCTGCTGTGTCCCATCCCATTCCACCCCTTCCCACAAGGCCTGCCCCACCTCTTTCCAGCATCCATCCCCTTTGCTGAGCGATGCCAGGAGTCAACAGCACAGAGTACAGCACAGCGGGCTAGGGCTGGGCTGATCGCTACGTCTGGCACTAGGCTCCCCTCACTGATCCCCATTAAACTTCTAGACAACCCTGAAGCCTGCATCTCCCAAAACACAGGCCCCGGAGTGCTTGCCCAAGTGTATCGTATGGATGGGACAGCTCTGCATGGACCCATTCTGAGCACCACCAAAAATTATGCAAACCTGGTGCCCATGCAAACGGGGAAATTTCACCATTCAAAAGAGAGATGGGCATATGAAAATGTAGTGACTGCTCTGATATAACCTCAACTATACGGAAGGTTTGCAGTATAATATAACCACTATAATGCTGCAGCAGATGACCAGATGAGTCGAGGTCAGCATCTAAAGAAAGTAACTGTAGCCTTGAATTCATCTGGTATCCTGGTTTAAATCAAACCAAAACACCCAGACATTAATTACTCTTTTCCTTATACCATGAAAGAAAAAATGTTGCTGTTAAATAATTACATAATAAAAATACTTATATTTTTCATAATGATCAGGAAAGCATTAACTAATAATTAGTAGATTAAAAAAATAACTACACATGCTGACGTGTAAATACTTTTTGGAATTAAACATAACATTTTTATGGGACTTCAGCTAGGCAGAAAATGGTATTGTTAGTTCAAGAAAAACCAAACAAACAAAAACCAAAGACAAGCAAGTTGGAAAAGAGGAGAAAGGAAGACAGGAAGCAGTGAAGAAACATTTGTCCTGATGATATCGTGGTCACAACTATTCTAAGTAGTAGACAATTTATGCCTAATAATGATTTTTAAAACGATGAAAAAAATGTTTACACAGAGCTCCAGGCTAACCATTTTTTAAACTCTTCGGCTGGATTTTTGAATTTTAGGATGAGCTTGTGGGTTCCAAGGCTGTCTTACTTTAATAAACATCATTACCGCATTATCACAATGGCTGTAAACAGCAGCAATAGCCAAAATGATTACAATAATGACACGGTACCAGGGCTAGTTTTAATTTAGGTGAGACTCCATGCAGAAGTAGGACACAGAAAAAAAATGTTACATGGGGACATGTCAGGACAAGAATTTCTTATGCCCATGGGCAATTCTGAGGGCAAATTGCTTCCTATCTGCATCTGCTGCTGGAGGGGGAAATCCAGTGCTTTCATTATGTAAGAATCCCTGTGACTGTTTCCTTTGCCTATGCTTTACACCAGCCCTATATAATACAAATTAAACACTCTGAGAAAATAAACATTCTCTTCCTCATTTCATATACATTATATCACATAGATGGCAATGATAGCTACGTGAAGAATCTCATTTATTCTACAACCATGTGATAAACTGATGTTCTTTCACATCTTTAACTGCTTCACCTGCACTCTGCTCCCTGATCTAAAAGCAAGACTTTTAACATACCAAACTTCAGAGCAAATTTCAAAGTAATTTTTTTTAAAAAATGGCACAAAAATATTGAGTCTCACCCCAACCTCAGTGCAGAATCTCCATCCAAATTACGATGGCTAGATAGGCCATACTGGCAGTTCACATTGGGCCAGTAGCAGTTTTAAGAGTAGGTACATCTCAGTCCTATTTGAGCCAGGTATATGCTACAAATTTAGGTTGGTATGACTTCATTTCTCAGGGATATGGAAAATCCGCATCCTGAGTGACACAATTATACCAATGAAACTCCAGCTGTGGACAGCACTATGTCAATGCAAGGGTTTTTTTCCATCAACTTAATTATTGCCTTATAGGGAAGTGGGTTACCTTTGCTATGGAAAAAGCTCTTCCATTTGCATAGGCAGTGTCTTCACTAAGCACTATAGTGGCATAGCTGCACTGGTGCAGTTGCAACATTGTAAGTGTACAGAAGCCCTGAGAGCTGAAATTTCAGGCTAAGGGTACAAAGTTGGAGTGGACCCTAAAATCATGACCACAGATGTGCAGAAAAGTATTTGTAAAGTTGTTTAAACAATCTAGTCTATATTTCCTATCACTCATAGGTCTGTGTATGGTAATTTAAGGTAACCTGGGTTTACTTGAGGTAGATTAATTAAAAAACAAAACAAAATGTACCAATTAAAAAGCATTGGGTACCAAAAGACAACAGAAACAAAATACGTAACAGTGTGTGGGGTATAAAAGTTTCACTGGAGTTTGTTTGCGGTGATGGACATAATTTACCTGTGCTCCACTTTATAACACCATCTGCACACACACAAATAGGCATTGATTCTGTTACGATGAACATCAATAAGACCCCGATCCCAAATGCCAGATGCCTACCTCTTAGGTTTAGGCACCAAAGTCCACTTACAGACTTCACTGCCATCCATAAGACTCTTGCCAATTCCTATATTTGCCTAAACTGACTTAGTGCCTACGTTCTTGCAGTGAAAGTTCACCCAGAGCCTAGGTTCCTGTCTCTGAGTATGTGCACTGCCACCTCCCCCTTGACATTCGGACACCTGTCTGCCACCTAAACCCCAGAGCGATTCACAAATCAGGCAGGGGAAGATAGATTTTTGCTCACCTGCCTTTTGGGTCTCGTTTTGGCAGGCATTGTCAAAGACTACCTGTTCAGTTGGATCCTCTTTGATACCTCATTCTGAGTCTTCATCTTAGGCCTGATCAAATTCCCACTGAAGTCAATTAAAATATTCCCATTTTACTTCAATGGGAGCAGAACTGGGTCCCATATTTATTGCATTTCCAGTTTGAAAATATGTGAATATTATTTACTACTTGCTAATGGTTAGATGACTAGCAAAGTAGCAAAGTGTGATTTTTAGAATATAAATAGTTCTCACAAATCATAACACAGATATCAGAGTGCTACAGAAATCCACAGAATGAATCATTCCTCTCTTGAGATGTGTATCAAAAGAGCATAGAAAAAGGAAAGGTTACCAAGCCCTAATCAGAGAGAGAGAGCTGACTTTGCTTTGGTCCTGATCTTGCAGAGCTTACAGTATATGAGCAAAATTCCCATTGACTAAACTGAGTGTTTTATCTAAGAACAACGAGTTGTCCTGTGGTACTTTTAGAGACTAACCAAAATATATAGAATCATGAACTCATGATTCTATATATTTTGGTTCATCTCTAAGGTGCCACAGGACCACTCGCTGTTTTTAAAGTTACATACTAACACAGCTACCCCTCTGAGATTTTTTTATCTGTCTAAGGTTTGTCTGATTGCCTTCTTTACAGTCTACGGGAAAGCAATGTTTGTACAGGGATCACTAACATCATTTTTCACTGTAGCACTACTCTTCTGCCACTGAGTGAGAAAGGATGGTAATAAAATATTAGTAATCAAATCTGAAATTAGCTGGTGCATCTTAGAGAGTTCTCCCCATCAGTTTTTGGTATCTCTTCATGGTCTCTACACACCAGTGGGGGCTGCCATGGGTATAATATCATACCTGGATGTATTCTTTCCAGAATGTGCTATTTTCATTAAAGACATAGCATTGCCCAATTCTGAAAGCTTCACTTTCCACCATGTGACTTTAGGAGATGAAGCAAACCGAGCTGTTGGCACCTACTAGTTTGGAGGTGGGTCAAATATCAGATGTGGACCAAAAGCCAATGGGAGCTTTGCCATTCATTTCAGCACAATGTGGGAGCAGGCCCTTGGTCAGTTTTACCTACTTTGCACTGAAGCTGTTGAGTCCTAACATAGATTTAAAGGTTAGAAGGGAGGGACCACCAGAGCATCTAATCAGCTCTCTTGTTCACAACAGCATCTTTGCTGTGGCTTAGTGCAAAATTTAGGGCTGGATTTTGCAAGCTCTCCAACATGTAGAACCCCACGGGAGCTCAGCACATAGAAGGCTCTTAGCATCAGGTTCATTATGCTATTTCTCTGGAATTTTAAAGGCTCAACAAGTGTTCACCAGACATAGTGGGGATGGCAAAAAAATTTCCATATTTGACTATAAGAAACATCCACAAAACCTCACTGAAAATGAGACAATATGTAATTTAATTGTAGTTTAATATATCATTTATTGCACCAGCTGCATTAGATTTGGTTGAAAGAATTTCACAAAGCATTGGTTACAGTTTAGATACAGTGGAATTCTCCCCCTCCCACTCCTCTGTAGCTGAGAACATGAGCCTCCTCAAATATTGGCTCTGCCTTATTTGTTCTGCTCCTGGCCAAAGGGCCAATATAGGTAGGTTTTCCCTGGAACACTTTAGCGTTGTGCTTTCCCCTAATTATCTCATCTGTTCAACTAGCAGTCATCCAATCACTTTCCTTTGGTGCAGCAGCTTTCTCCCTGACTGATGCCATGTACCATCAACTGTCCAACAAGAGATGCGAGTAAGATAAGCAACCTTCAGCCTTACAATAACATCTTTCTTCACACATATTTAAAAAAATTAATCAAGGACATGTCGTGTATTTTTATACCATTCTCAGGGCCCCAGAGCAATGAGACAAAACAGGCTGTTTCCTGATGCTATATCAAGACAAATTTCCTTCAGACAGTGGACAACATTACAAAGCAAGCAAACAAAATGGCAGGGCTGAAACACTGTTAGCATTCAGAATAAAAATAGATACCTGGGCCTGCATGAGGATATAAACAGAGATTGTGCCAACATTAAGCGAGCGATGGAGCAAAGATTCTGGGGCAACACACTTAGTTGTCAGAGCACAGGACTGGGCCAGGAGACTTAAGTTCCCTTACTGACTCACCTTGGGCCTGGAATTCAATTCTCCCATTACAAAATAATGCTTCCTTTGTAAAGTACTTTGAGATCCACAGGTGAAAAGCGCTGGACAAGTGCTAAATATTCATTATTATTACTAATAGTATATCATATCTATGATATACTAATGATATGATATCTATGATAACATAGACATATTGACTATGTCTCAATTTATGGCCATAATTAATAATTAACTAAGTGACCTATGAGTTTATGAATTTAAATAGAGTCAACAGCTCATTTTGGAAGGTGTACACCTAGATAGATAGAAACATGAATACAATTTGTGAATCAGTATTTCTATGTGGATACCCTTTGAGTTAGCAGTTTGGTTATTGTTTCACTGCCAATGCAAGAGCTGCTAATTTGAGTCTGAAAATAGTGATTGAAAGGGCAGGGTTGGGGACTCTGACCTTTTGCTACTGAAAATGCTTCAGAGTGGATCAACTCACACCCACTCTAGTTATTAGTTCTCAGTCTTCCTTGCAATACATATTCCTACACAGTTTACTAAAATGCCATTCAAACTTCAGTCTATCGGGTTGGGTCCACCCTCCCCACTTGCTTTGTTAATAACAAAGTTCCTTGTTTGGGGATGATAGCCTCATTTTTTGCTTCCACATCTGTACTGTGTTTAAAATACAACAATGCATACATTTCCCACCTCTACTCAGACTCATCTTTATTAGGCATTCCTCTGTTTTTCCTTCCAGCCCTGAGCTGTAATGTACCTGGGAACCATCAGGGGGCAGCTGTGACCAAAAAAGAACACAGCAGAGAAAACAAAGGGGAAAGGAAAAGAAGCGACTAAGAAGGAAATTATGGAAATACAGTCAGGCAAATCAGGAAAGACTTGGATGAGGAATATAAGGAAGACAATATAAGAAGCGAAAAAAAGAATAAAGAAAGCCGGAAAGAGAGATGAAGAAAAATAATCAAAACCACAACAAGGGAATGGGAAAATGAACCAATAAAAAGAGATGTGTGAGAGAATAAAGAAAGCGAACTAATAGAGCTAAAATACCTAATCAGATTAGCAGAGGGAATGATTCATCCTTGCTGTAGGAGATGTATCTCTCTCTGAGAGGACTTTAAACCCTGAGGTTCTACTCTCTGAGCTGGGCTGTTCAAAGCCTACTCTGAGCTGATGTGTCTGGGAAAGGTTTGTGATACTAAAGAAAAAAAGCTTCATCTTCAGAGTTAATAAAAAAGCTTTCAGACTTCGGCAAGCTGACTAAATTAGGCTGCGAATATAAAGGTGCCATATTATTTCTCAATTCAACAGCTCTGTGAAAGGAGGGAATGGATTTCTTTTGAAGCAGCTGCAGTATAATCCAGGGCTTTCGGGTATACTTCAGCCAAATGCGCTTGCCTGGTTTCAGCAGGTTAATTTCATTAAAGACTCCATCCACTGCTTTAATGGGATCCCCACTGGGTGGGTGCATTAGGCAGCAACAACCCCAGTGGGACAACTGTAAGCTGGTGGTTTGCATGAGAAGTGGAATGAAGAGGCAACAGGGAGCCTGGGATGTAGGGGCTGGCTATTGTAATAGCAAGCAGGACCTGGAGCTACACTGATGGTTAATGTGGTCACTGACCCAAAACCCCAGGTGAAACCAAACCCTAGGGAGGTTTGGGTCTCCATCTGAACTTCCCTACTGCCCCAATCTCCTTATGAGGAACAAAGTGGTTACAGTGTTTCTTTAGTTCTCCTTTCTCTGTACAGCAGCTGCTGCTATCAGGAAGTGATGTTTATCCTCCAGGGATTGTTTTCTGCAGATGATTGAGGGGTGGTGATGAAGGGGGTTTCCCTTCTGAAATCTGAATTCCCCAGTTCCCTTGAAGAGGGGACATTTGAGTTTACCCAACCAAGGGTTGCAAAAACAAGTTGCCAGAAACCCAAGGACCATAGTGAGAGCCTAATCCACAGCAGGGATGTGAATTGTGTACCCATGTACATGATTGGCATGCACAGTTGTATCCAGCAAACATGCACACACACCTTCCTGGGGGGATGGGACTTGAGCCCACCATCTTTCCCTCCCCAGGAGGTGGGCTTAGCCCCTAATCCACAGCAGACCCCACCCTACTACCTTACTTTCAGGGCATCCCTTATCCCACTTTCTACTGGGGCAGCCTGGATGTTGGCTGTCCCATCACTCCCTGTGAGGGGAGGACTTGAACCCATCACCCTACCCTCCCTTATCTGCCTGGGGATTTGGGAGGTAGAAAGTGGTACACACGGGGTGCATGTATGTACTAGCTCCTGAGGAGCCACCTCCCCCTGTCCTCTGTAGCAGAGGCAGCAGCACGGGGTGAGGGCACGCAGGAGCTGGTACATGTGAGCAGCCAGCTATTAAGATGGCTCCCCACATGTATGCGGGTGGGGGAAGGCAGCTCCGCGGGAGTTTAAATGTGTATGTATGTAAACATATAACTGCCGTGAATTTCAGCAGTTACACATTTACCTAAATAAGCACATTTTACCATCCCTAATCCAAAGACTAGGCTTCCAGTCATGCCCCCACTCTTTGAATCAGACCCTCATTTGTAGGAAAGGGGGTACATAGCAGCAGGCCCACTGATGGGGGAGGAGCAAAGGGGGCAGTTGCCTCAGGCCTGGTGATTTAAAAGGGCCTGAGCTCCCCGCCACCACTATAGCAGAAACAGCAGCTGCTGGAGCCCCAGGCTTTTTAAATCACTGCCAGAGCCTACAATGGCACATACCGAGCTGAACTGAAGGGCTGCCTGGGTCTCCACAGCCAGCTCCTCTGTTTTAATGATGAGTAAGGTCACTAGCCACACTGCAGTGTTCCTTGATCTTCCATTTATCTTCTCCTGCCTGTGAGCAATGAGGGCCTGACTCTGCTCCCAGTAGTGTCAATGGCAAAACCTCCATGTGGCAAATTGAACAGGTATAGGACTGGGCACCTAGACAAGTACAGTCACAAACCCAGGGCATGATCCAAAGCCCATTGAAGTCATGAGATGGTGGCCATCCATTGGTGCCATGGAGATTTGTCTGAGAGGGGTAGCCATGTTAATCTGTATCTGCAAAAACAACGAGTCCTGTGGCACCATAGGGTACGTTTAGACTGCACAGCTATTTCTAAATGAGCTATTCTGGAATAAATTATTTCGAAATAGCACGTCTACGCTTCAGGGAAGCCCCAAAATTAGTCTGAGGCAGGCTTCTCTAATGTAGATGTGCTATCTCAAGTTAGAGCCCCAGGAGGCACTGGAGAGGAATAACTTAGAATAGCCCTGATGAAGGGCTATTTCAAAATAGCAGCACTGGAGCATCTACACATGCCTTATTTCGAAATAGCTATTTCGTAATAGGCATTATTCCTCACAGAATGAGGTTTGCAGATTTTGGAATAGGCTGTCCATTATTTCAAAATAACAGAATGGCTGTGTAGACGCTCACATTGTTATTTCAAAATAACGCTTGTTATCTCGAAATAACAGTGGAGCGTCGACGCACTCTTAAAGACTAGCAGATTTATTAGGTCATCTGACGAAGTGGGTTTTATCCACAAAAGCTTATGCCCTAATAAATTGTTTCTGAGTTGCCACAGGACTCCTCATTGTTTCTGAGATTTGGGTGAGATCTGCAAACACTACAAAGCACAGACACATTTGATCACTGTAAGTAAGGCTACTTTTTTAATCACCTTCAGATCCCTCCTTAAAACTCTCCTTTGCTCTGATGCCTACTAAAAATGCTAACAATTCGGATGCTGGTGTGCAGGGAACAATACTATCATGCTGACCAATATTGTCTCATTGTTTCCTTGTGCTCCCTCATCTGTCTATCTCCATCTGTTGTCTCTTGTCTTATACTTAGATTGCAACCCTCTTTGGGCCAGAACTGTCTTTTTGTTCCATGTTTGCATAGAGCCTAGCACAATGGGATCCTGGAGCAAGGCTGGTGCCTCTAGGCACCACAATAATACAAATAATAAATAATTCTAATTATAAGCCACACCATTGGCTTCAATAGGGCTGTTCATGGATGTAAGCTCTACACATGGGTAGTAAGTGCTGTTGCAGAACTGGTCCCTAACTGCATAGTATTACAGGAGGGTTGCTAGCAATCCCATTATCACACCTCTTTAAAACACATGCATTCCTAAACCACATTATCACAGGGTCATTTCAACTCCCTCCTGCCTGAAACTTGGCAAACAAATTCCCAGCCAGAAGCAATTTATTCTTTCTTATAAACAAAATGTCATTACCATTATTTTGGCACTTGGTTTGATAGATCCTGGCAAGAAAATACATGTGTGTATTTAAAGATGGTTTTTCTTTTCTTATCATGTTTTAGCTTTTGACCTCTCCTCTCCTCTAATATTCATGCACATTCTGCAGTGTATTCTCTTTGTGATGCAGTCACATAGCTCTTTCAGCCATGAACAGGCTTCATATACATCCTCTAGCAGATCATACACTCACTCTTCTGGACCATTAGGATAGGGGATCTTTTAGGTTCTGGTTCCTTCATATGATTTTTTAAAATTATTTCATTTACTATATACATTTTGATTATTTGAAATACAGTAGCACCTCAAAAATATTGGGATTTCATTCTGTTTGGCACTGTACAAACATCAAATAAAAGACAATCACTAAGGGTACGTCTACACAGCACAGTTATTTTGAAATAACAATGTATGCATCTACACAGCAATTCCATTATTTCAAAATAATTTCAAAATAACAGATGACTTATTTCTAAACCTGTAAACCTCATTGCACAAGGAATAGCACTTATTTTGAAACTAGCCAATTAGCCCGTCATAAGATGGGATTTTCAGGTCTCT
>JANRFK010006693.1:12243803-12256859 GCA_030068395.1 Apalone spinifera
ATGACTGCAAGAACTACCTCCAGATAAACATATGTCGCAGAAAAACTGATGGTGATGCTGAATGACTGATTAAGGCCTGACAAGGCAAAATGCATAGATGGAAAATCCTATAAAGGATGGGATGTCTTGTATGGTTCTTCGGGTTCTGTCCTGCTAAGACCATGGAGTATAAGTCCAGACTGACAAGAACCTGGCTCCTTCCTTGCACCTGACCTTTCTGGCCAATAGGTGGGCCGAGCAACAGACTGGCAACTATTCCATCGGCAGGATGTTTGCGTGTGTGTGTGTGTAAATGCATGTTCTACTTTGTTATATTATCAATAAATGCAGCATGTTGCCTTATCCCCTGAAAAAGATCCCATGTGCTTCTTTTAAGCATAACATTTTGGTGGAGAATAGTGAAAGGGGGAGACATCACGCCAAACTTGTTGGATAATATCCAAAGAAAAAAAACTGCAGTATAAACTAAGAAATATTGATATAGTGAATATGAAATATTGACTGATCTAGGTGTATGCACCCCCAGTCATAGAGTCCTGGGCTTAGGAGGAAAGATTAGTGGCCTTGCTTCCCCCTCGCTTGGTGCAAGGGTATCGGTATTGTGGTGACTGACGAGAACCTGGCTTCTTCCTCACACCCGACCTATCTGGCCAATAGGTTGGACCAAGCAAAAGACTGGTAACTATTCCATCTGCAGCACGTGTGTGTGTGTGTGTGTGTGTAAATGCATATACTACTTTGTTATATTATCAGTAAAGCAGCATGTTGCCTTATCCCCCTGAAAAAGATCCCGCATGCTTCTTTTAAGCATAACAAAGTCAATTACCTGTGTTATGTACAGCACTCCCATGAAACCCATCCTCAGCACAATTATTACGTGTGTGTCAAGCCAGCCTAGGATGATGGCCTTTGGTAGCAACTACATCACATCATTGATTTTCATTCAGTTTGTGATCCACTGTAATCTTCAGATCCTTTTCAGCAATGCTACCACCTAGCCAGTTATCCCCCATTTTGTAGCTGTATTTGATTTTGCTTCCTAAGTGTAGTACTTTGTATTTGTCTATACTGAATTTATTTTGTTGATTTCAGACCAATTCTCCAGTTTGTCCAGGTTGTTTTCAATTTTAGTCCTCCTAAATGCTTGTTAGTCCTCCCAGCAAATTTTATAAGCATATTCTTCACTCCCTACTCCCAGTAATTAATGAATATGTTGGCTAGTATTGGAATGGGAACTGACTGCTGAGGGACCCAACTAGATACACTCTCCCATTTTGACAGCAAGCCCTTGTCAGCTACTCTTTGAGAATGGTCTTTGTACATCCACTTTTGAGCAATTTCATCTAGACGTCATTCATCTAGTTTGCTTATGAGAATGTCGTGTGGAATTGTGTCAAAAGCCTTAAAGACATCAAGATATATTATGTCTCCCCCCGCTCCATTTACTAGGTCATTAACCCCGCTAAAGAAAAAAATAGGTTGGCCTGGCATGATTTGTTCTTGACAAATCCATACTGATTATTTCTTATCATTCCATTATCCTCTAGGTGTTTACAAATTCATTGTTTAATAATTTGGTACTGTAGAATCACTGAAGTTAGGGTATGTCTACACCACGCAGCTTTAAGTGACACGGATGTGTCCGCACAGCCATGTTGCTAAGTCAGACAGTGTAAACACTGTGCACTTTTGTGGACAAAAAAAACCTTCCACCCTCTTCAGGGGGCATTTACAAGTACTTGCAGAGGCAAAGCATTTGTCATTTTAGAGGGGAGGGACTAAGGACCTGGGAATGACAAAATTTTGTTGCTCAATTGCAAGTGTAGGCAAAGGTTGAGGCCAACAGGTCTATAATTCTGAAGGTCCTCTTGTCTCCCCTTTTTAAAAATATAGTACCACATTTGCCCTTCTTCAGTGCTCTGGGACCTCATTAAAGATTGCCATTAAAGGGTCAGAGAGGAGTAGTCTGTAGCTGCAAAAACAACGAGGAGTCCTGTGGCACCTTAGAGACTAACAGATGTATTAGGGCATAAGTTTGGAGTGGAGTTTACAGAGACAGATGTGTGTGTGTGTACAAACATACACCGTGATAGGGTCAGAACAGAAGGCTATAAAAAAGTAGTGGAGGGGCAATCTATTAGGCTCAGACTGAGGAGATCTCTGTTCCCAGAGTAACAGGGCGGGGCTGGTTTAGAACCAGCAGAGGCAATCAGGGGCAGTGGAACCAGCCTAGGCTAATTAGGACACCTGGGAGTAATTAAGAAAATCAGTTCAGATTGGCTATAAAAGAAGCTTTGCCTACAGTTGGGGCGCATGTGTAGTTGAGAGGACAGAGGAGTGCGCCACCAGGAGTAGGAGGGAAGGAGACAACAACTGAACAGTAGAAAGACGAACCGGAGAGAAGGAAGGTGCTGGGGAAGGTGTGGGGGAAATAGCCCGGGGGGTCTTGGAACTGTCTTAAGCAGGTGTCAGGGACTCACATCGGCAGCTATTATTACAGGCCTCTGGGCTGGAACCCGGAGTAGAGGGTGGGCCCAGGTCATCCCTCTCCAACACTCATCTCCCCATTTCCACTCGGGGAAAAGGACTGTGACGTTTATTCTCCATTTTACCATGCGCTGACCAATGATGAAAAGAGCTCAACAAACAGCAAACTAAAGTGCTAGGCGTGGTGCCTAAAACTGTAGGCTGTTGTGAGCCTCTGAGCCAAGCAAAATCCACCAGGTAGAGCAGGACCCACCGAGTTTTCATAAGAGCTTTGACACAATATACATACATATATATGGACAACAAAAGAAAGAGGGTACTTGTCTAAAGGTTCTGAGATTATTTCAGCTAGTGCCTTAAGTAGCCTTTTGTTCCACCAACTCAAAGGCTTTTTTAAAGTCAATGAACATCAAGCATAGTGGGCTCTTGTACTCTCCACATCTTTCAGTCATCTGTGTGACCACAAAAATATGGTCCACTGTGGAGAATCCCCAACAAAAGCCTGCCTGCTTCCTTCTCATATTTTCCTCAGGGACACTCTCAATATGGGCATAGGTCATTCTCATAAACACCTTATAAAGATGAGAACTCAGGCACATGGGTTGATAATTGTGAATGTCTTCTCAATGGTTTTTTTTGGGCGGGGGGGGGGGGGGGGGGGGGGGGGGAGTGCAGGAAAACAGTTTGTGAGCTCTTCCAGAATTCTCTCCTCTTTAACAGAGCTTAAGAATCTCTCACCAAGTTCTTTAAAAGTGTATCACGTTCTGCACAAAGCTCTTCTGCATGTAGTGGTCTAAACCTGCTGCTCTTCCCAACTTCATCTTCTGAAAGGCCGCTGCCACTTCTTCGTGGGGCACATCAGGTTAGGGAGTGACCGAGCCCACGTTCAATGGCTCCACTGCTATTGCTGATGAAAATAATTTGCTATAAAAGTGCTGGCATTTGTTGTTCCATTTCATGTCTCTTTGTCGTTCTTCTACCATTTTTTGTCAAGAAATGTGCTTGGAAGAGTTTGGCTTAGCTGGATTTCACACCAAGCTCTTCACAAACTCATTTTCTTTTCAACTGCCTTTTGCTGTTTTGCAAAGCGATTACTGCTCATAATCTTCTATCATCTTTCTCCTCAACATTTTACAGATGAGCTTATACTCCAGGCCGGTATCGCCCTTGGCTGCCATGTCTCTCCACTTGGCAAGAAAATCAAGCATTTGCTGGGTAAGACAGCTTCTGGACTCCTTTGGCTTCTTCACAGTGGCAGCAGTTTTATGTTTGTTGAACTTTGCTAAAAAGCCATAGTAATTGGAATCATTATCTTTGATTTTGTTCATTTCCCATGGCTCTGAGTTGACAGCATATTTAAACAGATCTGAGCAGAACTGTTGTACCTGCATGCAGTGCCTAATTCTCACTATACCCTTTCTTCCTGTATGATGTTTATTTTGACTCTCTCTCTAACCAGTCCATGATCTGACTGTATACAGACAGCCAATTCTAAAATGACCATTACATCTGTAACCAGTTGCCTCTTGTCCACCAGGACATAATCAATTTCATTTCTTATTACATCAGTCAGCACTCGCCAAGTCCATCACCTTCCAACCCTCTTCTTGAAGAAGGTGTTCATGATATATAGACGTGAGGTGTCTGCGTAGTCAACCAGCCTTTGGCCTCTTTCATTTCTCATACCCAAGCCATATTGTCCAATGTCGTTTTCTCATTTTTCTACTATACCCATCTTGGCACTGAAATCGCCAAGCACCACCATGTATGTTGTTTTAGTCTGAAGAATCCTATCAAGTTCTCCATAGAATCTTTCCACTTCTTCATCTTCTGCAGTGGACATCAGTGGAACAAAATGCAGCATTTTCGTTGATTCCAAACTTTCCACCACTGTGAAAGCCCATCTCTTTAACACCAGTATCCTTCCAGTAATGCTGTATGGCTGCGAAACCTGGAACACGGCACTTACAGAAGAATTAAAGCTGCAAACCACCCAAAGAGCAATGGAAAGATGCATGGTGGGTGTAAGTAGAATACAGCACGTTACTAACAGTGATTTGCGCACAAAAAGCAGTGTCAGCGATATCATTCACGTTATGTACAATCAGAAAAAGAGATGGGCTGGCCATGTAGTGAGACTGAGACACAACAGATGGACAGCGCATATAATCCATTGGTACTGTGCAAGGGCCCCTCTTACCCAGGCCTCCGCTGGAGCTAGCCTCTCACTCCCAACCCCAGAGTTTGGGGTTTGCAGCAGGTCTCTGTGGTAGGAAGCCCGGCCATGCCTCCTCGGATTCCTTCCCTGGCTGTTTCTGTTCTAATGCTGGCATGAATCGCTCTCTAACCTTTGGTTGTGTGTCTCTCCTTCACCTCCCTTCCATCCTCTCACTCTCCCCCACACCCAGCTTCCAGCTTTTAAAGACCTTCAGCCAGCCAGCAGAGGAGTCAGCTGGCCCCAATCTGCCCGAGCCAGCTCCCTCCCAGCTGCATCTAATTGTCCTGCATCCCTCTGCTTCTAATTAAAGGTTTGTACCCTTTGGGGGCTGCCCTTTCCCCCCTCTGCAGCAGCTCTCTGGCCTGACACTGCCACACATTCCCCTCCCCTGCTCAACACCACGGGGTTGGGCTACTTGGGTCAGACAACAATGCACCTTTGACAACCTGTCTGTGTTCCCATGCTGGGTTCCCGATCTGTGTTGCACGCAGAAGTGGAAGGGCCGCAGGAACAGGAACCACCGGGTCACCCTCTCATTCTTGTCCTTGTTTCGGTGCATCCATTGACAAGGGTAAACTTCCGCCCAAGGAGGTAGTAATGTAGGCTTTCCATGGCCCATTTTAATGCAAGACATTCCCCCTCAGCCACCACAGTTTTGTTCCCTCGGCAGGGGCTTCCTGCTGAGATACAGAACTGGGTGTTCCTCTTCCCCAACCATTTGTGACAATACAGCCCCTAGCCCTACTTCTGAGGCATTGGTCTGCAGGACAAACTCCTTCTTAAAATCCAGGGCTATGAGAACTGGGTCACCGCAGAGGGCTGTCTTGAGATCATTAAAAGCTTCTTCCACCGCAGTGGTCCATTTTATGGTGTCGGGACTGCGAGCTCTGGTCAGGTCGGTCAAGGGGTATGCCCTGGAAGCGAAGTTGGGGATGAATCTGCGGTAATATCCAACCAATCCCAGGAATGCCCTGACCTGTTTCTTTCAGGTTGGCCGGGCCCAATTTTGTATTGCTTCCACTTTTGTTGAGTTGGGGCCTCATTACACCCCTTCCTGCAATATACCCAAGATATTTAGCCTCGGCTAGCCCAATTGCACACTTCACAGGGCTCGCCATAAGTCCAGCTCTTCTTAGAGTTTCAAACATAGCTTCTATTTTCTCAAGATGTATGTCCAAGTCAGGACTGTGGACAACAACATTGTCCAAATATGCAACCGCATACTTGGCATGTGGCCATAATAGCTTGTCCATGAGCCCTTGGAAAGTTGCAGGAGCCCCATGCAAGCCAAAAGGGAGGACCATATACTGGAAGAGACCCTCTGGAGTTGAAAAAGCCATCTTTTCTTTTGCTCCTTGGCTATAGGGACCTGCCAGTAGACCTTGGTCAAGTCAACGGTGGATAGAAATTGGGCCTTCTCAGTTGGTCAATGAGATCATCTACTCATGTGTGAGGAAGTGGGGATTTTTGGAGGTTCAAAGAGGGGTGTTGCATCCAGGGGGGCACTCAGTGCCCAGAAGTTACTGGTTTAATGTGACAAAGGTGGGGAGTTTGTTGTTTCAAAAAACAGCCCAGAGTTGGAGCCGTGGTGTCTGGGACCCTGGTGACCCCGATCCTGCTTAGAGGACGCAACTGGTTCTGGCCAGATGACAGACAATGGGCTGCAGAGAGGGACCCCTGGCAACCAGCCCACCTGATCCCAGCGAGGGGAGAACATTGGACAGAGGAGAGGAGGCGGAGAAGAGAGGGGCCAGGCGACCCTCTTACCTGGGGAGAAGACAATGGACTGGGGAGGGGCTGTTGCTGGGGATATTGGAGGCTCTGCTGGGAGACTGGGGGCTGTTTTTTAGGGGACTGAGAGCAAAGCAGGCAAGGCCCAGCTGGCTGCAGGAGAGACTGACGTGTGGGCTGAGGGCCCAGGCCTACTGGCCTGAGAGATCCGTTGCTGTGTTCAAAGCTCAATAAACCCGTCTGTTTTGTGCTGGCTGAGAGTTGCTCTGGTCTAGAGAACAGGGGGGCACTGTTCCTTCTGGGAGTGGAGGCCCCAGGGGTCCAGAGGGAGTGGACCCCCCAAAGGGGCTCACGGTGGAGGCAGGAGGCTGAAGGCCCTGAGAGGCACTGTCCCGGAGGCGGAGGGACGGACCCCCCAGGCAAGAGTGGGCACCCCAAGAGAGGGTCGCCGCACTGGAGTGGGCTCCCTGAGAAAGGGCTGTCTCACTGCCGCTGGAGTGGAGTGGGCTCCCTGAGAAGGGGCTGTCGCACTGGAGAGGGGGTTCCGCCCAGGAGCCAAAGAGCCAAGTGTGGGCACGACCTGTGAGCCGTGACAACGTGGGATGGGATAGGCATCAAATTTGGACCCCTCGTTTACCTTTCGGAGGTCATTGCAAAATCAAAGGCTTCCATCAGGTTTGGGCACCACAGCAATAGGACTAGACTACTGGCTATGTGACTCTTCAATGACTCCAAATTTCAGCATTTTCTTAACTTCAGCTTGGCTCTCCCCTCGCTTTGCCTCAGGTATTCGATATGGCTTAACGTTCACCTTCACCCCGGCATCCGTGACAATGTCATGGTAAATCTCTGTAATCCTACCAGGCTCTGTAGAAAACACATCATAATTTTGCTCAATCATGTCAGCTACTTCTGCCTGTTGGTCCAGGGCCAGCTCAGGGGATAGTCTTATGTGCCTTTGTGGGCTTCCCTCTGGGAGTGGTGACCCCAGAGCAAGCAACGACATTTCTCTGTCTTGCCAGGGTTTCAACAGTTTGATGTGATATATTTGCTCCAGCTTTCGCCAGTCAGACTGGCGAACCTTATAGTTTACCTCTCCAACTGCTTCTATTACTTCATATGGCCCATGCCACCAGGCTAGGAGCTTATTCTCTGCTATTGGCACTAGCACCATCACCTGGTCTCCCACCTGGAATTTCCAGGATGTTGCTCACCGTTTGTAATAGGCCTGTTGTGCCTCCTGTGCCTTCTCTAAATGTTCCCGCACTATGGGGGTGACTCTGGCTATCCTGTCCCTCATTTGGAGCACATAATCAACAATGTTTCTCCCAGGGTTGGGCTGCTCCTCCCAGGCCTCTTTGGCAAGATCCAGTAGGCCCCGTGGGTTACACCCATACAAAAGCTCAAATGGGGAGAACCCAGTAGAAGCCTGAAGTACTTCCCTTACCACAAATATGAGGTATGGCAGTAGTGTATCCCAATCTTCGCACTTACCACTTTCTTTAGCATATTTTTCAGGGTCCTGTTAAACCGCTCAACAAGACCATCGGTTTGGGGATGATAAACTGATGTCCTCAGGGCCTGAATGCGGTGCATTGTACACAAGTCCTTCATGAGCTTGGATACAAAGGGTGTCCCTTGGTCTGTTAGGATTTCTTTGGGTATCCCTACCCTAGAAAAAATTTGAATTAGCTCCCTAACAATTGTCTTGAATAGGGTATTGCATAGGGGCACTGCTTTTGGGTACCGGGTGGCATAGTTCATAACAACTAGTATGCTCTGATGGCCCCATGCAGTCTTCTCTAGTGGCCAATTAGGTCCAAATCAATCCTCTTAAAGGGATCTTCGATGATTGGTAGGGGTACCAGTGGCTCCCCTAGGTGTGGTCAGAGCCCATGTCACTGACATTCAGGGCAGGAAGCACAATATCTCCGCACTTCCATGTAGACGCCTGGCCAAAAGAACCTCCGGAGAATGCAGTCCAGGGTCCTGTCTACCCCCAGATGTCCTCCAAACCAATGACTGTGCGCTAACTCCAGTACTGCCCTCCGGTGCTTTTGAAGTACCAAGAGTTGTTCCACCTCTTGGTCCTGTATACGGGCTACTCTATATAGTAGGTCCCCTTAATTATATAGTAGGGCCCAATGCCTTTGTTCCTTCTCTCCACTGGGACCCCATTAACTTCGACCACATCCTTACAGACATTTTGATACACTGGGTCATTAGCTTGATCCTGCCCAAAGGTCTCCCTGGGGGATCCACCCTGTCCAAGCTCCAGGGAACCTACTCCAGTTTCCTTCCCTGACGAGCTGGGTTCTGCCTTGGGCTTATCACATTCTGGGGTTTCCGTCCTAGTAGTTGGGTAGGCTTTCCTCCCTGCCAGCACCTGCTTCCGGTTTTGGGCCAAAATCCTTGTCCCCAACCTCTGCAGCAGCTCTCTGGCCTGACCCTGCCACAGTATCCACCAGACATAAAAAGAACATGAGGAAGGCCTTCAGCACGTTGGGTGGTTCCTTTATGGAGGATTCATGGAAGGACAAGGACAAGAACCACACAAAACTGGATAGCATGGGAAATTTGCAATCTGCATTGGTGGTGAGACTATTCGCATTGATGAAATCACAGATCTTCCAAGTATTTGTTAAGTAGCGAAGGGTGAATTTTGTCTGATCCTGCCCACTTGAATACATCAACTTATTTAAATATTATTGAACCTGTTCCTTCCCTATTCCGGCTTGTGTCCCTTCACCTTTATTGTTCATGTTAATTGTGTTAAGCATTTGGTCACAGTTTCTCATTTCAGGGAAGACTGAAGCAAAATTTGCATTAAAAACTATCTCTGCCTCCTTGGTGTCATCTGTCTTTAGCACTTCTTACCCTCCAAGTAGTTAAGACACACGCTTTTCCATCTTCTTTCTCTAGAGCCTAATGTTTTTATGGAACTTTTTCTTACTATCTTTTAACTCATTTTGTGCCTTAGCCTTTCTTCTTTTGACCCTATAAGCGTGTGCTTATTCTTTTGTACTCCTCCATATTTCTATTTTTTGTAGGATTCTTTTTTGTTTTTAGGATCATGAAAGAACTCCTGAGACACCCACATTAGCCTTTACTTGTCTGTCCTTCACATCTGGGTAACTTGCAGATGTGCCTTCAGCAAATGGCCAACTCTCCTGGTTGTCTCTTAGATTTTCTTCCCAGTGATCATACCTTTCGGTTTGTAAAGTTTCCTTTTTTGAAGTCCATTGTCCTTATTCTGCTGCTCTCATGTCATGCCTTCCTCTCTTTTGAGTTTTAGAACTAACTCCATACAAATCCATTCACTGTAACTTCCAAAGAGAAAAAGGAGAAGGAAAGACTCATCCTCTGCTACTCCGTAAACTCCATGACCACATCCCCCCACTCCAAAGAAAGCAGCAGCCAAAGGCACAAGCTTGTGAGTCATTGCTGTCTGTTGCTTGTTACTCAACAAAAACAATGTGACCCAATACAGAAACAGTTGGCTTCCAAAGAGCCATGTATGTTTGTTTAGATTTGTAAACAAGGCCTACCTACCTACAGCTGCGGCCAGTTTCTGGTGACTCCTAAAACACATCAAGCACCGCTACAGGACTCACAAAATATTAAGAGAGACATTAACGCAGACATTAACTCTTTGGCTAGATGCCTGAGTGTGACTTTAAGCAAGTCTCCCAGCTTCCTTAGCAGAAAAAGAAAAAGACAATGCTTATGCTTCTCACTGGGTGTTGTCCTGAATAAACGCATTGTGTTAGAGAGATCTTGCTACTGGAAGTGTTATCTGTCCAATGAGACACACAATTAAGCTCATTACTATCTGTGGTTATTAAGGATCCCAGGGGATTGTTCATACGTGTAGAAATATTAGTCCCAATGTGCTAGCCATATTCCAACATAGGCCACATTACATTCTGCCTACCAGTAAAGTGGATTCAATTTTTTTTTCATTTGTCATTCTGAACTGTTGAGTTGCATTGCTGGGCACTATTAAGCACCTGTCATGTTTCACTCTAGAGGCAGATGAACCTTATTGTCATTTATTATTTATACTGTGGTAAGACCTAGATGCTCCAATCAAGGATCAAAGCCTGTACTAGCAGGCACTGTGTAAACATCTAACAAAGAGAAAGTCCATGCGCCCAAAGATCTTACAATCTAACCAAAGACATGGAGTAAGCCATCCTTCTATACTTTGGGCGGAAAGGCACTGATTCTATAAATGTAAGATGTTGTTATTCAGATTTCTCTACAATTTTTCAAGACTCACACTGGGGATACATTTTGTCGCTGTGAGGCACAAACTTCTTATGTCTGAGCTATCAGTTTTCTTTGCCAAATCTAAATCCCTTGCTGCTTCCACATTATTTGCCTGATTTCCCACTGCCTTGTATCGAGTGAAGTCAGGACCTGTGCCAAATAGATGTAAAATGCTACTATTGGGGTGAATGGACAATTTGGATGTGATTTCCCCCCCCGCTTTTTACTCATATAAATGATAGTAGAGATGCAGGGCAGGGGGAATTGAGCATATACAAGAATTCATTCTGTATTTCCTCTTTCCAGAGTTTACAGTTGCTGAGGAGATGACAAAATGCTCTTTCTTTTTAACTCCCTCTTCAATTTTTTTCTGGTTCTTGGAGAGTTTAGACTGCAGATTTCCCAGGGCTGGTTGTTGGAGTTACGCTTTTATAAACAGTAAACATGCCAAGACAGGCTGTACAGGGGCCATGTGAAATGTAAGCAATTCCCCCACCAACGATTAGAAATATTGTATTGGAGCAGAAACCATGTTTGTAGTGCCTGCTCTGTGCCTCTATGCTGCAGTCCCTGCTTAGAATGGTTAAGGATCAACAGCAGCCAATGTTGCTGTGCTAGACTAACCCTCCTGAAAATACAGTGTGTCTTGCATGTAACCTAGGAACGCAATGCACTAGGCTGGTCTAGGCCAAATGGGCCTTTCTGTAGGCTCCCTGCAACCCTCCTCCCAGCCTTTTTGTGTATAGAGATCAGCTCAGTCAAGGACAGGCTGTATTTAAAAGTCTTCTCTTTCTTTTTCCTTTTTGTGGCTAGATGCAGCTGCTCAGCCAGGGCTTCGTCTGGAATTGTCTACATTTCAGACTATCCTCTAACTAGCATCAGGCTACAAAGATGGTTTTCAGTCACACTATCAGCTATCAGAGACCTTCAGATCTCTGCCTCATTTAACATCCCAAAGCCAAGATAGGAGAACATCACATCTTCTGTTCCCCTATCATTCAGTCTTTTCCCAGGAAACCTGTATTCACCAGATTCTCTGTTCCATCACCAACCTCATGGGTCACCCTCTCCCTCAATTAAGAAATATTTTGAAAAAAATCACAAGGCACACGAAAGCTCATTTTAGGGGTTGGAAGTCCTTTGGGCAGAGACACTTTTTATCCACTGTAAAGTATCAAGCACAATAGAACCTCAGAATTATGAACAACAGAGTTACAACTTAACTGACCGGTCAAACACACACCTCATTTGGAGCCAGATGTACGTAATCAGACAGCACCAGAGACAAAAATTCCCACGAAATCCACAATACAGTACAGTGCTGTATTAAATATAAAATACTAAAAAAATAAAGAGAAAACAGCTTTTACATCTGCACAGTAAAGTTTCAAAGCTGAATTAAATCAATGTTCAGTTTTAAACTTCTGAAAGATCATAACGTTCAGCATTACAAATATTTCAGCCTTATGAACAATTTCCATTCCCGAGGTGTTTGTAACTCAGAGGTTTTGCTGTACTCTGAAAATGGTCACTGGGGCTTGGTCTGCACTAGAAAATTAGGTCAATTTAACTACTTCACATGCAGCAGTAAACCAGATGGTTCAGATTATTTCTGACAGCTCAAGAATGACCAAACATGCTACCTTTTCTTCCCAGCCTGTGTGTCAGCAGGATAGTGCAAGTAGCAAAGGGTGCAAGCATTCCCCAGTAGCCTTGGTAATCCAATTGCCACAACACTGTGCTCCTACCAGAGACCAGAAAATTAAATGAAAAAACAATTGCAAACAAAAATGACATTGTAATGGCTTATTCTGCATCTCTTCCAAGCCAGAAGCAAAAAGCAGCATTTCAATTAAGCTGTAGCTACTGCATCTGTTCTGCAATTCAGACAAGCTGAGCGTTCTTCAGAAAGCAAACACCCAGCAAAAAAATGTGAAGGATAAAGTGGCGTTTTAATATATGTTTTCAGATTTAATTATCTAAACTGCTAGACATAACCTAGGCAATTCCTTTGGGTTTGTCTACGTGGGAAAATGTAGTGGCATTACTATATCAGTATAATTATACCATTATAACTCCCCCGGTGAACACTTATTCAGAACAACTGTGACTTTTTTCAGGTTTGCTGAATCTGCCTTGGCATGCCAGCACATTATTCCACATAGCTTGCCCACTTGTACTTTGGGTGCATTAATGTTTACTTCTCTTACAAGAATGTGTGAGGTTTAATTCATCAATATACATTTAGAACATGGTTTGAGATCCTCAGATGAGCAGAGCTTTAAGTGTCAAATGTTATTGCTCACAGATATTATGACTCAATGGGCCGAATATGAGGAGAGGTTAAA
>JANRFK010006693.1:12262922-12280769 GCA_030068395.1 Apalone spinifera
CACACACACACACACACACACACACACACACACACACACACACAAAAAGAGTCATTGCATCTTTAAATCCCCAGGCTCCCGACTCCCCCCGTTCCTGCCAGATGTGGCAGTGGAGGAATATCCCAAGCAGCCTTCCATCTGAGAAAAACAGAAAATACCAGACATTTTACATGTCCGGTATTTTCTGTTTCTTTTACCGGACAGAGGCCGCAAATACCAGACTGTTCGGGCCAATACCTGGCAACCCTAACCAGAGTCAGTGAATAGACTCCCATTGTCCTTTGTGGGCTTTGGATCAGGGTTCACCAGCTCTGTAAAGCCACTCAGATCTCAGAACAGAAAGTGCAATGAAAACACAAATCCTTCCTTTTTGTATTTGGACTTCGCAGGTCTGATTTACAAACAACAGAGAAGAACTGAAGCGCTGAGAACGAAAGGCAGGTTTATTAACCAAGGTGCTCAGCATCTTGCAATCATTCCTCTTTGGCAGGCATAGGGCTGGGCACACCATTACCCTGTACCTCATATTGAGGGATAGCTGAGTGCTTTGAGCAGTGGCCTGCAGGGTTGTGAGCTCAATCCTTGAGGGGGCCATTTAGGAATTTGGGGCAAATCTGTCAGGAAGGGCTCTTGGCCTGGCCATGAGGGCAGGGGAGTGGGCTTGATGACCTCTCAAGGTCCCTTCCAGGTCTATTAAAAAATGTATCCAAGTGCCACTGGGTGTAAAATACTACCCGAGCAGTGGGATTTCACACCCATCGAGATGGCTGGCAGGAGGGATTTAGGCCCCCTCAATTACAATGGTATAGAAAGTAGTGAACCTGCAAAGCATACAGGTTAATAACTGGCCTGCAGGACCTTGCTCCAGGTCAAGCTGTTCATTAGTCAGAGGCATTCTTAATTTAAAAATGCAGCATGTCAGTCAAGCCATCCAGCTTAAAGCAGTAGCAAACTGGAGGCCCACTTACTCAGCCCAATACCAGGCCTTCCTTAAACAAGAAAATGATGGCCATGTAAACATCACAAGGCTACCATGGATTAATAAAAAGAATCATGCCCCCCCTCCCCTCAGAAATTTACACCCATCCTTTAGCAAAGCTTATCCTACAGGTCTGGGATAGAACTAGAGATCACTTCTTTTCCATCATCAGTGTCATTCACTGTAAATAATCCAGATTTTACACCAAAGCAGAGAGCTTCAAGAGTGGGAGAGCCATGCAATCACATGGCTGGCCAGCTATTCTCTAAAGACACTTTTCTAACTAACTTTAACTGGTACGTTGTACCCTCATACAAGTACTTTCAAGTTAGACTTCATGTTTCTCAACTTTCTTCTAGAAAACCTGTTTTATACAGAAACCTAATTTAACAGAAGCAATAGCATCTGGTCAATTAGGAATTTATATCAATCTTTGCAGACAGCTTTTCTAACAAAAAAAAAAAAGAGAGACCATCTATGACATGCTGGATAAACAAATCATTCCCAAGAAATGGGATCTGAGCCAGAAAAGAGGACCAGCAACCTCAGTCTGTAGCACAATAAAATAATTTTATTAAGATACTATTAATGGTACCTCAACGACTATGAGGTTGAAAAATAGAGAGACTGAAGGAGTATAGATGTAGCAAAAGTTGTACAAAATATTGTATGTTTATGGTGGGCATGTCCAGTCACATAAGAGTATTGGGACGCGCTTTGTAACCAAATGTCGCAAACTGTTGGATCTTCATTATACAAATGAGCCTTTGGTAAGCTTCCTGGGACTTCCTCATGGAAATGGTCACACAAAAGGGAATGAAGAACTAGCCTCTTATCTGCTAGTAGCTGCTTGACTATTGGTAGCCTTTCATTGGAATACTTTCAATACTTCCAACCATACTTCCAATACTTCCAACCATTGAGGAAGTTGGGGAGGTTGTTATGAAAAATAAACAAACCAATTATGCACCCAGCAAAGCAGACATAAGACAGATAAAGACTTAGCTATTTGGTTACCTCTTATTTAGTATTCAAAGTATATTCACCTGGAAAAGGGCCAACACACCTTTCCAATTTTTTTTCAATATTAATAAAGCCCTGCAAATCTGTGGATAGCTGCATTATAGCCACAGGTCATTTTTGCAGATGCAAATGTGGATATGAAATTTTGTTTGTGCGCAGGGCTCTAAATATTAACGTTTCATAGAGCTGCTCTGTTAAGTATGCGCCTATAGTGATTTTAGTCTATTTAATAAAATCACTAGACATGACATATTACAGGTGGTGCAGAGATGCTCATTCTCTAATATGTTGACATTCTTAAGCAAAAAGATCTGCTGTCTTTACTCCTATGTAATGTCTCTTTAAACTAACGCTCACTCATGGTAATTACGTCTGCTTTGTTTCTTTGTATTTTGAGGGAAAGCTTTGTAAACTTGTTAAAACTTGCTAAATAAAGTTTTTAAAAATGCAGCATGTGACTATTTCCCCCCACCATCATGTGTAATCAAAATGACTGTGAGCTCAAAGATTATGGCTTCATCTTTAGATCTCGCAGTGAATCACACAGCGAGAGAGAGTGCAAGAGAGAGAGAGCCTGAGACAGAGAACGTGCGGTCCAGTCCAGATTTGCTCCCCTCCCTGTTACCAAGGAAGAAGAGACTCAAGCACAGAGGCTACTAGCAACCCTAAGCTACTGAGAAACATCCCTCAGCAGTGGCTGGTGATGAGATCTGTTGCCTGCGTGAGACCCATTTGCATGACTCAAGCGGTGTACACAGGTCGCACAAGAGAGAATCAGGCCCTCCTTGTGGAACACGCTAGTTACATGCGTTTGGTGCTCAGTGGAAGTACAGGGGACAGTGCAACATGGGGAAAATCCACTTCCTCTACACTTTCTGATTAGCTTTTGCTGCTAAATGTACCCCCGCCATACACTGGGTGTTATCACAGTCAGTTGCACACCACTTGGTACCCAATCGATTCACCATGCCCAGGGCTGGATTACCTTAGGTTAATAATGCTACAGCCTTAGGCTCTTCCATTGTTTAGGCCTCCTGGTCAGGTAGGGCAGGGGTCAGGTGTGGGAGGGAGAGCGACAGGACTCCAGGAGGCAGAAGCACTGAGAGAGCTGCAGCTGGATAGAACAATGTAGGGGGAGGGAAGGGGCACCCATAGTTCCTTAAACTCAAGCTGTCAGGTAAACTGATGCAATAGAAAGGGGAAAGCTTAAGCCACCAGTCCAGCCAGTCAGCACTGAGACTGCAGGACAAGAGACTGAAAGTTGCCCCAGATGGCCCAGGCATGGCTCAGGTCACCAGTGGGGATCACTCTGAGGACTCTGTCCCACCTCTTCCTGAGGGCTTCCCAGCAGGCAGGCTAGAGAGCAGCTCTCCACCCCCCGTGAGTAGAGGGAGGAAAGCAAGGAAAAGGGAAAACAAAGAAGTCAAACCCCAATGTCCACACTGACTCTAAGGGACAAAGGCCTAGGTGGGAAAAATTCTCCCACCTTAACCTAGTGTTTTCCCTGCATTCAATTTGGCCAGCAGCAGGGGATCAGACTCTATAGGAACCAAACCTCTCAGAGGATCTTACCTTCTCCACAGGGTCGTCTGTCACGTAGCTCAATTAGTCGTGGAAAAGTAGAAAACTCCAAAGAGGCTCCTCCTTGTACTCACGTACGTGACCCTGGAATATCTCACCCTCAAGGGCTCAACTCAAGGAGACTCCTGGTGGCAAAGCCTGAGGGGGCGGGGAGTCTCTGAGATTGCCCTGCTCTACAGCCTGTCCTACCTAGCCGTTGTCATGGTTTCTCTATGAGGTCACTGCCTCCCAATCCCCTTTAACCAATAAGATGAGGTTCTGCAAAAGGCCCTTGGGATGTCACTGACACACCCACCCCTGCCCAGCAGGGCTAATGTCTTGTTGTCCCTGGCATGTATGAGCTGTTCTCCCTGTTCTACCATCTGCCCACACTCAGTGTTAGTTTTGGGGATCAAACAGCCTGCACATGGAAATACCAGAAGCCAAGACCAAGTACCAGTCCTGACAGATTTGCCCCCAGATCCCTAAACAGGCCCCTCAGGATTAAACTCACAACCCTGGTTTAGCAGGCCAATACTCAAACCACTGAGCTATCCCTCCTCCCAAGTGCTGCAGACTGTAAGGCCATAAGAGATGCGTCGATCATCTCATATGAGCCTCCCCATCTCACAGGCAGGGCCGGATCAACCATTAGGCTAATAAGGCTACATAACCTTATGCCCTTCTATTGTTTAGGCCTCCTGGTCAGGCAGGGCTAGAGCCAGGTGAGCGAGGAGGCGCAACAGGACTTAGGGTTGCCGGACAGTATCTGAGCATTCTGTTTGGGAAACAAATTGAGAAAATATAACTGTCCGGTATTTCCTAAACAAGATGTCATGTAGATTGTGATGTAACGACAAGTGTGTCCGGTATTTTTGTTGAAACCATCTGGCAAACCTAACAGGACTCCAGGAAGCAGAAGCACTGAGTGAGCTGCAGCAGGATGGAGAAATGTAGGGGGAGGGAAGGGGCATCTGCCCTCTCTGTTTATTGCTGCTCAGCTCTGCTCCTGTGCAGCAGGGGGCCCCACAGGGTTTCCCCCTCTGTACCCCCAGCTCCAGGGTCCCTGTTGGAGCCTGGCACACTCCTGTCTGCCTGATCCTTCAATCCTTCCCAAGCCTAGGAAACAGACCCCAGCCAGACTTGATGGGTCTTCTGAGATGCTGATTTTCGATGAAGTCTTTTTGTTCCGGGGGGCTGTCATGGGGTGGGCACACCCAGCCCCCTCAGAGACAGGGTGTTAGGCTTCTATGGCCTCTCAAAGAGGGCTTCACCCCATGTGTGTCTCAGTCCCTGCAGCTCAGGATCAATAACTACACCCCGTCCTAATGAGGCAGTCTGGCCTAGCAGCCATAATCACTTAAAAAACCCCTTCCTGAAGGGCAGTGAGGCCCAGAGGCCAGAGTCAGTCATCACTCCCCGTCTTCAGGGCAGTGGGACCTGGCAGCCACAGCACCAAAGTCAATATCAATGCCCCTTCACACAAGGCTGCTTGGGTTAATAGCTCGAGTCAAAAGCAACAGTTGTAGCACCCCCCTTAGCAGTTAATGGCAGTGGGCTAGGGGGACCCGGAGCCACGTTCTCCACCAGGTCCTAGCCCCATCAGTGGTGGAGCGTCTCACCACTAGCTCAGTAGGGAATCTGCCCAAAATATGTTGAGCTCTCGGGGATTTTATTCCCCGTCCTGGGCTACTTCCTACTCAACTCACCAAAACTGCCCTCTTTACCACTCTCCTATGGGCTGGGGGCGGATTACAGCTTTACAACCACTCTGTGTGCATGCTGACAAATTGTGCTTAAGCCTTGCTCTTTACGGTGGGGAAGGAAGAGGGATGACATGGGACAGGGGAAAGACACAGAGATGGAGGTAATGGGGCAGACAAGGGACAGTGTGTAGAAGAAGGGGAATGTGAATTCAATTAATGGTGGTTGTGATTTTGTCTTTATGTGAGCTAAGTATGTGGGTCCAAGCAATGTTTAACTTTGTACACAGAGTCAGCCTACACTAGACAACAGAAACCACCATGTCAAAGAAAGAAGGATGGCAGAAATTGAAGGAGGCCAGAGAAAGAGCAACGACAAGCTGAAAGCTACTCCTTCTCTCCTAATGTTTTTTCCCCCTATTAAGGCTGGTGGTGAGGAAAATCCAGGAAAATAGCAGCTCAAATGAACCTGCTGCACCTGATGTAAAGGAACAGCCTCCTGTCTCTGTGACTTCTGTAGCTGCAGTCTCACCTCACTCCTCTGAAGACTTTCCCAGGGATGATAATACAAAAATATCCTTCTACAACAATCCAGGCGGGTGGGACATGACTTCTCAAAATCTCATTGCATATTGGACTGAGAAGGATCCCCAGAATCTAGATGCTAACTTTTCATTGACACAGCGTGAATGCACCAATCAGAATCAATGTTTGCATGTGAGACGCCTAACCAAGAGATTGGCAAGAGAGAACGGCTCATCTATTCACCTTCAAAAAAGGAAGCGTACTGGTTTTATTGCTGCCTGTTTTCTGATTCCAAAAAGTGGGAAATGTTCGGCAGTGGCTTCATTGATTGGAACAATACCCCATGCATTACCAGTCACGCACTGAGTGAGCAGCGTACATTGTCAGGTAGCAGCTACAGAACCCGAAAGAAAGTTAGTGGCAGAATTGAAACCCAAATTGAAAACCAGTTTTTGGAAGCTCGTGCTTCTTGGAAGAATATTCTCTCATGCAAAGCTGAAACCATCGTTTTTCTTGCCAAGCGTGTCTGCCATTTTGTGGCTCAGATGAGACTGTTGGATCTAAACACGATGACACTTAACTTGGTGTTCTAGAGCTAATTGCAAAGTTCGACCCTTTCTTAGCTCAGCACATCAATGAACACTCAAATTGTGGAAAAGACCATTCATCATATCTATCAAAGACTAATTGTAATGGATTCATTAGATTGTTGGCAAAGACGACACTATCTACATCCGTGTTGGAAGTACCCAGATGCTCTTCCAGTAGATTTTAAGTAAAGAATTTCTTCAATTTATTGAATTCTCATCACTCTCAGTTAGAGAAAGAAAAGATGGTGAAAGTGTATCCATTTGTATGCACCCAGTTATCACTGAACCCAATGAGAGAGAATGTTTCCTACATGTTGAAACTGCGTATTACAGTTGTATTTGTCACTAATGATCAGTAACTGTAGTGAAGAACGTTCCTTCTCTCTTCTAACTAGCGTCTAAAATGTCCTCTGATCTGCCATGACTCAAGAACACCTCAGTGCTTTGTCCCTCTTGGGCACCGAGAATGAAATTGTCAGGTCTTTGAATTACAATGACATAATACATTACTTTGCAACAGCTAAAGCTAGGAAAACAACATTTTTTGAAGAATTTCATAGAATAAATGTTTTAATTTTACGCAAATATGATGACTTCATAATTTGTTTTGTGATATGTAATTCATACTGAGGCCCTTCCCTCCCAGTGACCTTCGGCCCCTCATAACCATAATCTGGCCCTGACTGTGCCCCATTTTGCCAGATCCCTAGACATGAATATTACATCTCTGAACTGGGCTCATTGTGTCTAGGAGAAAACTGCTGGGAGCATTTTGAACAGGAAAACTGGATGTGGGGCCAATAGGGGCCAATATGCAGCGAGACATGTTTCCTCTTTTATTTCCAAGTCACCTTTTCAAACCTGCTCCTCTTTTTTATGCACAGAAAAACATGGACATACCCAGTCTCTTAAAGCATGAGTTTTCTGCTTTTAAAATCTAAGCCGCAATTTAAAGCAGCAGTTTGTGGGGCTTTTTAACCCTCCCCCTTCTCCACCTCCCCGGATTCACAAATGTGACGCATGAAAAACTCCAATTCAGCAGAGCAGTTCCTAGATTAAATCACACAGTGTAGGTGAGGCTTGGCAGAGTAGCCGACAGCTCATACTAATAGGACCAAGAATTCAAAGAATGGGGTAGATTTTAATGTAAGTTTATGTTTCTTCTAATGAATTTTAATGGCAGCTTTCACTACTGCTTCTATGATTCATAAGAGAAAATTAAAATCCTACCTTGAAACTTATATGACAATGCAGTTAACATCTTGCGGTTTCTGGCATTATCTCTGAGAACCTTTCAGTGCCATTTCTATGGTGCATTGTTTTCCTCACAAAACATATTTTAAATATAAAGCATTGAATGCTCATTGCTTCTTTATAGCATTTTTATTCATTACCTGCTGGAGGCAAAGGGCATGGCTTTTATATAGAATTCTCAATTGAATGTCTTATTTTGGAGTTTTACTCGACTGTACATGTTTCCCAAGAAATTATTTTCTTTCAGATGCAGATGTTCTTCTGGAAACGTGAGGCATGCCAGTTTCCATTTAGCGCCCCTCTGTGCTAGATTTTTTGCTGCAAGAAGGGAGGCCGGGTGGCCAGTTTTCGACTGGAATGGGACCCCGACAGCTTCAGTCAGCACCACTAACTGAACTGTCAAAAGTCCAGCTTATGGTGCAATCAGGCTAATGCAGACTCCCTACCTGTCTTGGCTCTGCAGGCTCCCAGAAACTGTAGCATGTCCCCCTTACCAGCTCCTACACATAGGAATAGCCAGGGGCTCTGCATGCTGCCCCCACCCCAAGTGCCAGCTCTGCAGCTCCCATTGGCTGGGAACTGTGGCCAATGGAAGCAGCAGGGCAGTGCCCGAGGACAGTGCTGCACACAGAGCCACCTAGCCTCGCCTCCGTGTAGGAGCTGGAGGGGGGCTTATCTGGAGCTTGAGATAAGTAACCCCCAGAGTGTACACGCCTGATCCCCAATCCTCTGGCCCTCCCAATCCCAGCCCAGAGCACCTTCCTGCACCCCAAACCCCTCAGACCCAGCACCAGCAGATTCTGCATCCCCAACCAGAATCATAGAATCCTAGGGCTGGAAGAGACCTCAGGAGGTCATCAAGTCCAGCCCCCTGTTCAAAGCAGGACCAATCCCAACTAAATCAACCCAGCCAGGGCTTTGTTAAGCCGGAACTTAAAAACTCTAGGGATGGAGATTCCACCACTGCCCTAGGTAACCCATCCCAATGCTTCGCCACTCTCTTAGGGAAATAGTTTTTCCTAATATCCAATCTAGACCTCTCCCACTGTAACTTGAGACCATTGCTCCTTGTTCTGCCATCCATCACTACTGTGAACAGCCTCTCTCTAGCCTCTTTGGACCCTCCCTTCAGTAGTTGAAGGCTGCTGTAAGGGTGTGACAATGCAGTCGGGGTTCCCCCGTTCCTGCACCCTCGTAGCAGCAAGAACAGACGCCACCAGTCGTAGAATAGAGAGGGGTTTATTGTTCCTTCAGGATACAGCACAGCACATATGTGATGTGGCTACAGGGGCCAGGGCCAGGATGCCCTAGGGTTAGGGGTCCATCCCTCCCTATGCCCCCAGCTTATCCTCTTCTCTCCATGATTCCCAGACAGCCACTGCCTCCCTCCCAGATCCTGCCTCCCAGCCAGGTGCTGGTCTCCACCCTCCTCCCTTTGTCTCTCTCCCTGGGAGGCTGAGCCTAAGTGTCTGGGTTAATACACATTTGGGAGAGTCCGTGAGAATCTCACATCACAGTGCAAGGGGACCCCGGGTTACAGAGCAGACAGGCCCCCACTACACCACAAAGGGTGAGGGGCCCCCAGCACCCTGTCCCAGCCTTGGTCCCCATTCTGTCCTTTGAACCCCTCAGTCCCTGCCTGGAGCATCTTCCTACACCCAAACCCCTCATCCCCAGCCCTATCCCAGAACCTGCACCTCCCCCACCCAGCGCTCCAACCTCTTGCCCCAGCCCAGAGAAAATGAGGGAGTGCGGGTGGGGAGAGTGACAGAGGGAGGGGGAATAGAATGAGCAGGGGCGGGGCAAGGGTTTTTGGTTTTGTGAGAGTAGAAAGTTGGCAACCCTAGCTGTGAGCACTGCCAGCACCGGCTTTTTGGATGGGTGGCTTATCAAGCACCTTTTAGGCCCATGCCAAAGTTATTCCTCTTGTACACTGTGATCACAGCATTGTCCCCAGAAGGGGTGTTGGATATCATGTAATTGAATAGTTGTGTAACCGTATGCAATCTTAGCGGTTACACGACTATTTGATAGTCCCCGAGGGTGGAGCTGGCAGCTTCCAGCCTCACTCTTAGATAATCCTTTGCCATCCTGTATCAAAGGCAGCAGCATGGGGTGGCAGGCGGAAGCAGGTCCATGAGGGGAGCCAGTTTAAAAACCAACTTCCTCTGCAGACCAGCTGCCTGCAACCCCATGTTGCTGCCTCTGATACAGAGGCAGCAGCACGAGGTGGCAGCAGCCCCTGTCCACAGAGGGAGGGGGCTGAGCTCCCCCCGGACAGGGGCTGCTGCTGCAGAAAAACCTCTTTCCAAAGTGGGGCCAGGCTCGCCACAGACCCAGGCAGCTCTGAGGAATGAGGAGCAGCCTCTATCCAGGAGGAACTCAGGCCCACCACAGACAGAGGTTGCACAGAGCCTCCCCTGCTCCCCACCCCTCTGCTGCTGCCTCCAGCACCAACTCCTGCCTACCCCCCTCCTTGCTGCCTCTGTAGGAAGCAGCAAGGGGGGGCAGGCGGGTCAGTGGAAGCCGATATGCATGTGGAGCTGGCTTTCAAGCAAGCTCTGTGTGAGTTGGCTCCAGCCTACCATCTGTGCTGCTGCCTCTCTATCAGAGGCGGAAGCAGAAGTGGGGGGCACAGGCGGATCTGGTGCTTGTGGGGAGCCGACTTCTGCTCCCTCCCTAGCTGCTTGTGATACTGAGGTAGCAAAGGGGGGAATGTATGTAGTCGACAAGATTAACCAATAAGCTTAGGCTTATTGGTTAATCGTTTAGTTGTCTACACAATGACATCCCTAGTTCTCAGGAGTTGCTTGGGATTGTTTAGCCAGGTTGGTTCACCTTACATCAAATGGACTCACATGCACAAGAGAAGCATTATGAGATACAATCAGTCGCCTGGATCTAGTCTGATCCACAACCAGCTGATATATGCTATTTTCAGCATTGTCTCTGTCTATAGTGTCTATAAAGTTAGTCTGTTGTGTTAGTTAACATCATTCCTCAAGCATGTGTTCTGACTGCCTAATTATACGATAAAAAAGCATTTACTTTGGTAACAGGCACTATCCCTCCCAGCAAATTACTTTGTTACCAATTACTTAGAATTAGCTAGTAGGGTGTGGCTCCAACTCTCTCCACCTTTTAAAGTGACAATGGTTATTTCATACTTCAGATTTTCTGGGTGCCCCCACCTGACTTCTTGTCTGCCCACAAGTAATTTCTGTTTGAAAAAATCTGTTTCACCATCTTTGCTCTCTCTAGCAATTTCCCTCTTCCCCTAGCACAGTACAGTACATTCTTCCTGCCCCAGAATTCTCTCTCGTGATGTCACAGCATTGGAAAGGAGCATGAGAGTTCTGGAACTGCTGTATCTTGGAAGAGACAAAGTTGAGTTGCTCGCCACTAGTGATCATTCACAGTATCATCAAAAAGGCCCCTTGCTAAATTCCAGTTTAGAGAATTGCACTTTGCTTCCTAAAAACTCCCAAGTCTCAGGTGAAGTTGTCTTTCATGTGCTGAACTTTATTTTGCCTATTGTTAGCCAGTTGTCACATTCCACCCTGCAGGTGACTGCATTTCAGTGGGGTGCAAGCAGTCCACATCTTACACGCCCTTTCTCCAGCTTTGGGATCCTTTACACTGAAGGCACAACATGAAAGAATTGTTATTAGTATTACAATAAAGACCTGTGCTTGGTTCTAGCTGCATGACTCATTAAAACAGATGGGACTCACTTGGCTAAAACCCCACATATTTCTTTATGCAAAGAGGTAGCAATGATGGAAGCATGATGCAGTTTACCCCGTGAGCACAGTTCCCAGGGGAGCAGAGTGCTGCATTTGGGAAAACTTGGAAAACAATTTGCCAGAGAAGTGAGGCAACTACAGTATTTTGAAATAATGATTATTGTGTTTTCTACTCTGACTAGTCCTTCTAACTATCTCTAGCTAGCTCTGCGGTTATCTTTAGCAAAGGGGGAATTAAGACATCAACCCTTTAACTACCATCCAGCTTTAGCTAAAAGTCCCAATTCTTTGACTGGAGACCTTTCAAAATTGGTGTCCGTGTGGATCAGAATGTAATATGTGCTAAGAGGAGCAGCTTCCAGTGGCCAGGCGTGGCATAGCGGCTCTCAGTTTCACATCTTCATGGCCCTTGAAAATTCCCCACACACTTTTTTCTGGCCAATATCATCCCTGCCTGGGGTTGGCTGAATAACAGGAACAGTTCAAAAAATAAGATGAAGGTTCCAAAATAAAATCTTTCACCACATCCCCAAAGTTCATTCTCTCCGGAGTCCTCTACCACATCCGGAGCTCTTGTTCTGTCCCAGGCTGCTGTTCACAAAGCCACTCCTAGCTGAAGCTCAGTTTTCTAGGTCTGCCTTCCAGCTTAAAACCCTTCTTCTAGTTAAGGGTCTCCTGCAGGCATCCCCTCTTGCTGCAATTCCTCTGCAGCCTCTGCTACAGCTTCCTTTATAAGATTCAGGTGCCTGCTTTTAACCCAACTGGGTAGTAGCTAATCAGTCACAGGTGCACTGGACCCTGTTCCCTCTTAAAGGGGTCAGTCAGCAGATGACAGGAGTTAATGTCTGTGAAAAGTGCCATGGGATCAGGACGTTGGTTTTATAACACATCTGGAATGTCCAATAGCAGAGCATCCCCTACAACACTGCTGGGGCACTCATTCAAAGCTGGCTCTCAAGGAATCAAAGTTAAGTGTAATGAGTCATTATCACCATTTCCTGCAGCAATGCCAGGTTTTCCTTGAAGTTCTCCCATAAATCCTGACCACCCCAGATCACAGACCAAGAAACTGAAGCCTTCAGAAGTGCCAAGAGGCAGGAGAATCAATATGCAAACAGATGGTGGTTTATAGTCTTAAAGCCTTTATTTTAATGCAAAATAAAACAGGTAAAATTTATATAGTTGCATATAACAAAAATGAAAAATCATTTGTGGTATCAATTTTTTTATTTTCAAATTTGGTGTTGAGCCCTCCGTGCCCCCATGATTTCACAATATTTTTTATTCAACACACACAACCAGAGTCAGGTAAAAAAGCCAAGACCAAAGAGAATGACGGTTAAACAAAACATCCTGGTTTATATGTTGATAGTAAACAGGTCTCCATCCTGGGAGGAGCAATTCCATTTCAGTGAAGCCCCCAGGATCAGGAGGCCCCAGAAGAGAAATCAGATGGGATTCACTCAGATTTCAGAAAACCAAATCTTTGCTGATGTTTATGAGGAGGAGGAGGAGGTAGCACTTCCGCTCTATACAAAAATTAGGCAGCATGTGAAGCTATTTCTAGTTTGTGTGAGCTGGTGTTTAGGGCTATATGCATTATTTAGGGAACAAGGATTGTTTTTATCCTTGGGTCCCTCCCTTTTCCCCCAGCGACATCTTATAATAGTAGTTATCACAGTGGTAATGTTTCCTCACAGACCAATGTCAGTGGATCACTAGTGCTTGGTCATTCAGTCATGGATTTCTATTTGTATCACTAAATCTTTCACAGACACAGTCCAACTGCCCCTTCACCAGAATCAGAAACCGATGTGGCAACTCAGCCAGCCCAGCCCAGCAGTGTGGGGAGTCACAGCAGCCCTCCTGGCATGCAAGTAAGTTGCTTGTTTAATCTTGACTCACGCTACTGTGCACATGTACAGTGTTCTGGCTCCTGCAGCAACCAGGGTTATCCTTGCAAACTCTCACGGCAGGAAGGTTTTTGCTGGATTGGCACATTTTTGATGAGGGAGTGTGAGGCAACTATGTGTCAAGAGCATTTCAGACACGTAACACTCCAAAGCATATGGACATATGGGGAAAAGAGCAACCTGTTACTTAACGGCTCTTTTAGATTTTGCAAGTGGTGTATTTTCAACTGTCAGTTGTAGCACCTCGTGAAATTTGCACGGTACATATTTTCCACAATATGGTGCTAAAGTCGTACATTTTACATTGCACAGAAGCAGACTATATCTACAGTTGTTATATATCATACTTTGCAAATACCGTACCTCTACAAGATATTAAATCAGCAAATTGCAATTTTCTCCCAGATGAGCCCCCGAGATTAATAAGATGGGCTGTAATACCTTTTGCTCCTGTCCCCCAGCAAGGTCAGAAGTTTTCTCCTTCATAGCTTCCAGCTGTATATGATGCATCCATATATATTATATTAGTGTCTACTTCTTTCTATTTTTAAGTCTCTTCTGTGTTACCTGTTGGGTAAGATTAACAACTTGCAAGGTGCTTGTTTGATCTGTGTGCCCTAACCAAGCGGTGCCATTGCAGTCAATGGGAGCTTTCACAGGAGGCTTCAGGTTACATAGAGATAACTGAGCAAGCCCTTCAAAGGCCATAAATAACCCAGAAGCTGTTTCCATCCTGGTTTTATTTGGCCCTGGCTCATGAAATACTGTAAATGAGTTCTGTAAGCTGTGCTGTGCTAAGGAGCATTTGAAGGGTTAGTGGGGAATGAATGATAAGGCAGTAGCTTATATTCAGAGCTGTTCTTAATTGAGGTCAGGCTTGATCAAGCCACTGTCACAAACACATGAGTTTCTTTACAGTTGGATCAACTGTATTTGGGGATATATTAAAAAAAAAGGAAAGCATTTTAATTCACTTTCAATTCACTTTAGGTGGACCTTCATGCTAGCAGCTATCTAGGGCTACCAAATCTTTATTAGTTGAGTATATCACAGTACCACCCAGTACAGAAAGGCTGTTCAGCAATGCCCATGTGTGGCATGTACCCTACACAGCATTGTCGCGTGAAATGGGAACGCAACCGATGATTGGAAGGGCCCTTTGGGAGTGCAGCAGTGTAAACCGATGAGACCGAGGTTTACCATGTACCAGGCTCTAGAGATCAAATGAACCCTTACCAGGCCTGACAAAGGGATACACACCCAATGAATTGGGAGGTGACCTGTGTAATGAATCCTGGTACATATACTGCATACCAAAGGGCGTGAGCCAGGCCAGGTCTGAGGCCTCTTTCTGTAAAGGAGAGGAGAGGGTTCAAACTAGCTTTTGATGCTTCCAAAGGCAGAGCTTGAAGAATTTCAGAAGCTACTTAAAGTGTGTTTCCAGTTACAGGCTCTGTGGCTCCCTAAGCAATACTTAACATGACAAATCACTGAGAGAAGCATCCAAGCATGTGAAACCTGGTTAGATTGGGTAGTAAATGTCTGTGGGCTGTGAAGTCGCATGGCTGGGAAGGACATTTCAAACTACCTCAGGGCATCTTTTACTTCCCCTCTAAGCCTGTCAAGCCACCCCCTCTTCCTCCTGACCTAATCCAATGTCTTTGGAGAACCACGGGAAAAAAGCTAGATCCCTCTCCTACATTCTCTCCCTTTCTCCCCATTTGTCCCTCTCCTTGTCTTCTCTTTCTCCATCAACCTCAGCTTCTCTCCTCTCCTATGTGTTTGAAAAAGCCTTTATTGTTTCAATCCATTCTCCTCATTCCTGGTCTCTTTGTACCCAGCTTCTAAAGCAATCTCTCCTCTCACATCCTCATTCTCCTCCTCACTCCCTGTTGCTTTTAAAAGCCTAAAACTTTCTCTCCCCTCCCCTGGCAGGTCACTGCCATGTGAATTGGCGTTTGGCACTTAGCATGGAACCTGCACTGCAAGAGGCTGAGTTTCCTTTCTTGAATGCAGTGCCCTCTGCATAAACAGGTGACAATTCCCAGGGCAGGAGCCAGGCATGGTGACAGCAGGCAAACAGGACAGACGCTTACAACTACAGATTCAGAATTCATTAACGGATATGCCAGAAGACACCTTTATGCAAACCTGAGGAGAGTGGGGGCAAGTAGTGGATTTGCCCTGCCTGATCCATCTGAATGCTTGATGGAGTAGCATCTTTAATGGCCCTACTGTACTTCACGCCTAAGGCCAGGCATAAATAGGATTAGCTCCACTGAAGTCCAGGAAGCTACACTTATTGACAGCTGCTGAGCATCTGCCTGCAGGCGTTGCGTTTAAGAGCTGTGCTCTGTATTAGACAGACACACGGGTACAGACAGACAGACTTTTTTCAGATGGTTGCCTCTTCCCCTAATTATCTTGTAGGGTAGTTTTATAAATACTCTCCAAACTGCCCCACAGCTGATGAAGTTTAGTCTGAGTCCAACTGTACCATTAGCAATATGAAAAGCAGATAAACTTGATGCAGACCTACTCCAAATACAAGGGCTACCAGATGTAAGCTCCAGCAAACAAGCAGAAAGAGGGAGACAGAGACAAGATTAAAAAGCAGGGACTACAGTATTCCCCAAATTTTAAACAGCTGGTTAAAGTGGGAGAGGAACAGCATGGAAACCATGTGTAAACTCACTGCTAGATGTGGCACAGACTATACAAGATTCTTTGCTCCCGAGAACAGCCTTGCAGGCAGGGAGCACTGTACTAAATACATGGGTCAGGTCACGAGAAGGCTTCTCTGATATAATACTCCTGTGGTGTGGATCCAACATGGACTCTTGTGCTAATACCACTGATCTTTTACCGACGGTGTGCTGTGTACCTGTGTAGCTATATGTGGTAAATCGCCCTGAGCTGTACTAACAGTCACACTTACTTTTCAGCCATAACTTTCTATTTTTAACTGGTGTTAAAACATTTGACTGTCAGGTAACTCACGTACCTAAAAGGCACTGTATCTTAACTTGATATGGCCCAAGATTCCTATGAACCTATTCTGAGGCCGGCTCAGTAAGAATGATTCCAGTTCATGTGCCATCCCTACATGCAGTTAAGACTGTGAGGACCAAAAGCAGGAATCCTCTGTCCCAGCCCATGCTGACAAAGTCCAGTTTTAGGCTATACAGCTGCAGTCATGGGATTCTTCTGCCTGGAATCTGGCTGTCTATATTGGTATTGGTCCGGGCTGCTCCCATGCTGTCTGGTTCGGCTCGCTTCATTGTAAGCTGGCACTCTGTGCATTTGGGGAGGTGAAGGTGGGACATCCTGACGGAGGGGTCCCTTGTGCTGGGTGGTTAGGTGTTGGGCTGGGTAATACGGGGGATATCGCAATTCTGCTGCCCTCAGATCTTGTGCTCGAGAGTAGTTTCCTTTAGAGGGGTGGACAGCAGGCTGCCCTCCTTGGTAGTATGGAAGATCTCTCTCTTTGTACATCATCCGTGGCCCTGTTAAATACTCCACTGGTTCAGCAGGTCCACACCTGGGGAGGAAGAAAATACATCTAGATAAATAAAGCAAAATTCCAAGCCAGCAATACACTGTAGTTAAAGTTCCACATTTAATGTGGGACAGGAAATACCAGTGACTTGACCTGATGAGTCGAAGCAGAGCTAGAGAGTGAAAAAACCCTCCCAGCTGGATGCTGCAGTATCTCTAATACACAGGACACTGGGCGCAGGGGTCCTTCGATCATCATGGCCCATCAACAAAGGAAGAGCCCTTCAACTCACAAAGCCGGCCTCCTTTCACCCATTTGCCATAATGGAAACAAAGACCTTTAAACAATGTGTGTATGACTGTGTCTTATCTAGCCTGAGGATAAACAGATGAGTTTGGGCTACAGCTTTGCAAATCCCGTAAGCCTTCTGTGCACAAATAATCACACCTTCCAGCCCTGGCTCACTTTTTTCTTCTAATATGTCAGACCGTGAAATTCTCAAAACACTGTAGTGGGAAATTTTGGAACTCCTGGAAGAAACACCAGGGCTGTTAGGATACAGTATTTGTGTTTAATGGGCTAGCTGCCAGTGAGGTTTCAAAACCCCCCTGTGAGTTGGAGAGTCTGATGTTAAGCCTGTTCTGTAACTTGTCTGCATCCATAAGGGGGGAGGGGGGTTTGGCAAGCGCCGGTGCATGTGAAAAGCAGCACGTGAATATGTAATCCCAGCGGATGTTCTATAAAGTCCTCTTGTACCTTTGTGTCTTAAATTCCATAATTTACGCTAATGAGGGATTGCTATTTTTCCTTAGCAGTTTAATATGTGATACTTCTAAAAGACAAAAATAATCCTTGTGCATAGATATGTCACCGCAGCATCTCTTACATGTCAGCACAATTAGCAGTTTTACCATCGTGGCTGCAAATGTCCTTATACTTCACTAGGGCAAAAACTTCCATTGACTTCAGTGGAATTTTTTGCCTGAGTAGAAGCCCAAGGAAGACTGCAGGGCTACGTCTACATTGGCGCGCTTTTGCGCCAAAGCTATGCAAAT
>JANRFK010006693.1:12280869-12353938 GCA_030068395.1 Apalone spinifera
CCTCATTTGCATAGCTTTGGCGCAAAAGCGCGCCAATGTAGACGTAGCCCAGGTATTCTGACCCAAAGAGAAGTCTGAAAATGTGAAGCAGTAACACCTGCTCTGGGGCACAGGACTGAACTCATCAGCTGCTTCTTTAAATACACTGATGTGGATGTATTAAGCTAATCTCTATTGTAAAAGATATTAGGTGTCCAACTGGCTGCTGATGACTTTCACTTCCTCCACCAAGTTCTCTCTTCTGCTCACACAGTGCTTTTATAAGCCTGCGTCTCATTTCTTAACCCATGCTCCCCTCCCAGATGCCATCGAAAATTGTTTTGTATGAAGTGAAACACAACATGTGTTTTTCTGCTGCACTCGTTTAAGCCCATGGGGTAAATCACAGGCATAGGCAATGAACAAACATTATCTGCCTTGAAATGAACCTATAACCCTCCCCCTGGAATCGCTTAGTGCAAATGTTTCCTGTTTAAAATGGAAAGAGAGAAAGGAAGAATTCCAGGCCTTGGACTTTTAGGACCCGATGGTCCCCAGAGACTTTTTGCTTTAAGAACAGAACATTATAAAAGACAGACACTCCTGGTTTGTTCAGGAGACAGTCCAGGCAAAGTGCTGAAGGGGCCGAAGCCACCCTCTTGAGATACTAAAAGGACTCTTAACCCACATGTGTTCAGACAACTGGTGCGTCTACTCTCACACATAGGCCTGGCCACAAAGACTCACTTCCGCAGCAAGCCGCAGGACTGCTCTGGGTGTTTCTATCAGAAGGGGTAGGAATGATGACGAGCCATCCACACTGTGCATGGCTACTGGAAGCTTGTCGGTATGTGCAAGAGGAATTAAAAGCTGAAGCAGTTGTAACTCAAGAAATAAAGGGAACAAACGCGTGTGTCATACTTGGCATTTGTTTCCAAGATCCGAGAGAAAAGGGTATTCATCAAGCTAATGCTCATATGTTTTAATATCATTTTTCTTAGCTGTTCTCATTAAGACAGAAATATTACTAATTGTGTTTTTAAAAAACTCTAAATGATGCAAATGTGCTTAGGACAGATGCACAGCCCAGTGGGAGCCTGAGCTGTTTTGAATTGGACCCTTGATGCAAAGCTGAACTCACGATTTTAAAGTATTTTAAATGTAATGGGTGGGAACCAGATTCGGTCAAAGCTGCAATGACAGCTGCTCTGGGAACAAGCAGTCATGCATCACTGCTTGCACCCTCGTGTATCTTTACTTTTCAAGGGTCTGGATGGAAAAGGCGGCACGTTATGTGTCCACACAGCGGGAAGGAGAATAGGAGGCTTTGGACAGAGAGGGAATGGCTTCTTTTCAGAAGTGTGACAGAGTAACATTTGGGAATGAAGAATCCAGATTCAACCATAAAAGTACTGAAATGAGGTTTGATGGCCAATATTACCCATGCAGAGGGGAAGTCCCTCTTTGGGGGGTGAGTACAAATGGATGAGCTATGCCTGTGGGGCCAGGGACTGTCAGTTGGAGGATGGGAAGGAACGGGCGGGGCTAGGCATGATTCTACTCTGAGAGACCCTTTGGAAAAGCCAGTGTGTTACTATTTCTGCAGCTTCCTCCACGCTTTGGATAAAAGCAGCGCACACTTAAAAGTCGTCTCTGTGGGCCAGGTCTGGGAGGCTATCGGAGCCTTGGCAAGTCTGCTTTGCTGGCAAGCTCCAAGGAGAATGATCTGAGGAAAACTCAACAAAGAATTCTTTGTAGATGTGTTAGCCCCCCTTGCCTGGATCCCTTCCTCAGGGTATTTCTGAGAGAAAGGAGGGGATGACCCAAGCCATTGTTCCTATTTCTAATAAGCCCTGGATGTCAAAACTGAACTGTTCCCTGATGATTCATTCTAGATCATCTTATGATCCCTTCTGGCCTTATGCTCCATGTTTCTACTACTCCCCTCCCCCCACTTCATGCTTGTTAGATTATTATGTGTGATTTGCTCTCAGATCCAGGCCTGCTGGCATTAAAGGCAGCCAGAGAGTGGTTCAAAGTCCTCTTTGGAGCCTCCACTCTCTACCTCATGTTAACGTTAACCAGCAGTTAAAAACATGTAAGACTTATTTTGTATAAGTGCACAAAAAAAAAGAAGAGCTTTTTAAGACTCTACACTCCCGCGACTCACACGCCAACCTGCGGCATCTTAAATGTCGTCCCCAGGAACAGCTGCACTCACAAGAGTAAAGGAAGAAGTGGGGGCAATTTCCAGGAATGGTGATTCCAGAGAGCGAATGCATTGCTACTTTGAAACACCTCAATTTTCATCTGACCTTATATTGTCTGCTTGTGTGTGTTATTACTTTTCTTTAAAAGAAACCCCATAAGCCAAACCAAACACCTTTGTAATTGCAGCCCCTTGGATACGGTGTTCATTTCTGAGTAGAAGCAAAACAACTCTGCATTTTCTCTTGGCACAGGACCTAATGAAATTCTTCCCTCCCCCCCGCCCGCTCTGTTTTTGTTAGCTCCTGAGGGGGTTCAGAGTTCAGAACGCTGGCTCACACCTCTCCAGTGACCCACAGATTGTGGGTCAGATCAACAACTTGAAGTGGAAAATCACTGCTCTATGGGACCCATCCAAACCTCACAAATTGGGTCAAGCGGGTCCAGCCACTCCAAAGGGCCTGATTAGGAGCATGCCCTTTAGGAGCACATGCTGAGCGGACCCTCAGCTGTTTGCTTTCTGGTCAGTTGTTTGACCTAGGGGCCAGTGGGCTTAATGGCTGGCTGCAGATGGGGAACTTAAACAGCAGCACGGGAAGGAGATGATCTTGTAGTTCAGTCTTTTACTGACTGGCTCACTTGTGCATTTCCCAGTGAAGAGCAAAGATGCAGGACCAGCTAAGTTAATATAGTTCTTGTCAAGGAAGTTGCAGAAAGAGAGAAGGCAGGACCATTGTCTTCAAGGAAGGAATCAAAGCCATTAGCGCAGCATGAAAACTCTCTCCCCAAACAGTGACAAGATGTAAGCAATGTGTTTTTTAATAGCCTGTTTATTGAATTGGGATGATGGGAAATACTATTCCCCACTCTCAAGGGCATGTCTAGACTTGCTTTCGCTTTCGAGAGAAGATATGCAAATTTGGCACAAATTTGCATATATTCTTCCAATTGCTTTTTCAAAAGAGGTTCTTTCGAAAAATAAAGTAGTCTAGATGCGGTTCTTTCGAGAAAACCCTTTTTTTGAAAGAACCGTTCTTCCTAAAAAAAAATGAGGTTTACACGGTTATTTCGAAAACGGGAATTTACATATCTTTTTTCAAAAGTGAAAGCAAGTCTAGATGTGCCCTCACAAGAGAAGGAATGGCACAGACAGAGGTCATGCCAACTTCCCCACACTCCCTGATAACTTGTTTCAACCCCTAACCTATTGGTTTGGAGCTGTGCTGGTTGACCTTTAAAACACTGATTAGGTAGGAATTGCGATCCATTTCTGTAATTAGGAGTCCAATAGAACCTTTGTTTTAAAGGCAACCTGCAAAGTATGATTAAAATATTGTGCCTGTGCCCTTTGCTGCTTCTTGCTGATTGATAAAGAAGGCCTGAAGATGTTTTTCTTTTCCGGTTTGTTTTTGTGACATTCCTTGGCTTTGCTGTGGATCTCTGAGAGCTTTCAGGGCTGTTTACATGTTAACTGAAAGGAGCAGAATCCTTAAGGTAACTCTTATTTTTCCAAAAAGTTAATGTAGTGATTAAAATTAAATGGGTGTCATTGAAAAAGTTGCATATAGACTACAAATAGTTTTCCCTCCCACTTGCTCAACTTCTGCTTTCTTGGGTCTTATGATGTCCCCATTTCAGTAATTCTCCAGTTATCAGAGTGAGAAAATTTTTCTTCTGCTCTGAAGGGAAGTTCCTATTGAGATACCACTCAAAGAGTCACATACTCAGTAGCTAATGGAAACCTACACTTGGCTGCATCATCTTTTGCATCCTTTTTGATGGCAAAAGTCTATGCAAGATTTTGTCTTTGGTTGACCTGTTTTTACACAGGTGATCCATTTCTGTAATTAGGAACCCAAAAGAACCCTTGTTTTAAAGAATGATTAAAATATTGCTCCTGTGCCCTCTTCTATTTTGTCTACACTGGCACTTCTTGGGCAAACTTGCTGTTCAGGAGTGTTTAATAGAACACTCCTTCCCCCAAACCAATGAAAAACGCTGCTGTGAACAGGGCTTTGTCAGCAGGATAAGAAAGCGGGTGCAGCTCAGGGGGCAGTAAAAGTTTTGGTCAGCAGGAGAACTCTCTTTTGCCAAGAAAGAGCAGCTATACTGCGCGCCTTTCAGCAGCACAGCCATGCCACTAAAAAGCTGTGTGGTGTAGCCATAGCCTGCTCAGAGAGATCCTGGGTGATTGCTTGAGGCTACAAAAGCAGTGATGAGAGTGCTCAAGAAAACAGGGTCATAAAGGACCCTGCATCACAATGGAGTGATGCATATAAAGGGCCCTAACTACATTGAAAGGTTATAAAGAAGATAAAAACCAAGAACAGATCCAGGAATTAAATGAGGCAAACAATCTGACAACAACATATGAAGTGCTTCTTCTGAGAGTTTGCATTTAAAACTACTTCCAACTTATATTTTTAAAAATCCTGGTTGCAATGTAGTCAGTCCCTCTCTCTCTCTGATATTTAAGGTCCTGGCCCATAATAGAAAAAGCAGTGCTGGCTCTACGCAGTAGCACCAAGAACTTCAATAGCTGAATATTCAGTGTGCACATGTAAGTGGTCTAAGTGCCACTGTAACCCACACATATACCTAAAAAGTTGATGCAGATTTTAAAAAAGTCACTGGACTGTTCGTGGTTTCATGAAAATCTGTCATTTTGCAGGCTGGTTACTCCTAAAAATAAATGTTCTGTGCCATTTCAAACCAACATTTATCAATGAAGATAATGGTTTTTGCATTTAAAAAGCTGGAAACCCCCCCAAATGTTATATCGTAGCATGAAGAGGAAACTGCAGCACAAGGCAATGCTCTGTTGTAGCTGCCAGTGAAGACGCTTGTACCTCTCAGTAGAAGGCAGATGTCTAGCAATGTCATACTAACCTCAAACACACCACACACAGATTATTTATGGGCTAAGCTGGTGGAGATGCTGTCTCCTCCTGTTCTTTTATCAACAATGCATGACTACAAAATCAGATAATGTAAACTAATACAATCCTAGGGTCTCATGTAGCACACACCATGCAGAGAGAGCTGTTTTTAGTTGGAGGACTGTGTTTGGAATTCCTTCCACAGCAGGTTTCCAGTTACCAGACCCTCATCCCTAGTGCAGGCATGAATGTGGTTCGACAGGGTTAGCAGAACACTTTGCAATGGATATTACGTAGCTTTGATTTCTATAGGCTTTGCAGACCCATAAAAATAATGATCATTCATGACCTATATTACTGGAAAAAATGGAAAAACATCTACTTTTGCTACTTGTGTTTGCTTTGGATTACAAGGAGAAAAGGTACATCACAATTTGCTAGGAATTCAATCAGGGATATATTCCGGACACAAAGTAGATACCTAGGGCCTGATTCTCCTTTCACAGAGGCTTTATACTGTTGAAACTCCTCTGACTTCAATTAGTTACCCTAGACTGGAAAAAGGCAAATATAGTGCCCATTTACAAAAAGGAAAATAAGAACAACCCAGGCAACTACAGACCAGTTAGTTTAACTTCTGTGCCAGGGAAAATAATGGAGCAAGTAATTAAGGAAATCATCTGTAAACACTTGGAATGTGGCAAGGTGATAGGGAACAGCCAGCATGGATTTGTAAAGAACAAATCATGTCAAACCAATCTGATAGCTTTCTTTGATAGAATAATGAGTCTTGTGGAAAAGGGAGAAGCGGTGGATGTGGTATACTTAGACTTTAGAAAGGCATTTGATACGGTCTCACATGATATTCTTATCAATAAACTAGGCAAATACAACTTAGACGGGGCAACTATAAGGTGGGTGCATAACTGGCTGGATAACCGTACTCAGAGAGTAGTTATTAATGGCTCAATCTTGCTGGAAAGGTATAACAAGTGGGGCTCCACAGAGGTCTGTTTTGGGACTGGCTCTGTTCAATATCTTCGTCAACGATATAGATATTGGCATAGAAAGTACGCTTATAAAGTTTGCAGATGATACCAAGCTGGGAGGGGTTGCGACTAATCTGGAGGATAGGGTCATAATTCAAAATGATCTGGACAAATTGGAGAAATAGTCTGAGGTAAACAGGATGAAGTTTAATAAAGACAAATGCAAAGTGCTCCACTTAGAAAGGAACAATCAGTTTCACACATACAGAATGGGAAGCGACTGTCTAGAAAGGAGTATGGCAGAAAGGGATCTAGGGATTATAGTGGACCATCAGCTGAATATGAGTCAGCAGTGCGATGTTGTTGCAAAAAAAGCAAACATGATTCTGGGATGCATTAACAGGTGTGTTGTGAGCAAGACACAAGAAGTCATTCTTCCGCTCTACTCTGCACTGGTTAGACCTCAGTTGGAGTACTGTGTCCAGTTCTGGGCACCGCATTTCAAGAAATGCGGAGAAATGCGAAGACGTGGAGAAATTGGAGAGGGTCCAAAGAAGAGCAACAAGAATGATTAAACGCCTTGACCCATGAAGGAAGGCTGAAAGAATTGGGTTTATTTAGTTTAGAAAAGAGAAGACTGAGGGGGGACATGATAGCAGTTTTCAGGTACCTAAAAGGGTATCATAAGGAGGAGGGAGAAAACTTGTTTATCTTGGCCTCTGAGGATAGAACAAGAAGCAATGGGCTTAAACTGCAGCAAGGGAGGTTTAGGTTGGACATTAGGAAAAAGTTCCTAACTGTCAGGGTAGTCAAACACTGGAATAAATTGCCCAGAGAGGTTGTGGAATCTCCATCTCTGGAGATATTTAAGAGTAGGTTAGATAAATGTCTATCAGAGATAGTCTAGACAGTATTTGGTCCTGCCATGAGGGCAGGGGACTGGACTTGATGACCTCTCGAGGTCCCTTCCAGTCCTAGTATTCTATGATTCTATGACTGACCCTAGCGTAAGAGTTCATCTGCACAGTTTTTGCTACTATAACAAGTTTTGAATACACTTTAGAAACCAGTATAAAGTGGTAAATACCAAAATATGTGTGTACACGTTAAACCTCTCTGGTCAAGGACTCTTTGGGTCTAGCAACATCCATGGTCCAATAGGATCACAGATGTTGCTAGACCAGAGAGCCCCTGGATAAGAGAGCTGCTGGGAGTCTGGTGGCAGAGGGCCTGGCAGCCAGGAGTCTGGCCAAAACCGGGAGCAAAGCTGGTCCAGTGGCCAGGGGGCTGCTGGCCAGGAGTGAAGCTGGGCTGGGGGGCCGGCGGCTGGAGATCAGCTGAGACCAGAAGCCAGGTGCGGGGGAGGAGGCTTGCATCAAGGGGTCCACTGGCTGGAACCAGTCTGGCAGCCGAGAGCTAGGCCAGGGTTGGGAATGAATCTGGCCCGGAGGCCAGGAGCCCCGGTCAGGGCCAGGCACAAAGCCAGTCAGGTAGCTGGGGGGCCTGGAATGGAACTGGTCTGGATGCTGGGAGCCCTGGTCAGGGCCAGCAGCAGAGCTGGTCTGGTGGCGGGAGTAGAGCTGGTCCAGCAGACAGGAGACCGGCAGCGGAGTTGGTGGCCAGAAGGGGAGCCTAGTCAGGCAGTTGGTGTCCCCACGGAGAGCCCAGAGACCTGCAGCAGAAGGGCTGGAATTGATCTCCCTTGGTCTGGCAAACTCCCTCGTTTGGGACTCTCAAAGGGTGCTGGATCAGGCAGGTCCAACCTGTGGTTGGATCATACATGGGTGCTAATATTGGTATAGTAATAGCAGAACAAAAACTGTGTACAGATCAGCCTTAAGTGACTGGAAAATCAATCCGTTTTCTATTTGAAAGCATGTCATGGATAGCTACTAACCAACCAAAAATATTAGAGATGACTGGACACCAGCAAATGCTAGTCAGAAGTCTTATGAAAACACATTTTAAGGAAACTTGATGGTTGGCAAACATGAGGCAGAAAAAGGAGGACTTGGGTGGACAACGGTACCGTGGGTGGATTAAAAGGACTACTCAGCCACAAAGAGATTGTACAGAAGAGATTGCCATGGTTGCAAACCTTCTGTAATGGAGACACCACAGAAGCAGCAGCAGAGGGACACATTTGGAGAGGTGCTGGGCACCCCGAGCTCCCACTGAACTAATTAGAGGTTGAAGATATTTATTAGGTGCCCAGGGCCTCAAAATTGAGAATTGAGCAGGGAATTTAGCTCCTGATGACAACTCTCCACATAGACCAATAGAGGTATAAAAAAAAATTAATTTAGTGACCTGAAGGAAAGTTTTAAACTTCTACCATGAGATGACAAGAACACAGGATGTGTGATGTCCCCAGGGAGCTTAATGATCCCTTTTGCATAGATGAGTACCACTACAATGGCAATTGTGCTAAAGCCACTTACAGACAATAGGAACAAACTGTGCTCTATTCTGGCCAGCATTAGAATTTATGGAGGGATTTTCACAAAACACTCAGCATTGGTTAAACTCTGCTCCTATTGAAAGTATGTGTGAAACACCTATTGATTTCAATGGAAGGAGTTGAGCCACCTTCTGAAAATCCCCGTCCTGTGTGTAAAAGCCACTCTCCTTGTCTACAAATATCAAGAGCCATGATAATTAAGTAATTAGGTTAAAAACCAAAAAAACCTCCAAACGCAGTGGTTGGTATTCTGTAAGTACTTGATACAGATACAAGACAACTGCTCTGTAATCTTCCCTCGCTTGCTCCCTCTCATTTTGTTCATATGCTTTCAAGCGTGGTAAATCTCCTCTGGTGGGGTATATGGAATAAAGAACTGCCTATTGAGCAAGACATTTCTATTCTTTTCAAGCTTATAGGGGGTTTTAAATAGATCAGAAATTTAAGTGGCAAGTCATTACCACATATGTCATTTCAAATGTTACTCATTATTCAACACGGACTAATGCCTTGTGAGTCATTAACCTCTTGGAATCAGCAGCCCAGTCTCAATACTAGGTAGTCATGTCTCTTGCACTGAAAGCCCCCACATGCTATCATGTGAAAGGCCTGGATTAGATTTTCAGGTTCCCTTGGCCTTTTGTTTCCTAGATCAGCATGGGCTAGATGCTCACTGTAGAGACAAAAGTTCTCAGTTTCTTGTAAGGGTATCTTGCATCACACCACAGTTAACTTCTCTGACCATGCAATGGAGTTATGCTCTAATGGGAATCCTATCAACATGTCCAACCATTGTAATGGATCCTTACCACCAGTGGGCAAGTGTGAAGCCAGGGGAGATTTTGTGTCTGGAAGGAAAAAAATCAAGTTACATTCTGAGTATAGAAAAATCCATTTTTATATAAGGAATCTTGTATTTTCAAACCTTAAACAAATGAAGTTTATGTAAGGGGTTTATTTTCAGGATTATCAGCCCAATACAATAAAAGTCACTTTTTTTCTAATAAATGTTGATTTAGTAGAAAAAAAAATCAAGCTCACACATCTCAAGCTGACAAAAGAAAAGAAAGTTCAGGACCCAGCTGAATATTACATTTAGATTTGGACTTGCACCCAAGGATAACAAATACTAAACAGGTGCAACACTGCTCCTACTGTGAGCGATGTTACACCAAAGTCTCTCTGAAAGATGTTATTTATATTCCACGAGCCGCTAGGGGCTTCCATTTAATATTAGTCCCCCATTGTGCTAGGCACTGTGAGAGATTGCCCCTGTCCCCAAAAGATCATGGTCTAAAATGACAAATCAGACAAAGGGTAACAGAAGGAAAGAGAAGCAGAGAGGGGAGAGGTCAGGTGACTTGACCAAGATCACACAGCAAGTCAGTAGAAGACCCAAGAGTAGAATACAGGTTAGTCCAATATCCTACTCAGTCCTGCTGCTTTTCTGGGTGCTGCAAAGGTAGAAATCAAAGGCCACAGGGTGTTTTTAAAAAGGTAATCCCAATGCCCCATCCACAATTTCTTCTATTAAAAAGGCATACACTCAGGCTGTATGCAATGTCCAGAGCCGCACGAGAGCTATTGCTGTACATATAATAGTTTCTCCTTTTGCCTGTACATTCACTGAACTACAAGTATCCAACTCATTTTGTACAGAGCTCTGAAAGTCTCTAAAACCAAATTCCATTCCATTCATCACGTGGAATGAATGTAAAGCATAGTGATTATTCAGCTGTGCTGTTAAAATGGTTTTCATCAAATAACAGACATCATTAAAAGAGTCTTTCTAAGTAATAACAACCGAAGCTAAAGTTTTCACTACTCCACCCTTGGGATCTGAACATCCAGTCTGATTTTCAGCAGGCTACTACAACCTGTAAGATGCGTTATTAATGTTATTGCCAAGCTTTTTTTTTTAATCATCCTTCATCTAAATTAAAACACTTAAAACAGCCTCCCCCCACCCCCACCATGATAAAGGGTGGTTGTCAGCTATACCTCCCATGATACAATCTGGGAGGGAAAAATCATCACTCAATACATAAAGGAGATCTAGTTGGAACTAATAGTAGCTGGTTATTTCCCCCTCCATTTATTTTTGTTTCTAGATTCAGCGAAACTCACTGAGATATCCTGTTTTGTTTTTCCTTCTGTGCAGTAAAACCAATGCTCAAAGTCCTATGGAAGCTGACAGTTGCTTTGCATAAAAGCTTTTCTTGTCTTTCTTTAGATATTATTTCAACCCACATTGGCTCCAAGCCTCTGATTTATTGATTTGTTGCTGAACAACTAAAAGAAACTGTAAATCCATCCTTTATTCCCTATATCTCATTTTGTTTGATTCTAGACTTTTACTTCTACCAGCATAGGGTATCGTGTGTACAGACTCTAGATTTCTCAGCATAGTATGCTCCATTAACGCTCCACTAACCACCCCTTCTTCAGCCAATCAGGAGACATCAGCTGCAATCGTTTACATCTAACCATTTATAACAGAAGTGACCGAACCTATAATTTTACAGCTGCAGTTAAGACACTTACAACATGTGTCAATCTCCATATTTGTGAAGGCAAATCAGGTATTTATACCTGACAACTACTCCCTTTGGATCCACAAGCGAGGTTACAAACTTTGGGGGGTTCCTCAAATTTGGCCCAGATATAACGGGGATAAGTCCTAAAACCAGTGCACACCTGTGACCTGGAATCTCCCAGGCTGAGAGGGAAGGAATGCTCAGCACACTGCATAGAGTTGCCGTCGCGGTGCCTAAAGGCTACGACAACATTGTGGCTGCAATCACCCCTGGAGCGGGGGTGCTTTTGGGCTGTTTATGTTAGCTTTCTTCTTCAAACCTCCCACTACTACACTAGCCTCAGTGCAGCTGCTTCTCGGGAAAACCTGTAGATTAGACACTATCTTGCTAAAGGTTTTACGCTGCCTATAGAACTACCCCTTTTATATTGCTGCCCATCACCAGGGTATCTGACCACCTTCCATGTTAACTCAATAGAAAATTTCCCAGTGGACTTTCAGGGAGTCTCTGCCATTTGTCCCTTTTCTGGCTCAAAATTAAGGAGCAAGGCTTGGTTTTTTTACCACCTGATTCAGATCAGACCAAGTATAGCCCTCCTGTTACATTAGAGAGAGTGCTGTACACGGGGGGGATGAAGGGGGTGGGTTTAAAGAAAAGTGCCATTGTAAACACCACCACCTTCTCTGGAAGGAAAATGGTCAGTGGCCCAGCCTAGTCATGGATCCAAACTCTCACATCTCAACCCTTCTCACACCTACAGGGATACAGGAAGCCCTGGCACAGCAGAGCTCTGAAGATTAGTCAGGACATGGACTACTTGCAGTGCCTCTCCAATCCTGCCCTGTTCCTTTCTACTGCACAACTGCAGTTGAGGAAGAACCAAGATATGTCCCCAAGGATTGCAAAAAGTTTGCTAAAAGTAAATGTATAATACTGACGGGATTCAGAGCTAGAAGGCTGTAATCCTGTTGTACTGATATAGTACTACTAAAAGGTTAACCCGTTGCTCTGTGGAATGGGTTGTTGTGTCCCGTGTCTTTCTGAATTCTCCGCCTTTTCAATGCCTTTTATAAATACTGTATGTAATTAATTTTTACCAGGTTGTTAAGCAGCATGATGAAGTGTGACCTTACCATTCAATTGTATTCAATTGTTTTCCTTGTTTACAAAGTTCTCACTATTCTCTAAAATGGCAGTATGGGATGGTTTGCTTATTTGATTAGATTAAGAACCTAATTCTGGTAGCAGAAAGCATACTGTACTGAAAAGTGAGAAATAGCAGTGAATCCATTTAATTCTTCAAATCCCACCTCAACACGTACAATGTAATAGCTTTCTCTCTGTGCGTCTGACACACACACACACACACACACACACACACACACACATCAATGCATTGTTAATTTGAGACTAACTGCCCAAAATTCAGGAAATTCAAGATATAGTTCCCACAAGCAAGTGTAACTCAGCCCATTGTGCATATGTAGCATTTTTATTACTATTCATGGCATTAACGGTAATGCTTTTAGATATATATGAGCAATGTGGCTTGTTCACAGATGTGAAAACCATAATTGCCGATTTTTATGCTCTTAAAAAATCTCCACAGTAACCCAGCGGAAGTATTTTCTACATTTTGTTGCACTTAATTTCCTTATTTAAAAGAGTAAGATGGAAATATAGAGATTGGTACATATTCGTAGATATTAAGCTGCATGCGCGGGGGAGCTTGTGAGTCTGTTTGTCTCTCTCTCTCTCCCCCTGCAGACTGAAGAGGTTCATGCATTTTGGTCCATTTGGTGTAACAACCAGTGAATATGTGCAGGACTGAACACACTGGTCCCAGACACATCTTCCAGTCCCTGTTCACCTTGGATAGCCTCACTGATCTCTCTTTCATGTGTCAGGTGTACACCCTCTGACTCACTGCATATGTAAACCTCTATGCTGAGAGCAGAAGTGGGGTTTGCCCAGAAGTGAGGGAAATAGAAGAAAAAGACCCTCCTTAGTTGAACCTATTAAGAATCTGGAATATATTTCAGAGGGGGTTAAAGAAGGAATCTCTCCATTTGGCCAACTAGTATGTAAAGAATGTAATTCTAATATTGAAACAAATATTTTACATAATGATTCAATCAAAGAATTATCTTAGCTCCAGTATATTTAAATCAAGGAAATCATCACCGACAATAAAGACCTATTAAAATAGCTCATTTAAAGCCACAGTTACAAGGCTGCTGATTCACTAATGAATAACAAAGGTCACTTCAATACAACAAAGTGCAATGTATTTTTAGACCTTATAGTGCAACATATCTTTGTGCAGGATGTTTGTAAAAAGCATCAGGATGCTTCGCAGAGGGAGGTAGAGTAGAAAGAATGCTTTACCATGGCTGAACACAACAACTCTTCCAGAGGCAGGAAGGAGAACAATGGAATGAACTTTGGAACAAGGTGGTATAAATTAATTGGGGCCAGATCCAAAAATTTTAATAAATTTTGGATTAGGCCTTTATAAAGGGAAATTATATTAAGAACATAAGAACCAAATATATTCATGAAATATCTGTATCCAGGGAGTCCCAAGCCAATACTGATCATTAAGGCTCAAAATCAACAACCTAATGGAGAAAGTGTAACCCTCAAAGTACTAGATTTGGATTAATAAGAAAACTCATTCTGCATTGAGAAGTTTTGTTACATTCTTTTCTTCTAAGAAAAGAAAGACTCCAGTAAAATGATTTTCATACTTTCAAATACATTTTCATTAAACTCTGGAATTCTGTATGCAATCATGAAGGAACAGGATATTGCACTTAATAAATCTTAATTATATTTATTGAATGCTGTATCTAATTTAATTAAGAACACAGGTATCAGACTATTTCAGTATGTTGACTCTGACAGCGGTCATTACCAGATCCTTTTGAGAAAGTTTCACAAAATTGCATTGTGGACAATTATGGCAGAACCCACCAAATAAGGAAGCTTTTTCCAGCCTCATTAGGTAGTTGTTGGCTTATTCCCCAAAGCATAAATCAAATCTGAACAACAACAAAAAATGAAACCACAGTTTTCTAGAATACAAATCTGCAGTAAGAGGAGGATCCAAAGCTGCAGAAGAGAACACTTGGTGCCATATATCTCAATGGTACAATCTGTGTGTGCTATTAGAAGTTACTAAAACCCAGTTTTAAAGATTTTAAATATGAAATCTTGAGATGAGCTAACATGGCAAAATTCAGATCTTGATTGAGCATCCATCCCCAAGTTCTAAGGTCTGAGTTTTGGGAATCAGTAAAGTTCATCACAGAAATAATTATCAGCTGTGACATTTAGACTCAAGTCTTTACTTTTCCAAAGTTTAGGTGTAATCTGACGTGGTTTTTACTCAGGCCCATCTGTGGCTACGTCTAGACTACAAGCCTCTTTCAAAAGATGCTTTTAATCTTTCAAAAAAGCCTCTTTCGAAAGAGAGTGTCTAGACTGCAACCACTGCAGTCTGGATGCTCTCTTCTGAAAAAGCCATGTTTGCATTCAAGAACGCCTTTTTTCGAAAAAGTACTTTCGAAAAAAGGTGTTTTTCCTCATAAAATGAGGTTTACCGCGGTTGAAAAAACTGCCGTGTTCTTTTGATTTAATTTCAAAAGAATATGGTGGCAGTCTAGATGCAGGGGAAGTTTTTTCGAAAAAATCCTGTAAGACAAACATAGTAATTGCTATTTCCAGTAGAAAAGTTTAAATGTTCAATCCTGCCACCTGCTTTTTTGCATAAGCAAAAGATCAAAATACGGAGCATTCCACATAATACCAATCACTTGATAAGCACTTAAAAAGAACCTTCTTGCTGCTTTCCATATGGAAATAGGACAAGAAAGCATTACTTTTCTAAGGATGCAGAATGGTTCTCTGTGTACCAAAGAAGTCCTTTCAAACTTTTAACACTTCTGGTGCAAGCTGATGCAACTGAAAATTAAAAGTCTAAGGAGAAAAGATCAGGGTTAAGGGTTTTTTCATTGATTCTCCCCCTCCCACCTCCACACTGGGATTAAAGTGATTTCCATTGTGACCGAACACAAGATGTAATTATAATTTCCATTTATATTTGTGGACTGTGTACAAAAGTGTAATAATGGACAGTCGAACATTTTCCATTGTCCATTAAAAAAAGAGGAAACGTTTCTGATGAAATCTCAGTAAGACCAAGGAATCACTGGAGTAATCTCTTACTAACAGAGCTTTCCTTAGATGTTTGATAACAAAAGAGAAGGGAGAGCAGCCAGCTCGTAACACAAAAGACTTGCACTAAAATGACATTAGGGTTGACACTTGCTCCAATAATATCAAAGAAATTCTGCATTAACCGTGCAAACAAGTGGATACATAAATAGTCATAGAATTCAGCAAATAATTGGTTTCATTATTGTTTACAATGTGAAATGGAAAATACTGCATTAATGCAATTTTAAGGAGGCACAGTTCAAATTGGAAAAAAAACAACACCCCAAACAAACAAAAAACAAACCAACAACCCAAAGCAAAAAGCAAAACTAGGAGATGCAAATGCTAAGTTTCTGTGAGTAACACTCACTCAACCATATTGCACCTCCTGTGAGTTTTATAATATGCACACAGGTCCTCTATTTTCAGATTTCATTGTTACATTTCCTGGGAATTTGTCAGTGTTTCTTGCATTTTTTTTAAATGGGCAAAAAAGGATGCAAAATTAACATTACAGTTTATTGGGTTAATACTGAAGAATGGGTGATAGAAAAAAGCAACAGAGAAAAAAAGTAAGAGTACTGAAAGTAAAAGAAATTCAATATGCATGTGTATATATGTGTCTTCCACTAATTGCCTTACTTTAACAGGGAGCATCACATTTGCACTCAGTCTAGCTTATTATTAACATGAACACTCTACCTAATGGTAATGAATTGGATTTTCTTAATAAATTAATATTTTCATGTAACAGTGTTCCAAATTTCAGTGAACTTCTGATTAAAAAAAAAGAACAATAGCTTTATAGAACCAAGGAATTTTTCAATAAAAATCAGTAAAAACTGAAAATGAAAGCCTTTGGTGTGCATTTAGGCTGGCATTTTTCAAAGGCACCTAAGACAGTTAGGTACCCAATTTCTATCGAATATCAAACTTGTAGTTAAAGTTAAGCCTGTGCTGAAGTACTTTGTTGGGTCTAAAATCCAAGTTGTTAGCCCTAGCTCAATTCCAACTGAGTAATTAGACATGACTTACAAAAAAATTCCTGATACTTTCAGTTGGATAAGCGCTACTGTTCTTTCCTTTCTGCCACAAACTCTTGGGTAGTATTAGTGTGTATTGCTAAACAACTTTCACCTCTGCCTTGGTGGTGGCATTATAGCCACACGTAAAATGATCCTGGGTACAATTTTCAGAAATGCCTTAGTAACATAAGTGATATTGGAGATGTAAGGTGTACTGTCTAATACCTGTCATTGGATCAACTTCTGTTGATAACAAAGACAGGCTTTCAAGCTTACACAGGAGCTCTTCTTCAGTTCTTGGCTTGACAAAATCCTGGACCAACAGGACTGCAACGATACTGAAAATAAGTGAGGCTGAACAATTTTATTCTTGGTACGTGTAATTGTAAAGTGTATTGACTATTTTGGGATGTTTAGATTAAAGGTACTGTGTAAATGTCAAATTTTTGTACATTAGAACCTTCTTGTGTTAATTTTGTATAGTTTTATTTTGATTTTGCTCTGTATCTGCAGTATGAATTATTACTTGCTATTGGTTGTACAGCATGACAGTACATTTGCTCCGGATTGGCTGTGTTATTTTTAAACGGAGACTTCATACAGTCCTGTTTTTTTTATCTATCGATCTATCTATATCTATCTTGCTTCTCTGTTTTTTAATAAATGGAGTAAAAATTCATAATCAAAATGACAAATCAGTCTTAACAAAAGGGGTGAAATACTGGCTTATGAACACAATGTGCTGATACATTGATCCATATAAAAAGTCATTCTCATAGATTTTCAACTGTGAAAGCCCGCTGAGATTGGTTTTGCTTGCCAGATTTTGTTGCATCCTATAGCAGATTGCACTAAGTTCCTTTTTGTTGACCTCAACAAGAAAGGCTGTTTTTTGTCTTTAAATGACAAAAAGCTTCTATTATTAAATATGTGAGGACCTCCTCCCACTGACTCCAGGCTCACGGTTAGCACAGGGACTTTTTACATAGCCTTGCAACTGCTAGTTCTTCTCTCTTCCACCATGCCTAACTGCCAATTTCCAAAACTCAGTCTGACAAAACCTAACACAGTGCACATTCTCCTTGTCGAATTACATCTGAAGTGGAACAAAAATGGTAGGTAATTCACTTTCTATTAAAGCGTAACACCCTCCTTCTCTCACTTCCTTTGGCTGTTATGTAGTGGACATGTTTCCATGTTCTGCTTTATTTTTTCAGCTGCTGCAAGAGTATGGGATATCAATTACTTTGTGCACTGAGGATGCTGACCAGAGGAACAGCTCCCAGCTCAAGTTACTTTTCACCTCTCTATCAATTGCTGTAACATTTAAATTAATGACTATTGGAGTCTTCTCAAAGCAGCGCTCTCTCACTTTTTCCATTAAATGGAGTAGATTAACTCTTTTAAAAGTAATATTTACCAAAATGGGATACTTCCTTCTCAGCTTTTATCACATTAAAAAGGAGCACTATGCTAGCAAAGTGAAGCTCGCTTTAATATAGATTAAAATCAGTAGCAAGTATGAATTTTGTTAACACCTACTTAATCAAATACAGTTGTATTTTAACTTTGCTCCATGGCACATAAAGATTTTAAGTGCAACAAGATACTAACACTGCTTAAAGACTCAGTTAATCTTTTAATTTATTTACTGCTTCCAAAATGCTATTTAAAACTCCAGAATAATGGTATATGTATTATATATGCAGACATGTTTGAAGTTTTTATTGGCGTGAATATGGCATGGCCTCATTACTTATTAACATTAGTTGTGGGGAAGTCAGAAATGAGTTATGCAAATTGTCCTAAATTAGGGTAAAATAAAACCTTTATGCTATTTCACACCATTGTATTTTGTTTATGCCACATTTTGAATAAAAATTTTAATTGAATATTTTGTACAGGCCTCAAAAAACAGAAGAATTAATCCAAAAATACATTTAAAAACTCAAGAAATAATCCAAAACTTTTGGATTAGAAATGAATGTTGTATGGTACAGGATTTTAATGTCTGTAATGGCATAACGGAATACAGCATTTATTACTAGCCCTAAGTAGTCAAGAGATACGGGATCTTAATATTATTGGTCCAATACTGTTACTGATCTGAATTAGGGATGTTAAATATCAGTTAACTGAATAGTCGATTAACCTCATGAATTCTTATCGGATAGTCAAGTAGTCTATAGTCCCGAGGCAGCACCTGTCTGGGGGAAAGGGGTCTGAGCTACCGGACCAGGCATGATCTGGAACTGAGCCGAGCTGCGTGCCTACCTGGCTCCTAATACGCTTTAAATGCAGAGCCTCAATGGGGGTAGGTCCAGGACTCAGTGCAAACTGCGACTGAGTTAGGCTGCTGGCCAGCCTTCTAAAAAATTTACTGGGAAGAGGTGTGTGTGTATGAGGGGGGAGGGGGAAGGATTGGTGGGGAGGAGGAGGAAGGGGAGGAGAGGGAGGGAATGCCTGTAGTCTATAGCATTAACCTATAAGCTTTTGCTTATCCATTAATCGACTATACTATTACATGCCTAGTCTGAACATTACCAACCCTGGACAGTAGCTTGGACCACATCCACAATAATTTTTCAGTCCAGTTTTAGTTTATTTATATTTGGGGAAAAGATAGAGGGAATGCTGTTGAAGATTCTTGTGTTCAAAAAGCCAAAATAGTTGTTTAAACGGTTGGAATGCTAGCAGTAATCCTGGGTTGGTTGACGGAGTATAGATAAGAAAATCAAATGTGTAAATACTGTGTGTTACATGGCTCCAGAGTTTAGTTCACTGTTCTGGAATTTACTGCAGAGTTGAAGAAATGAAGGATTTTATTGCAGGGATGCATTTTAAGCCTGATCCAACACCTCTTGAAGTCAGAGGGAATATTTCCAGTGATTTCAACTAGTTCAAGCTTTTTCTATTACTCAGTGTAAGTATGACAGAAGCAGATTCTTAACAAAGACCACATTTGGAGACTCTGCTGATGGGTGTAATAAAAGAACCATGGATGGATAAACGGAAAAAGAGAAAGATGGATGAAAAATAAAATTTAGAAAACTGTCTTGACATGTCAGAAAACTGTCTAATCAGTTCAGAGAAATACATCCCGGGCTGCATGAGCTGGGTAGTAGCAGCTGCACTACCAACTGCTTTTACTATTAACTTCTTTAGCAATCTCTCTCAATCCCAAATTAACCACCTTTAAATCACTAATAAATCTCTCCCCACAAAGTGGTCATGGCTGCACTGAGATCACTAATAACAGCATAACTCTCTGATAACACCATTTTTTATAATTAAATCACTGCATCTGTTCTGTGAAGATTAGATAAAAGCCAGGTGACAGGCTGAGGTTATGAAAACCAACAGCACCCTGCCTTGCTCATGGACAACACCACTATAGTGTTTGAACAGTTATTTGTTTATTGGATCTGGACAGAATGGGAAAGACATTCATGGATTATGCTGCTAGGAGTTTGCTGAAGAATACTGATGGAGCGAGCTACAAAGTGGGGCTTGACTATTTTGTGTGTCACAAAGGTATGTATTGCTGGACTCCTTCCTTCTGCCTCTGCTAGCTGTTTCTATCAGGTATTCCTGCCACTTTTCATTACAGAAGGCCTGTCTCTCATTTTCACCTCCAGGTCTATTTATCTAGAGAAAGTGAATCTCAAGAGTTTGAGCTGGCAGTTTGAGTTGTCTTTTCCTCCACTTATTTTAAGTGAACTTCAAGGCAAAACACAGTGCCACTTCCTTACTTTAAAAGTCCAAGGTCTTGGCTGTTTCAGATTTAATTTATAATTCATCTTAAGCAGCTATGTCTTCTGCTTAAGTATACAGATCTCCTATTTATGAACCATCCTGTTGAGTTTCCCAATCTGTTGGTCTCCTAGGCAATTTCAACATCCACGTTGATAATGCAGAGGATACACATCTGCATTTCGTAGCACATCTCATTCCCCAGGTTTCACTTAGCATGTCACTCTGTTGATATATTCTGTGGGACATACTCTTTGTTTTTTAATTTGCTCTCACTCTTTTTAATTTGCATTCACTTATCTGTTTTTCACAGATCCTTCATCTCAAACTAAAACGTTTTCTACTGACACTTATTTCTTTCATTAATGTTTTGTTCCTGAAAATTTGTGTTGTTCTTGTACTCACTGGAGGGCTGGCTAATACAGCTTTTTTTTCCTGTTAATGAGGCCACGTCGCCATAATTTCACTATGTGTAATATAATATTAACTCAAATGCCGCTCTTTGGAGACAGCCTTTTTCTAGATCGCTCTGTTTTTTTTTTTTTTAGCAGAATTTAGTACCATTGTATTTACTGGGAGGTCTTTATCTTTGACATATACTAAATTCTCTTCAAGACTCATGCTTTTTGTACACGTGACACTTTAAAGAATATTTATTTATCCCAACTAATATCTACTTACGACCTTGGCCAGCTGTTTAGTTTCAAAATATTAATTGACTTTTAAACCATTCCATATTGCATCAACTGGCTCTTCGCTGTGAGCAGTTGAGTGACTTTATTAGAAAAACCGACAAAACCCAACTCTGTCAGCCCCCCTCCCTCTCCACCTCCAAAGTATTCTTCTGGGAGATCTGTTTTTTAGTTTTTGTTTTTTTGTACGAAATATCCCTGTTCCTCTAGCATTTTCTTTGCAAAATTTTCTTTAGTTACTCCCATGGAAATTGCAGGGGTGGCCTGACAGCTGCACTTCATGATTTGATGTCTTGACCCTTGACCTTCTTGACTTTCTAAAGAATGCCTTTCAGTATTAAAGACCTAATTTTGGCTTCGATAGGAAGTATCTTGTTAATTTCAACTAATGTTCCACTGTAAGGAAGCTGAAATTACTCCCAAAAACAAACTCTTCACTTTCAAGTTCTACTATAAGATCTTTGTAAGTATGATCCCGTTTACAATCTTTAACCCCTCTTTTTAGATGAGAGTTTTGGAGAAGTCATGTCTGCTTAGATGCAAGCCCATTTTGAGATAGATGTGTAAAATAAACAAGAACCTCCCTAAATTATTGCCTGCTTTTCTATACCTGACTTGAAGACACTCATTACTTAAGATAATAAATACACTTGTCTATGCACTTTTTGGGGATTAGATTTTTGACAGTGTTTCATAATAACTCAGAAGCCATCAGTGTGAAACTGTGTCATGATTTCACCATACAATTTTGCATTTACCAATATGCAAAAATGAGAGAATCTCTATGTTTCAGCTTTGTATGGTTAGCATGTATTGTCATGAGGAATTCCATTCAGGATTTAGACTCTGTCCTCCTAGAAGTATGATGACATTCCGGATGGTTCTGGTTTTTGGCAGCTTTTGTAGTAATGAGTTTTATTACGTAGCAGTGGCAAGTACAATAAGTTCAGTTGTTAGATTCTAGTATGATTTCGGATTTAAACTAATCTTCAAATGAGCATATCAGCTCAGTTCCCCAGCTAGTGCTCTCTCATGGAGGAACAATTTCTTTTTTCTCTGCATGTATTTCATCTTGGCTGTTTTACTGCAACTTTCTTCCTAAAGGTCCTTGAGTAGGACCAATATTCCCATTAAAACTGATTCAAAACGCACCTGTCAGGACTTTAAAACTAACTAAAATCCTACACATATTTCACTTATAATGAAATCATTGCATGGAAAGCTCTCAGATTTGAAGATTTTGCAGTATTTTCAATAAAGGGTCATCATATTTAAAATTATACCTATCTTAACCAAGTTATTAACAATACAGATAATTAAAACTGAAAATAAAGAAGGATATCAAATTTTCCATTATAAATGCTTCTCATTTATTATTGACAGTTGATTTGGCCTGGACAATTAAGTTAGGTTATTCACTTTTGCTCATAGTTAGTTCTCGTTATATTCAAATTCTGATGTTATATACTAACACAATTCTCTCGTCTTTAGGTTGCAATACTGAAAGTGACAGTTAAATTAAAACATGTAAAACAAGTTTCCATTCATAATGCGTTTTGGAATCCCCTTCTCTCCAATCACCTTTTTACACATTTTAAAAAAATACAATTTAAATTCTGGGCCTAAATTAAGTTAACAGTATGTCAGTATTGCACTTTACAATCCTTGTTGAAGTCTTTGTTATGCTGAGACTGGTTTGTTTTTCTTTTCCTGGCTTTTCAAGACAATAGGTGGCTAAGTTTTGTAATTACCATGAATCTCTAATCATTGGGTACTTTTTTTTTTTAAACCAAAGGCAGATTGGCATTTATAATCTAAAATTAAATGTTATTTTTGTAAACTCACATTTAATTAGCATAGTTAAGGATCCTTTCCTTGACTTCAGAAGCATTTTAATTCTTATAAGAAATACCATCCTCGTCATAATATTTTTTCTATTGTATTGTAAAACCAATACATGATGAAACAGAAAACAACAACAACAGAAAAGGAGCTAGGCAGAGTGAGATCAGATAAATATCATACTAGAATGACTTCATGAGACCATGACAAAAAATACAATGAATAGAAGTGCGAGCCTTGCTATGAAAGAACCCTCCTTTTGGGAACAAACATGGACGTCTATACAAACATTACAGTCAAGAAACTGACACAGAGCTGGTATCAATGCAGGAGGTTCCAAGGTTCTAGATACTGAAGAAAAAAACAGTTACTTACTAAGGATGTTAAGTATCGGGTATTTGACTAATCAAATAGTTGATACATTTTTGCATCGACTATTCAATTAGTCAATAGGGTACCTCTGTCTTTGAAGTGTAGCAACAGCCATTCTGGAACCAACTCTACCGCTCCCACCTCTACGAGCAATGACACCTCCTGTATTAGAAGGTGCTCATGAGAGGAGTCCCTGAAAAGGGTCTAGGACAGGTGGCAGGAAGGCAGAAGGAAATGGAATGGGATAGAATATCCCACTCCTACCATGTCTAGTACCCAGGGTTCTGATGTGATCTGGGACCAAGCACAGTAGAAGTGGGAGAAACCATTGCCAATGGGAAGAACTGATCTGGGGACTGGAACTCGTCCCTTGGGCACATCTTCAAAATCCCTACTTGGGCCCCTGCTGATTGGAAGGAGAGCCCGAACCACAGTCAGAATCGGACTTTGACCTCCTTCTATTTCTTCCCCCCATCATTGTTGTGGCCTCTCCTCCTGTTAGGCTCAGGCTTATATTCCTGCTGGTAGGGTTGTGAGGGGGACTACTACTGAGGGGATGCCTCAGAGGAGTCAGAGTATATATCCCCAAAGACTGCAGGGTGGCCCTTGAGGCTGTGCAGCTTTGTGTCAGTCTGCTCTGGGAAGAGTCCAGCTACCTCAAAGGGAGGTCCTGGATCATGGTTTGCACTTCTGGTGGGATGCCCGACACTTGCAACCATGAACGGTGCCATGTTACTATGCCAGTAGACATTGTCCATGTGGTGGAGTCTGTAGCAACCAAAGCTGCCTGCAGAGCCGTGCATGAGACAACTTTACCCTCCTCCTGCAGAGCTCTGAACTCTGACAGGAATCCTGCAGGAGGATATTTTTAAACTTATCAATGGCTATCCAGGTGTTATAAGAGTACCTGCTAAGCATCGCCGGCTGATTGATGATGAAATGCTGCAGTCCCCTCTTGGCATTTGCCTTTCTGCTCAGCAAGCCCAGTTTCTTGGGCTCTTTACTCTTAGGCGTGGGGCCAGGCTGACCCTGCCTTTCTCTATGGTTGGCTACCTGGACAACCAAGGTACCTGTGGTGGGTGCGCATATAGATGTTCATGCCCCAGTTGTGGGACAAAATAGCGCCACTCTATCTCCTTCTGAGTTGGTAGTGCTGGGGTCTGCTACAGGTTCTTTGAAATTATGGCCACTATCTTGTTGAGTGGCAGTGCTACCCTGGCTGGAGCATCAGCCATGATGCTATCGACTACTGGGTTGGTATCCTCCATAACATCCTCGGCCTGGACCCCCAAATTGCCGAGAACAGGATCAAGTCGAAGAGGCCCTCGACCACACCACCCAGCCTCTGACTCAGAAGAGTAGTTGGAAGCTACCAAGGCGGTGCCACTGACAACAATGAGGGGATTGGTGCCATGGCTGGTGTTGTGGCACTGCTGTAGGCTTCCCCCGGTGCTGAACAAGTGCAGCCAGCAGCCTCTACTCATTGGATGGTCCCAGTGCTGGTGACTGCACCAGCAGCAGGTGACAGGGTACACGGCCTGGCAGAGTGATAGTCGGTGCAGTAGATGGTGCCGCTAGTCTTGGTGCCAGCCTGGTCACCACGGCCAGTGCCGGAGTGTTGACGGTCTCCCCGACCTCTGTCGTTGGTGCCAAACCCAGCGACGACATCAGCTCAATGAGATCCCAAGCTGCGTCGAAAGCATCTGGCATTGAGGGCTGATGGACATCTTCCATAGTTATGTTCTGTAGTGCTGGACTAACCCTCTCCCCCCGTGCCAAGCTCAATTGGTGCCCCACTGGCACAGGAACACCAAGACACTGGGGGGAGGGGGAAGCAGGAGGGCTTCAGAGTGTCCCTCCTGGTGCCGCACTCTATGCTCGTGTCTAGAGGTGATCTACCCCAATGAGTCCTCTTCTTTGGCACCAGTGATTCAGAGTGGTCTCACGAAGAAGTGCTCTTGTTCGGTGCTGTCGAAGGCCTCAGGGGACCAAGTAAGGGGCCATGGGACCAAGGTAGATGGTTCCAGTAGCCAGACTGCACCAGTGGCATGGAAAAGCTGCAGTCCTGCATCTTGGCTCCAACTGAGGATACTGTACTTGACTGTTTCAAACGGTTCTCCCTGAATGATTGTGCATATACATCCCTCACTTTTGCCCAGTTATACTATTATGAGGTCCTTGTGCACACTACAGGTTGAATTTCTCTAATCCAGCACTCTCTGGTCTGGCAACATCCATGGTATGGCATGATTTTAGTTAGTCACATGTCCACTTATCCTCGGTGTGGCCAAGTTCCCCACAGTCCCATAAAGTTTGTTTTCAGCCACCAGTCCTGGCTCAGTGTTGCTATTTAGCTCTAATTTACCCCAAATGTCTTCTAAGAGCCCAGCAATCAATGGAAGTGTTAGTAAAGCTGCTAGACAATACAGACCTCCCATGGTTTGGCAAATTCTCGGGTTTGGCACCAGTCAGGCCTCGATGGTGCCGGACTAGAGAGGTTCAATCTGTTCAAATTTTAACCAGGTGCTGGAAAACCATGCAGTAACCTATCCTTTGCCATGGTTGTTTCTACATAGGAGGTCACCCATAGGAGTGAGGTAGTCAGTGATGTCATTCAAACAGGACAAGAATATATATCAAAATATATTAACACTGTATCACTAAGCTATAGGATAGAGTGGTCAGTAATAGAATGGGGGATGGGGAATGATTAATTGTCACTTATCCAAGGATAGAAAATCACTTACATTTCTAAGGAAATGTTCAGAAAAAAATAAATGAAGATAAATCTGAGTTACTTCAACCTCAAGGTTAACATTTAAAATTCTATGATGACTGCAACAGGCGAGTATATTCTACTGAACATCAAAAGGTGACAGAAAGCTTTGTACAAATGCATGAGATATACTCAGTAAGACAGCCTTCATGACTGAACAGACCTCTGATAATTCTCAAGACATGTCTGGACTTAGATTAATAAATTATTTCAATACGGATAAAGGTTTGGCAAGAATGACGCATTTATAAAATATAACTGATGGGTTATTCTGTGCAGTTTCCTTTGTCCCAGGTTGTTGCTATCAAAGACCCAGTGGTGCCAAAGATTGGTATTTGGAATGCTGAATGTAATATCATTGCCATCCTCTTGCATGTGCTACTTCCAGCATTGTAATAAGGAAATGGAAATCCAAGGCACTGTGTAATGCAGATATGAACTGAAGAGATAAACAATGGAAAAGAGAAGAGCAGATAATTTGTAAGCACTAGGAAAGTGATCAGAAGATAACTACGTAGAACATCACAGGAACGATATCATAGGCAAGACTGATGTTTTTACGTTAGCTATGTATCAAAGGAGAGCAGTTTGCAATTAAATGGCGGTCAATACAAATCAAACACAAAATGTACTGGATGAGCCACATGGCGGTTCTATCCAAGGAGGTAGCCATTTTTAATTGACAGATAACATTTGTACTAAAGCAGGTTAATACTGATGCAGGTTTCATGAATTTTAAAGAATTATTTGCATGAAAAGAGGGAAGTTGCCTTGGACAGTGGTAGTGAGAGGCAATTCTAGGAGAAGAAGGCAGCATGGAGAGCAGAGGAGATGAGAGGCTAAGTTACAAAATGACAGGTGAGGAGGGGAATTACTTGCAGTACACAAGGGAAAAGCAATGGAGTTGCAAAATAAGAGCAGACTTCACAATTCTGAAAGATAGCAATTAGCTGGAACTTGATGAGGAAGCCAGTGTAGCTTGATGAAGAACCTGCACTCCTGTTTGTTTCCTTGAGGGCCTCCTTTATGGGGGCAGCTGTTATGGAAACTTTCTTTTGCTCAGAATGATGGGAAATAGCTTTTGCCTAAGGGTGTGTCTATACTGTACCCCTACCTCGAAATAAGATATGCAATTTGCATTATGCAAATTGCGTAGCTTATTTCGAGGTAATTTCAAAATAGCTTATTTTGAAATGCCCCTTAACCCTCTGGAATGAGGGTAACCAGGACATTGGAATAACCTGCCCATTATTTTGAAATCTATTTTGAAATAATGGGCTGCTTCAATAGATGCAAAATAGCTATTTTGGGATACTTCTAGTATCCCGAAATAGCTCTGCAGTGTAGACATAGCTTTAATGATGGTGAACACTACCTCACAAACTGTTGTACAGGGAAGGCTCCAGCCACTTTGACAATGCTGTCTTCATGCCTTTAGTGAGAAACTTAAACAGCTCAGTTCCTTTCATTTGTCCAAGGTTAGGAGATGAGTTGATCACAGTGTACAAGCCTGAGCAGAGATTCCTTTAATTTAGCCAAAAAAGGCAAAACATGATCCAAAGTCTGGAAGCTGAAGCTAGACTAATTCAGTCTAGGGATGTGAAGGACTAGTCGACTATCTGATAAGCAAATGCTTATTGGATAGTTTTCTGACTAGTCGCTTCCTCACCCCTTGCTGCATCTATCAGAAAGAGGCAGCAAAACGGGGAAGGGAGTATACTTCAAAGTGGCAGCGCCACATAGATCCTAGGGCCAGATCCCAGGCTCCACGCAGCACTGCCACTTTGCTGCACACGGCATTTCAAAGCGGCAGAGCCGTGTGGAACCCGGGATCAGCTGGGGACTTTCCCACTGATCCCGGGATTCATGCAGCACCACCACTTTGAAATGCCGCATGGAACCTGATGCTGGGTTCCTTGTGGTGTTTCAAAGTGGCAGTGTTGCAGGGAGCCCAGGGTCAGTGGGGGAGTACAAGCTGATTCCGGTCTCCACGGGGCACTGCCGCTTTGAAATGCCATGAGAAGCCTGAGGCTGGTCTCCCCGCAGCGTTTCAAAGTGGCAACGCTACATGGAGCGTGGGGTCAGCTGATCTTGGGTTCCACATGGCACTTTCACCTTTGAAGTGTAGCAACAACTCTGGAGGCACCCTATCAACTAATTGAATAGAAAATGCAAAATGCATCGATTATTCGATTAGTAAATTACTCACAATTTAACATCCCTAATTCAGACTAGAAACAAGGCAGTTTTTTAATCTGAAGGGTGAATAGCCTGTGAACAACTTAACTAGAGAAGAGATGGTTTCTCCATCAGTGAGGTCTTGAAATCAAGACTAGATATCTTTGTGTAAGGCATACTATTGCACAGTGGTGGCCAAACTTACTGACCTTCTGAGCTGCATATGAAAATCTTAGAAGTTCAAGAGCTGGGGCACACTTGACGGGGCTCAGGACTTCTATTCCTCTCCTGCGGAAGCTCCGAGGCCCAGCCAGTGGGCCTTGAGGGCCCGAAGCTCCAAGATTCCTCTCTCCAATAGACAGAAATCCCTACTTAATCACCACACAGCAAAGAAGAAGTCCAGAATTCTTCTTCCTGCCCCCGCCCCGCCCCACCCCACCCGCCCGCCAACACTCTGGTAGGTGGAGAATGGGGTGGGCAGGCATGAGTGGCTTCACAAGCTGCATTTTAATGGTAAAAGAGCTCATGAGCTACAGTTTGGCCACCTACGCATAGAGAAGTTATGATCCTGATGCAGAAACTATGGGGTAAGACTTCAAGGCCCGCGTATTACTAAGCAAGACAAGACTAGATGATCAAAATGGTTCAGTCTGCCCTGGGAAGCTGTGATGCCTCTCGTACTTACTGACCAAGGGAATGCAAGTTGCACAGTGGATCCTAAACTGAGGCTCCTGGCAATGGCAATGGCAATGAAGTATGCCTCCACTGCACTCTGGAGCCAGTTCATTAATTAAATCCATTTATAGATTTCACATCTTTAGGGTGCATATTATATTGAGTATAAATGCTCTTGTGAATGTCAAGTGCTGTTCTGCGCAGCCCTCTTCTCCTTTGCCACAGAAATGATCGATACAATCTGAATTAATTTTTTACTCTTTACAGTTATTTTTAAATGCTCTTTTTGCCACAAATGCTTGTTTTTGGATCACATAACGAACCCCAAAGAACTGAAACATTTGTCTACTGGTTTAATGAAATAAATACTTCTCAGGTGAAAGAGAGAGATGGGTTATTAAAAGTAAACATTTTCTGGCTCCCCATATTATGGGGACCGACTGGCTAAGTAGCAGTTCAACAGAAAAGGACCTGGGGGTTACAGTGGATGAGAAGCTGGATATGAGTCAACAGTGTGCCCTTGTAACCAAGAAGTCTAATGGCATATTAGGGTGCATTAGGAGGATCATTGCCAGCAGATCTAGAGAAGTGATTATTCCCCTTTATTTGGCATTGGCGAAGCCATATCTGGAGTACTGTGTCCAATTCTGAGCCCCCCCCCCCACTATAGAAAGCATGTGGTTGCATTGGAGACGGGTCCAACAGAAGACGACTAAAATGATGAGGGGAGCACATGACCTACAAGGAGAAGCTAAGGGATTTGGGTTTATTTAGTCTGCAGAAGAGAAGAATAAGGGAGGATTTGATAGCAGCCTTCAACTTCCTGAAGGGAGGTTCCAAAGAGGATGGAGAAAGGCTGCTCTCAGTAGTGAGGGATGGCAGAACAAGGAGCAATGGTCTCAAGTTACAGTGGGGGGAGGTCTAGGTTGGATATTAGGAAAAACTATTTCTAGGAGGGTGGTGAAGCACTGGAATGGATTACCTAGAAAGGTGGTGGAATCTCCAATGGTATCAAGTCCCAGCTTGACAAAGCCCTGTCTGGGATGATTTAGTTAGGACTAGTCTTGCTTTGGGCAGAGGGCTGGACTCGATGACCTCCTGAGGTCTCTTCCAACCCTGGGATTCTATGATAATTCCCATATAACACCCCGAGGAGCATAAGAACCAAGACTATCTCCTTCTAACAGGGAGGAATTAACATTGCTTAATAATAATATTCATTCAGCACTACTGAGCCTTAGTCCTGGATCATCACAGAACTATTGAGTGCCAAGAACGATCTTTCTTGCAAAGCTTCATGTTCTGCCTTTACCATTTTGCTTCCCTTCTGAAGATGATCTTGCACAGTGTAGTATGAGATGGGAACCTGTCGCTAGCCTGCCCCAGGATCACACCAAGAACTCAGTAAGCAGCATTTACTTCTCTTGATGTTTTTAAATAAAGCCCATAACCTGGTACTAGCTTTGGTAAAAACTTGAGCACATGAGTCAGTTGTCTACTGATTAAGCTACTCACATATTAAAGATTGTTTCAAGGCTGTTGCTTACTTTTTTAGAGAGAGAGAAATATTTCAACTTTCAATTAAAAAAAATAACCTTACATAGAAAAGATCCTGCCCCGAAATCAGCAGAGTTTTATCACTGAACTCAATAGGAACGGGATTACATCCATATATTATAAATTCTTTGCTTCTTTTGTTGAAAAGGCACGCATTCTTACAGAACGCCATTCTCTCCAATTCTGCTGGGAAACAGAGATCACGAGCAAATGAAGCTACTTTGATTTACACCAGCTAAGAATCAGACCCACTGTGCTTTGGGTCAGCTACTGAGCACCCACAGGAAAGGGTGATGTAAACATGAGGTCATAAGGCCAAGTGATATGGGTGTTTAAAGCTGGGATTTGAACTGTAATGAAAGATACAGCAGTAGAGTTTAGGCATGCTACCAGTGACAATCATGCATTCCTTGTCAATAGCCTTGCACACCTTCGCAGATGAATGGCACAGGCACAGGAGTTCGGGAGCTCCCGGCCTAGCACACTGGGTTTTCAGCTGCTAGCCCTGGGCTCTGACTTCTCCACTGCAGTCCCATGTTAGAGCCCTATGTGCCAGGAGGCAGCAGAGCCCTTGGTTCGCGTAGCAGTAGCCGAGAACCCAGCTCCCAGGGTCCTGGCAGTTGGCCCCGTGTGCTGGGGCTTTGCTCTTGGCCTCTGCTGGGGATGGGGAAAGACAGGAGCAAGGGGACTCAGCACCCAAAAACGTTCACGTGCCACTGCTGAATGGGTGCCCTGGAAAGGTACGGTATAGTTTTCAAAGTAATGTGATGATAACTCTAGTTCTCTCTTGCCTATTTCAGAGAGATGCCAAAGCTTTCCTATTGATTCATTCCAATCTCTCATGCCCTCCAACATGGCTCTTCCTTGTTGCCAGGGAGCAGTAACAGTTTTATTGCCTAGGCATCTAATTATTCCAGCTATTGTGCTGATTTTTTTCCCCAAGAGAAACCAGTCAAAGCCCAAGATTGGATGCCTTCCTTTCTGTTGCAGATGTATTCTCTCTTCCTCCCTGGGAATTTTGAAACTTGGCTTGTCTGCTTGATGAATTTAGGTAAGTCCTACATGCTGGTGACACTTTTATAAAACTATGTAAGATTAGAAATGGGATTCATTTGTTAGGAAATGGTCTCTGCAACCCCATTCCACCCCCACTTTCTAGTCCTAAAAGCCAGCTGATTATATTCAGTTCCTCCCTTTTGCATTGATTGGCTGCTCAAAGGATGGTGAGAAGGATGTTGGTCATTTACGGTCGAGTCAGACAGCCCACCTTTTTTACCAATTTCCCACAATGTGCAAGATGCTCACTGTGATCATACTGCCCATGATGAGCTTTGGGGAAACGTTAGCCTATTCCACACAGCTAAATAGCAGGATTTGGGGATGGGCCAATCAGGCTGCAGTCAAGCAAAGGGCATCGGAATGAGGTCTCTAATGGAGAATGTGAACAGCACAGACTAACATGCCAGCAGTGTGCAGGTGGGACATGCGGCTACACATTCCTTCCAGAGCAGATGGAAACAGCACTCTCCCTCTCCCACAGCTGTTAGTGGCTTGGCTGAAATTCAACAGCTGGATGGACAGCAAGTGAATACAGCTGAGCCCAGAAAAGGAGGAGGCAATACTGGAGAAGAGAGGAGAAGGAAACAAACTGAAGAACATGCCATCTCCATAATATCACCCTCCAGGAAGGGCATCTATTGACCTTAAGGCTTTGTGCTGCTGCCCGTTCTTCATAGTATCCGAGTGTTTTCATCGTAAAACAGATTAGCAATCGGAGGACAGATCTGCCAGAGGTTTTGGCGTTGGTGTTCCACTTGGACTCATCCGTACTTTTGGATATTCAAACAACCAGCTCTACAAAAAGTCCTCATTTCCATTACTAGTTGCCAAGAAGTCTGCAGTCTATTCTGCTAGATTCAGACTTTGCCCTGTGGATCTCTGGGCTTGGTTACTACACCTCTCTGACTCATAGAATCATAGAATGCTAGAACTGGAAGGGACCTTAAGAGGTCATCGAGTTCAATCCCCTGCCCTCACAGCAGGACCCAGTACTGTTTAGATCATCTCTGATAGATGTCTCTTAAATGTGTCTAACCTGCTCTTAAATATCTCCAGAGATGGAGATTCCACAATCCCCCTAGGCAACTTATTCCAGTGTTTCACCACCCTGACAGTTAGGAACTTTTTCCTAATGTCCAACCTAAACCTCCCTAGCTACAGTTTAAGCCCATTGCTTCTTGTCCTATCCTCAGAGGCTAAGGAGAACAATTTTTCTCCCTCCTCCTTGTGACATCCTTTTAGATACCTGAAAACCACTATCATGTTCCCTCTCAGTCTTCTCCTTTCCAGACTAAACAAGCCCAATTCCTGTACTCCAAGGAGTACAGGATCATTGTAAAATAGATTAACAATCGGAGGGCAGATCTGCCAGAGAATCCTGTACTCCAAGGATCTTTCGAAAAAGGGTGTTTTTTTCGAAAGGACGGCGATTTCGCTTTTGAAATACCTTTTTTCAAAAGAATGCTGTGATGCGATTATGCAAATGAAGCATGGGATATTTAAATCCCCGCTTCATTTGCACTTTTGATTGGCCTAATTTACATCCCTCTTTCAAAAGAGGGATATAGTCTAGACATAGCCCCTTTTACCACCACACTTACAAGAGCTATTTACAATTGGTTCAGAACACAGCAGCCCAACAGTTGAACACCAGATGCAATCGAAAGCACATTCACTCCAATGCCCTGCTGTCTCATTGATGGAAACACTATGGAAGCAAACTATTGATATGGCCTGAACTCTGCCAGAGAGGGTGCTAAGGCCATAAGGTACTGACACCCCAATGAAAGTACAGTGTGCCTCCCTTTTTACACAGACTTGGAGGGGTAGCCATGTTAGTCTGCAACTTTAAAAACAATGAGTAGTCATGCAGCACTTTAGAGATGAACAAAAATATATATTTGTGAGCAAAACCCACTTCGTCAGATGAGCCCTCTTTACAATGATACCCAACAAAAAATGTCGACAATGTCCTAAATTCCCTGTTGTAGCCAGCTGAACACTCAAAGCCTGTTAAGGTTTAGGGTATGGAGTCTAGTTTCCACTAGCTACACCTGAGGTATTGAGAAAAACATGGGGAGATTAATGGCTTGAGTCAGATAGAACTACTCAGGAAAAAACAATTGGATGCCATTGTGAGCGGCCCACAGGAATTGCCTACTAAGAATGTAGCAGCAGTCGCAAAAGCAAACAAGACACTGAATGCAAAAAGAATAGGATGAAAATATTGGTGAAAAACACTTTAATGCCATATGAAATAATAATGGCTATTCTTGATTTGATTTTAACAAGAGGAAAAACAACTGAAGAGAGTTGGTGATTTTTTAAACGGACATTAGTAAGGGTCCAAAAACAAACTATTCCATTACATAAGAAAGAGAGAAAATATGGCAGGAGGCCACCTTGGAACAACCAGGAGATCTTATATGATCTAAAAATAAAAAAGGAGTCATATAAAAAGTGGAAACTAGGTCAAATTACAAAGGATGAATGTAAGCAAACAACACAGGTATGCAGGGGCAAGATTAGAAAGGCAAAGGCACAAAATGAGCATCCAGCTAGAGGCATAAAGGGAAACAAGAAGATATTCTACAGGTATATTAGAAGCAAGAGGAAGATCAAGGACAGGATAGGTCCATTGCTCAGTGAAAAGGGAGAAACAATAACAGGAAACTTGGAGATGGCAGAGGTGCTTAATGACTTCTTTATTTTAGTTTTCATCAAGAACATGGATGGTGACAGGATGCCTAACATGGTGAATGCTAGTGGAAATGGGGTAGGTTTAGAACTTAAAATAAAAAAAAACGAGTTAAACAATTACTTAGAAAAGTTAGATATCTGCAAGTCACCAGGGCCTGAATACTCAAGCAGCTGATAGAGGAGGTATCTGAGCTTTTAGCTATCATCTCTGAAAAATCATGGAAGTTAGGAAAGATTCCAGAAGACTGGAAAAAGGCGAATATAGTGCCCATCTATAAAAAAGGAAATAAGAATAACCCAGGGAACTACAGACCAGCCAGTTTAACTCCTGTGCCAGGGAAGATGATAATGGAGCAAGTAATTAAGGAATCCATCTGCAAATATCTGGAAGGTAATAAGATGATAGGCAACAGCCAGCATGTTGAACCAACCTGATATCTTTTTTTGATATCAAGCCTTGTGGATAAGAGAGAAACGGTGGATGTGGTATACCTAGACTTTAGCAAGGCATTTGACACAGGTCTCATGACCTTCTTATCAATAAACTAAGGAAATACAACCTAGAAGGGCTACTATAAGGCGAGTGCACAACTGGCTGGATAATAACTACTCTCTGGGAATGGTTAATAGCTGAAAATCCTGCTGGAAAGGCATAACAAGTGGGGTTCTTCAGGGATCTGTTTTGGGACTGGTTCTGTTCAATATCTTCATCAATGATTTAGATGATGACAGAGAGAGTACGATTATTAAGTTTGCAGATGATACCAACCTGGGAGGGGCTACAAGTGCTTTGGAAGATAGGGTCATAATTCAAAATGATCTGGACAAACTGGAGAAATGGTCTGAGGCAAACAGGATGAAGTTTAATAAGGACAAATGCAAAATACTCCACTTAGGAAGTGTAGTCCCCTTACTAAAGGTGCCTCTGACTTTTTCTGGGAGGATCCTGTGTGCTGCAATCTAGCCCTAGGGACGAGAACTTCCATGTGCCCGTGAGAAAACCAGGAAGAGAAGGCTTGTCTGGGCATGTGGAGAGAGGGTCTCAAGAGTCTAGGGGCTCTCCATTTTGGTACAGAGGAGCCAGGCTGCTGTGGAGGAGCCTTATCCAGTCGAGGAGCTGTTATGCTGCAATTAAAGCCTGGGACTGAGAGCCTTTGGGATCTGGCAGGCTGCTTCTGGGGCAGCTGATTGCCCTATAGAGGAGAGACTCTGGCTGTGCCTGTGGCTCAGAAGGACTACACAACAACCAGCACACAGGAGGAGGCTGTAAGTAAATAGGTTCTTTGGGAAAGTGCTGCCTAGGACAGACCTCAGAGATATAGACTAACTCTGGGTCCAAAGACAGGCAGAGTGTCCAACCCAGGGAACCAGAACTGCTGGCATTTGGTGGAGCCTGCTTCAGTGGCAGAGGGAATTTGCAGCTGGCTGCACTGCTTGGACTAACACACACACAAGCAGGGCTGGATTACCCAATAGGCAGACTAAGCACGTGCTTAGGGCACCAGCAAAGCAGGGGCATAACGCCCTCCCCCCCGAGATTTTACAGTATTGTATTATTTTTATTTTGAATGACATATGAGGAGGAGGGCAATATAATCTTTTCAGTGCTTAGGGCCTCTAAAGGTCTTAATCCAGCCCTTCACACAACCTACAGAGAACCTCCACTTTAGCTGCAGATCTTCAAGCACGCCCACGTAAGCAAGTGTCTGGAACTCTGAGTCCAGAGGAGGGCACACTCTGGGGTGGGATAAATGGTGGCAGTGCAAATGCCAGCTAGATAAGTTCCTATTACTTCTGTGTATTTTGTTAATTGATTTTATTCACTGTTAGTCTATTAAACCCTGTTTCTTTAAGTTGTTAAGTAAAGGTGTGTTCATTCTAATGTTATCAATTAGATGTATATTATTTATAATTTGTAATTGTTGTTCTGGAGTTAGATACAGATTATTGCTAGAATAATTTTATTCGTGGAGGCTCCCAAGGCACACCATTAAGTGTGTACAGGGCCAGCCAGGTGGAGGCACCACCACTGTATATTCTTTATGAGCCAGGGACTGAAGTAAGGGGGTTAATCCTCAACATTACCAGTGGGGTACTCAGGATCTCCTTTTATGTTAAAACCATCAGGTGCCCAGGCACACCTGTGAGTGTGACCTGCTCACGAGTAACCCGGGGAGGAAAAAGGGGGTTACAGAAGGAACAATCAGTTTCACACATACAGAATGGGAAGCAACTATCTAGGAAGGAGTACTGCAGAAAGAGATCTAGGGGTCATAGTGGACCACAAGTTAAACATGAGTCAACAGTGTTACACTGTTGCAAAAAATGCAAACATCATTCTGAGATGCATTAACAGAAGTGTTGTGAACAAGGCACGAGAAGTCATTCTTCTGCTTTACTCTGATTAGGCCGCAATTGGAGTATTGTGTCCAGTTCTGAACACTTTTACATTTCAAGAAAGATGTGGAGAAATTAGAGAAAGTCCAGAGAAGAGCAACAAAAATGATTAAAGGTCTAGAAAACATGACCTATGAGGGAAGACTGAAAGAATTGGGCTTGTTTAGTTTAGAAAAGAGAAGACTTAAAGGGGACATGATAGCAGTTTTCAAGTATCTTAAAGGATGTTACATGGAGGAGGGAGAAAAATTGTTTTTCTTGGCCTCTGAGAATAGGACAAGAACCAATGGGCTTAAATTGCAGCATGTTGGACATTAGGAAAAACTTCCCTACTATCAAGGTGGTTAAACACAAAATAAATTGCCTAGGGGTGCTGTGGAATCTCCATCATTGGAGATATTTAAGAACAGGTTAAAGAGATGCCTGTCCGAGATGATCTAGACCAGGCCTACTCAACTTTGGAAGCCCCGGGAGCCACAATGAACTCACAGCACATGCTGAGGGCCGCAACTTCAGTGTGGTTGCACGTACATGCAAATATATATGCAAATATACGCAAATAACTTATTTCACACTGATGGGCATGAACACAAAGCACTTCCTACAATGCCCTGGCGCTCCTGGCACCTCCTTCCAGGGGACTAGAAACACTGACACCCTGTACGTGTCTGTTCCAGCCATCCCATCCACTTGCGTTTTTCAATGCTCACCCCACCTGGGAGACGCCTCACCATTGTGGAGTGTGTTTCCAGTGGGGGCCATGTTCAAGATCCCACCTGTGGACTGTGTGTTCAGTCCTGCATAAACCCAAACTGCACCGCGGGCTGCAAACAAACAGGCCGCAGGCCGCATGTGGCCTATGGGCATGTTGAGTAGTTCTGATCTAGACAGTGCTTGGTCCTCCTGTGAGGGCAGGGGACTGGATTTGTTGACTTCTTGAGGTTCCTTCCAGTTCTGTAATACTATGATTCTATATTTGGATTAATTATGGTCACCCTATCCCAAAAAAGATATAGCTGAAATAGAGGGAATTCAGAGATGTATAATGTCAGTGATTAGAGGCATAGGAAGACTACCATGTTATGAGAGACTGAAAAGAATAAAACTGTTTTTGTTTGGAGAACAAATGAATATGAGAGAAAATGAAAAAAGAATGCAAAACAATGAATAGCATCAAGGTGGTTTGTTGCACACTGCTGTTCAAATTTTTCTCGTGTTTCAAGAACAAAAGGATGATCAATTAAATTGAAAGACAATAACATTTAAAACTGATAAAAAGGGGTTTTTTTTACTCTACGTATTCTTAACCTGTGGAACTTTCTGATGAAAGGTGTAACTGAGGACAAGAACTTAGAAGGATTGAGAAAAAAGAACTGGAGAGATGTATGGATAATGAGAACAGGAAAAAATAGAAAACATTGCTGGGAATCAAACAACACTCTATGCAAGCAGTGTTGCTATAGCAGTGTTAGTCACAGGATATGAGAAGCAAGTCTGTGAAGTTTTTACTGAACTAGCTTGTGTTGACTGAAGAGAGACATTTCAAACTTCAAAAAACTTTTCTTCTGATCCTTTGAGGCTTTGCATTTTCCTCCACAGTAGAAGTTGGTCCAATAAACAATATTACTTCACCCACCTTGTTTATATAATATCATGGAACCAACATCACTGCAAACCTCCAATACAAGTCACCAAAAGGCAGTCATTAAACCAGAGATGCATTCTGTGCGTTAAGCGACACAGCACACATTAAAAAGTTCTTACTCAAGTCAAAAAATGCTGAAGTTTGTGAGACAGCTTTTCTTAGAGAGGTTGAATTATTTTCAAGCAATGAAATATTATTTATATTCTAGTTCATAGTAGCATGCCATATTACATTAAGGTTAATCAGCATTTGCAATAACACCGTTAGAAACAAACAGTCAAATGAAAAAACTAGAAGAAAAGATGTAGCTACAATGCACTCTCATTTATTTCCTAAAAACACCACCACTGATGTGCCATGATCTTTGGGTCCCCAGGAAATGTTGCACAGATGATTATCTCACCAACATATAGGAAAACTTGTTCCTCCACATATCTACCTAAGATCCACTTTCTCACTTAGCATGTTTGGAAGGTAAATATTCTCTATTTTTGTTTTCTTCCCACTGCTGTAACCTCTCTTCATTTCTTTTTCTAGCTTGGTAATTCTCATACTGCTATTATAACTATAGCTCCCACAAAACGTGGACTGTAATGTTTGAAAGGCTCCTCTTTATCATGCTGTGCTGATTCCAGTCTACAACTGTTCATCATCCATTCGATAAATAAATAATAATAATAATAATAATAATAAAACTTCTGAAAATTCTCTCCTGTTTCCAGTGGGACCAAGTTACAATATAGAGCTACCATATTGGAACAGGATTGCTAGTCCTTCCTGTAATGGTAGCACTATAGGAGCTGTCAGTCTTGAAGTACAAACTCCTCACAGCAATGATCCGCCACTAGCAGATATGATTTTAGCACTATAAACTTTGTCACAGTTATGTCCTGCTAAGACCGGCTATAACTCTAGCACAATAAGCTTCCTCAACATCATGTTCTTTCCCTGTGGATCATGACTCTTGCTGACACATTCAATGAGAACAATTTTATTTTTTTAAATCAACTGTCTAAATTATTAACAGTGATAAAAATGGCACTAAATCATCTGCAGAAGGCAGCGAGAAAAAATTGCACCATAATCTCTCATTTCAGAACCAGACAGCTGTCTTATGCAGATTTCCCCCAAAATAGTAGGGAGAATCAGTGCATAAGGAAACCTTAGTGATGTACCTGGGTAAGGATGCATATTGCCTTTCCATCCCTTCAAAGTGGAGATTGTGTGAACTCCCATCTGGACCTTTTCCAGACACCTGTGGACAGAAGAGTAATTAGAGATGAAGATCAATTATACACCCCAGTTACTGACAATGCATCTCAAAATGATAATCGGAGAACAAATGATGCAGCAGCAGCATGCCAAAATCAACAAAAGAAAGGCAGAGGCTCAGAGAATTCACAAATCCCTTATTTAAATCTTATCACTGCTCAGAAGAAAGGGTTACATATCAAAGGACTCTTTAGAACAGGTACTGTCCTCAGTGCGATTCTTTTGGCAGTAGGCCAGCAGAGATACTGTAAACTTTTTTGGTTAGTCTCCCATGCAATTCAGTAAAATTAGGAGATAAACCTGATTTTATAAAAGTATCTCTTAATATTGCTGAGTAATGCATACATTATTCAAAGAAAAGATGAGCTTACATACTAGTTTCACATCTGTTTATCATCTATTGTCTATTTTTCTACAGTAAAAAATGTGCTATAAACCACCTTTGCTTTCATTCATAACACAAATCCAGCAGCTTTACTGTTGTAAAACTGAATATCCAACAGGGATGTCAGTGCATTTGTCATGCCCGAGTCTAATTTCAGAAGTGAAGCTCAGTGAAAACATCAGCTCTCTACTTGGTTTGTTTTCAAGATGGCAGCTGTAGTTGGCTGGAGTCTGAAAACCTAACAGGAAGACTTAAACTAATGTAGAAATGCTGAACTTAGATGCTTTTAGCTCATCAGAGTTCTCCCTATTTTACTCACCATGCCTGTTGATGGTCCAAGTGTTAAGAGCTTTGTTAAAATGGAGCTATTATTCTTTTCCTTCATAAATGCAGAAAGCTCACTGACTGCATTCAGTGTTTCCTACATTAGTATGTATTCGTATTCTGGCACTGCTAGAATCAGCGGTTTTATAAAGCAATACACCATGAGACCATTTAAAATTCCCTTCCCCTTTACAAATTAATGGCAGAAGGGAAGATTCAATGCTTTTGCAAACACTTGTTAACAATTCATTAAGAAGAAAAGAATAAATCACACTAACCTTTCTGTAAACATCTGATTATAAAAGGAAGGGAAACAAACCAAAAGTAACATGTTTTCCACATTCTACAGGTTAGGGCACCCTCCTGTCAATCTTGTAATTTATGCACAATACATCGGTTTAGTTAAAGAGATTTCAAATCTGTGGGGATGGAAAATTTGTGCACTGAATTGTAATTAGTCTTACTTACCTGTATACAATGTTTTCATGTACAATATCTCTTAGGGAGATCCATTACAAAAAAAAAAAAAACAAAAAACAAAAAAAAAAAAACACCACCCACCAAGTCCAAAGCAAACAGATGTATTATCAGATTAAGTTGCTACGCAGGTTTCAGAAATCATTGTAGACTAGCAGCCTTATACCAAGACTCTACAGCCTAATATTTGGGAGTTAATATTAGTACTAATCCAACCTTTTGCTAAGTGAACAACTTTTTCTGGAGGGGCCCTTGACTAATATCTCTGATTGAATCAAAATGGTTAGAAGACCTTAAAAGGTTGATGAGTACCAGAAAATAATCAACTCTGATTTGAAAGGACCCTACTTTAACAGTGCCTCACTTAGGGAAAATAAATCACTGTCCTAGATTTCCAAATGTGGGTAGAAGGTTAAACAGATTATTTTGTTCATTTTTCCACCAGAAAAAGTGACACACGTTTTATACCACAAACGAGTATAAAAATTCACAGTCACTTCAGCTGTTCTCACACTTCTAATTTGAGCAGTTTGGTAATGTTCTTTAAATAGCTAGGTACTCTGGTGATAGACAAACCCAGAACTTTTTGGTATATTTTGAAGAAAAGCAAAGCAAAGAAAACATATTTAAGCTTTTGTTTACTGAGAGCAATAATCATGTAAAATACTGCCTCCCCACTTGATGCAAGACAGAGGATACAGGATAAATTGTACACGTGACGGTTAATTCCAAATTCTAAACCAGAATGCAAGTTTCCTGGTGATTACTTTTAAGCCTAATAAGTGTAATAGCAGTCAATGTACAGCAACATGAAATGACGACATTTACCAGGTGTTTACCAAGAAAAACTTATGTAGTCACTATGCAAGTAAAAAGTACTTACATTAGATGTGTGCATTGTAACAACCTGAAGCATCAATTTTCTGATTGTTTCTTACAGAGAAAATAAAATCAGGTGCCTCCTGCCAGTTCTGTTTGTGTATGTGCTCTGAGATACAGTTGCCATAGAAACTAATTGTGGATACAATTTCATAAATTTGGCTCCACATAGCTGATGAGTACATTCCTGTGAATCCCTTTGACATTTTATAGGTTTTCATTTTATTTTGGAGGGGATTTTGTTTTACTTCCTTTTATCTTGGGAGGCCCGGGTGGGGTGGCTGAGAGATCCTGTAGTTGCTGAATAGCCTGCCCAACACTCACTGTACAGTGGTGCTGGGCCTGCCTGCCTGTTCCAGGCATTGTGACCTAGCACGCGGGATGGCAGTCCCTTCCACCATGATGAGTGGATCAACCCAGTGTGACCTGTGCACCAGGTCATAACACCTGGAGGAGAGTCCAGTGCCACTGGATGGAGGTACTGCTGTGAAGTTAGTTTTTTGTTTTATTTCATGTTATTTCAATTTCCTGAAAAACATGGAGTTCTACTGATGGTTCTTTGCACCCACCACAGAACTGTCCAAAAAGCTCAGAGAGCAAATTCTGTGTCTTTAATGAAAGACTCGGCCATCCCTTCTCATTTCCTTTTTCCATCTGTCTACACATTAGTAAAGATGATAATTAAAAGTAATTATGAATTAAAAGTAAAATGGCTTCTGAAAGAAGACATTGACCTGATGAAAAGACAAAGGAAAAAGCTGTTGCTCTGGAAATGTCTGCTTCTTTAAATTCTTAGCTTTGTTCTGGAAACACTGTAAAGGATGGTTCTGTATCAACTCTCTTTGGGATTAGTTAAACTAATAATCTGCTTTAGAAGGACTAACTTAATAAGATCAAGCACCAAGTAGTAAGAACAAAAGTTGATCTGCAAGTCCAAACATTGGTACACAATCAGTTTTAAACACAGTATTTGCTTGCCTTAGATTAACTATAAATAATTAACTATATTAACTCAGAAAAAAGACTGGAGAGGCCACCTTTGCTCAATTCATAAAAGAGGTTAAAAAAAAAGCAAGCAAAATACTAGGATGCAAAAAGAATGGGATAGAGAATTATGCAGAAACTATTATAGTGCAATTAAATAAATTAGTGGTCTGACTATATTAGAAATGGTGAAAGTACTGGAAGCATATGAAGAATTGAAAAGATCAGGACTGAGTTTAGCAAGAAGATGAACATTTGAGAGGACAGAGTAAACAAACTGTATACAATAGGTATATTAAGCATTTTTATTTATTCTCTCAAAATGCAGGAGGAAAGGAGCATTCAATCATAACGATAGAGTAGCACAAAAGAAATATATTTTTTAAAACAACAAACAATTAATCTGGGTTACTCATTGCCAAAAAGGTTTCATCAGGGCCAATAGTTTAGCAATGTTAAAAAAAAAAGATTTGGCATTTGTATGGATAATGAAAACATCTAGAGAGTTGCATAGTAAAGATAAAACAATCTCTGGAAAGGATAACAACTTTCATGTTTTAGGTCAGCAATCAATCTATGAGGAGATTAGGAAGAAATTTCCCATATTAGTAGATTATACCAAAATTTCCAACTTCAGAGTTTCTTATACTTGTTTTTCTTCAGCATCTGATAATTGCCACTGTTTGAGACTAGAAAGCAGATTATATAGATCACCTGTCCAATCCCTACATTCTTCTGTCATGTGCCAGGTAGATTTATTTTCTGCATAATTAGGAATATTCCTGTACATGTATCATTTTCCTCCATTAATATTTGCCGTTAGCAAACAAGGGTTTTACTGTAAAAATAACTCACTTTTGGAAAATGCATGACAATTTTAATCAAAATAATGCCAATCTAGTAGAGGAAGATTAAAATACAAAATGAAGAGATGCATGGAGGCACTCTGATTTTTAATTGTTAAAAATTCACGAACTTTCACATGGGGCTGATAGAGATAAGCATAAGATACTGCTGTAGTAGAGCACAGAATTTCCTTGGGCAGGTGGAATTTGAATTTGATTGAAGAAGAAAAGCTGTGAAAAGATCCATATTATATGTGCTATAATTCAACCCACATTGAAAAACTGAGTATAATGGGGAGGGGGAGGGAAGAGAGATGTAAATGTAAGCTATGGCCCTGTCAACTATAATTGTTGTATGGTACTTGATCTGAGACGTCTAAGAAGAAGAAATGATCGGCTAGTTGCACATAATTTCCTAACTCTACTAATTCTTCCAAGGCAAACTGCCCCAAAACTAAAAATTAAGTAAATATACACATATAGACTAAACCCAGTGAACAAATATCTTCGATCAGCAGAAGGTCTGTGCTGGAATGACAAGACATGAGTTGTCAAGTGCCAGCAAGTGTTGTTACGAACTGACTGTTAACTGGGTATCTGGAAATACTTTCTTGGATTTACCTGGAAATACTTTCTTGGTGTTCAAAAAAACCAAACCAAACAAAAACAAACAAACAAACAGAAGATGGCTACAAGTACACAGACACTCTCTTTCATGCTGAGGGTGAGACTGCTTTGAAAACAGTAGTCTCACTTCTTTTGCTCAGGAAGGATTTAGTTTCATTTTTTCTTGTCCACACTTGAATTCAGAGAACAGACCCAATTACAAGTCATCATAAGTTTAGGGCAAAGAAATCTACTTAGCCAGGAACTATTTGGACTATACCATTTAACATGGAGGGCAGTAAGCATTTCTGGTGTTGGCTGGGCATTTTTTCTACAAATACATTATATATTTACACAGTGAGTCCATTACATTTCTCAATGCAGGGACTGTCTGTATTTGTGCACTGTCTAAAGTGAAGGGGGTCTTGGGCTATCATTGGAGTCCCAAGGTCTTATAATTCTCTTCCCATAATTCCTTACTCTGGATGGCATTCTACTTCTCTCCCGAGATCTACCTAGCCTACTTGATAGATCATGACTTCCCTGGTGAGCTATTGGAGGACCCTGATATGTCCTTTCAGCTGGCAGTTTGTTAGAATGGAATTGTAACCCAGTGTAACCCAACTCTCATGCTAATTGAAAAATCCCAACTTACAGTGAACTACACAAGATCAGCTGGAGAGTAGAGGCAGCATTTTAAAGGGGCAGCTGGGGACTCCACAGCTGATCCCCGGCTCCGCATGGCATTTTACTAGAACCCGGGGTCAGCTGGGGAGTCCTCAGCTGACCCCAGGTTCCACGCGGCACTTCCCCGGAACCTGGGGTCAGCTGGGGACTCCCCAGCTGATCCCGGGTTCTGGGGAAATGTTGTGCAGAGCCTGGAATCAGCTGTGGAATCCTCAGCTGACCCCGGGCTGAACTGCCCCTTTGAAACACATGGAGATGGTGTTTCTAAGGGGCAGCTGCCGCACAGCTGATTCCCGGCTCAGCTGTGAGGTGGCTACTCCTTTGAAACGCCACCTCTGTGCGTTTCAAAAGCGGCAGTGGAGCCCGGGGTCAGTTGGGGAGTCCCCAGCTGATCCTGGGCTCCGCGTTGTGCCGCAGCGGAACTTCATAGAGGCAGGGCAGGATTAACACCTACGATTAATGTGTTAAAAAATTTAATGCGTTAATCCTGGACTTTGTTAATTGCAGGAGTTAACGCATGTCAATTGACAGTCCTAATACAAAGCGTTTACCTGGGGAGGGGTAGATCAGATGTCTGTAGGACACACACAGGGCTTACTGTGTGGGACCCAGTACATGATTAATTAATGGATGGGACCCAGTACACGAGTCCTTAGACTTTCAATGAGACTTCTGCTCCTAGTTACTTGGCTTTTTTAAAAAAATTCACCTAGTATCTGCACAGCACCCTGAGCTCTGTGGACAGAAGTCTGGGAATAAGCACAGCATGCTATATGCTTTACTGCTTTGTACATTTCTTGTTAAAGGGCTTGCTCCAGATGCCTGTCTGACCTCCCTGCTTAAAGCTCTTCTTTTGTCTGGGAGCACATCTAATCACAGGGGTTACAATTCAGCATGCAAAAAAGAGCCACGGTAAAAGGAATTTGCTCTTTGACCTGCTGGTCTCCTCTCTGCTGAGACACACTTGGATTTTATTTTCTATTAGCTGAAAATTGAGAAAAACTGAAAGAGGTAAAAATGAATTTACCCCCATTTCCTCTTTGATGTTTTGTGCACAGATCAAAATTCAAAACTCACCAGTTTTACCTTCAATATTTTAACCACTGACACAGCTGTAGTAAATGGACATTAAAAAACCCCCAGCCATTTGATTTGATATTATGTTCTTTTCTAGTCAAAGCGGAAGAAAGGCGTTATATAGGGAGATGGATTTGGTGAACTAAAGGAGTTGGCCTAGGTGATCTAACAGATCTTTTTCATCCCTGGATTCTCTGATACCTTCATTACTATGTCTTCCAAGACCTTTATCCATGTTCTTTTTAATTTTTAAACCAAAAGGCAAACATTTAAATTTAAAAATTCTAACTGTGTTCCTAGTTCAAAAGAGTTTTTCTGATGTTTTCCTTACATTCAGAAAAAGAGATGTATTTTGATTTCCTGGTTTTGCAATGGAAAGTTGAAACAGTGATTTTGAGTTATTATAACACTCATCATTTCTCCCTCTAATTTAGATGGTTTTTAATAAAGCTCCATTGATTTCACTGAAAGAAATCCCTCCTGGCAAAAGCAGAACACACACGCTGATTGCTAAATATGCAGCAATTATCATATTCAGCAGCACACTTTAATATCTTATTTATAGATGTATCTATCTATAATTTGGTTTAATTAAGTTGCATTGATTTTAATGACAGAAGCAGTCCTCAAAGAAGGGGTTATATGATCCCATCAATACCACTCTGCCATTGTTTGGACATAGGATAGCATCTTCAATACTTTTCCGTTGCATGCTCTTTTCTTTTTCAAGTGGCTGTGATGGCAAACCCAAATGACGTTCAGTGGAAAACCTCAGAATCACCTCTATTTTACTGAGATCACTTTTATGTCCCACTTACATGCTAAACTGACACACAGAGTAATTTTGGAGAATGAAGACAGAGTCAATGCTTTCCATGTCCTCGTGGACCTGACTGTGGCTTCTGAAGAATTTCTTGCATTTCTTTCTACTTTAGATGTAATTTTGGGTGTGTAATTTTATATTTGTATTCTTAAATTATTATATGATGTCCTGAGTGTCTTATGTTGGGAAGGCAACTAATTCTTACCCTTTGCATCTCTTTGACAGCTCAAAACAATGAATACGTATTTTAGGGACTTGATTCAACCAATGGCCTTGTGTGGTTGACCTCTGTATTTGCACAGAGCCCTGATGTAGAGTCAAGGCCTCACATATTTTTCAATAATGCTCACTGGGTTCAGGTTTATTAGGTGCCAAACATTCTGGACTGATCCAGCAAAGTACTTAAGCATATGCTTAACTTTAAGTCTACTTGTAGTTCCATTGATTTCAATGGATCTACTCACAGGCTTAAGTTAGATGTGCGTTTAAATGCTTTACTGAATTGGGGCCAGAGCACTTTGCTCTTTGCAGGATGAAAGGCTATGACATTAAAACCACAGTAACACTTCCTTTGCCCCCCTACTATTTTTGACAATGTTTGTCATAACTTGAACAACATAAAACTCTTCTTGAACTAATCCTGAGAACTGAGATAAGACCTGTCTCTCTCCTCAGGCTCACTTCCTTTTTTCAGTAAAACAGGAGCCATATGTGTTCTCCGCCCATTGGATGGTTTGAGGTGGCCACCCAGGCCCTGTGCTTTTGGGGGGGTCCCGTGGTATCTCCTCAACAGTCCTATGGATGGGATCTGCAGAGAGTCTGGTGCAGGGCAGCAGCAGGGGTTGGCCCTCCCCCACTCACTGCAGTGGTGGGAGCTGTGGAAAGCAAAGCAATGCAGCCCATCCCCCAGCCTGCTGCACTCTGCTTTACTGCAGTGGTGGCAAGCAGACCTGGCCCAGGCCCTAGCCCACTGTGCTCCCCCAAGTAATGCAGAGCTCAGGGGAACAGAGGGGAGCAGCTTGGAGCCGGAGCGCTCTGCTTCCTGCCACTGCAGTGGAGTGCAGTGGGTTGCTCTGGCTCCTGCTTCCACGATCAGTGCGGGGCAGCCTGATCTCTGCTGTCGCCCGCGTCAAGCCTCCCAGGTAGCACCCCTTGGAGAACCCTCTGTTCAAATTAGTCCACAGGAGCTACACTGATTAACCATGTTGACAATCTGGCTCAAAATTATTAGGACAGCAAATATTCTGGAACGCTTTAAAACATTACGACTCTCAATCTCAATGTATCACCCACTCTTTGTGTGTATATATTTTTCACACAGGGTGATAAATAAGCACTAGTTTTCTAAATCACTGCATTTCAGAATGCATCACCATTAATTTTAGAAGAATTATCCATTTTAAAGAATTATCCACGTTAAAATGCAAGGGCATGATCTCAAGGAAGAACTCCAAGGCAGCTATGCTAGTGCATTTTCAGTTTCTGGTCATCATTTTTCATTCCCTGATTATCGCTAGAAGCGTTGATTAATAGTTATGTTCATGCTGCTAGAATGCATTTCCCTTGGGTGAAGAAAACATTATTGTATAAAGAAAAAAGATAATAATCACACCATCCTTCCTCTTTCCCATAAAAAATGCACAGAGACAAGCACATCAGAGTTACTGATGATCTTGGTTTCCCTAGTTAGCGGTTTTGAACAGTTTTGTTTAAAAGATGAGCCAAAGCAGTCAGAACATTAATTTGACGATCAGCTTGCTAGACAATTAAGTGTTTCTTAATCTCATGAGCCCTCTTCTTTTGGAAAACAAACAAGAAAGAGATATAAACAATAGGGCTTAGACAGTGGTGTCATTGATGTACAATAACTTTGTTTTCAGTATCTTTCTTTCTTAAAATCCCCAAACCACCAAGAAGCTTCAGTGACATCTGTGCATCAAACTTGAATCTAGTAGGGCTGATTAACTTAGTGTTTGTTTTTCCACCTCAGTAAGGCTCTTATTCATTGAGGTGAACTCATGATTTAGATTTAGATACAGAGAATAATACTGTATAAATACAATAGACAGAAACTACAAGCACAGATGGAAACTTTAAAAGGGGAACAGGCTGTTTCTATAAAGTGGTTGTGTTTAAAAACATAGCAATTGCTGTAGCTAAATAGAAAACCCGATCTCATCATTAGCCATATCCCCTATAAGCAAGCAAAGGAGAAAAATAAGTTATAAGAGAAAACAAAAAAGGATACCCACTCTGAGTGGATATTCAGTTTTCTGAATCTCCATTGAACAATCCCTGGGTCCTAGATCCTTGAGAGCTATCAGTTTCCTTTATCCATGCTAAACAAGATCATTTCCTGGCCCCTATCTTTCTCCCTGGGTGGCTTTTCTTTCCATTAATCCTATAATGTGTTTTTGTTCACTCTACTTCTTAATTGTCTTTAATGAACACCAGATTGGTAACATCCATGCTCACAATACCTATTGCTCACAGTTAAAAGAGAGAAGCAGAGACCCTTCAAATAATGATAAAAATGTTAATACTCCCTTCATCCCTCCCCCCAAAAGGTCAGTATCATATCAGCATTATCTCTTTCTAAGCCAGTAGGTACATTTCAATTACTTCAACATGGAAGCAGATCAATTCACAAAGTCTCATCATAAAGCTCTGAGAGGAGGAACCATTTAATTTCTGCTTTACTTTTTTTGGGGAGGAATGAGGCCAAGGGGCACAGGCCATCTCTCTTTTAAGTATGTTACAAAATAGTGAGAGCCAGTTCTTCGCATCCTTCAGAATTACCTTCAATCCAACTCTTTGTGTTAGCCTATGATTGAGACTAAGCCCCTTTTTGCTCCTCCCCAGTCTGCATTCTTTGCTTTTCTCCTCACTGTAATTAGTTTACAAGACTACTTATCCACATGATTACTGCTTTTAAATTACGGTCTTCTTTTCTGCTACTCCAGTTCATCATCTTGCATCATTTTGCCTTGCTTGCTGTATACATAGTTCTATACAGCATTTTCTCATTATGTTCTCTCTTAATAAAGCATTTTGAAATCCTTTGTATGAGACACACTGTATGGAGTAAATTGAATTGAATTTTTCTCTCCAAGTCAGGGGCTTTTCATCATCTTTCTTCACCCAAGTGACTTCAGCCAAGTGAGTAGAGTTTACAGCACCCAATGCCAATATGCAATGGCTACTCTTTGCAGCACATGCACAATCTTTCATCTTTACTGGGGAGAATAGGATTGTAAAGTCAGAAGCTGGGGAGCAAACAGAAAAGCACCTCATGATTTATATCCATTATGGAGATGGCAGATTAAAGTCTCCCGACCAGTTTTTGCAGCATTTAATGATCAGAATCCAACTCTGATATTCTGCCATATCTGCCTGCATCTGGTGTTGATGCTGGATGAAAGGGAGAGTGTTAGAGAGCGAGGAAAACAGAAGGGCATGGAACAAAACTTCAGCGCAAGAGGTGGAAATTGACAGTGAAAAGCTTTCTTTGGTTAGGCAGACTCACAGGGGAGAGAAAGCCTTTCATTGTCTATAAAATCTTGCCTTGCTGGAGGTCTTCAAGAGTGGAAGAGGTAGCCTAGAGGCAGTAAATCTCTGACTTGTATTATTACATTCTAAGCACTTAGCTACTGTATCAAACAGTGCACTTCCTCATGGAAGAAAAAGAGGAAGAGGAGGAAAATCAGAAGAATGAAAAAAAGAAAAAAAAAAAGGGAAGCCGATAAAAGTGGAAAAGAAACTGCCTCCATAACCCCTCCTTCTGCCCAAATAGCTCATGTTAAAGAAAACAGCAAACAGTTATCATCAAATTGTTAAAATTTAACCCCAACCCCTTCGATTGTGATTTAACAGCACACTGGAACAGCATTTTTAGAATTTCAATGGTTAGTCTGCACCACAAAGTATTAAATCCACCTTAATCCTGTTAAACACAGATATGACTAAAGAGAGTCTCTTTCTTGAAATGGCATTATGACAAAAGCTCTCCAGACTGCAAATTCAATATGGCTAAAAAAAAAATCCCTGGATTAATACTGAGTAAACTGCATCAGCATGAGCAGGTTTCAAGAGCAGTTGCTTTCCATATGTTCTGGCATCAGGTTCTTTTGGATTCCATGGTACCAGTCTGCAAATGCTACAGACATTGTTTCTCTTGGTTGCAACTGCTGTTGGGTGGTGACCTTCTTTGCTTGCTGATACCAGTTGAGCAGTTGGTATAGTCTCTCTGTGATCTGGTACTGTCTGTTGTTTGCTGGTACCAGATGGATACCAGATGGGGTATTGTGGGCAATGCCTTCCCTGTGTTCCAGTCCCAAAATCACTGCGGAGAGGGTCAGTCTTGTCAGTTAGTTGACTTCTAAGTGGCACTTCAAAGCCGTATTTTGGAAAATTTCAACATCTGTTCCTTACTCTGAATGACCTTAAAAATGTTATAGTCATACTTCCCCCTTTACCTAGGTGTTACTATATGCCTGCAGGAAACTACAACCATACAGCAGCTTGCAGACATAAAACTCATTCGTTGCTAATGGCAGCTCCAGAAGCTACCACCTCAACTACTCCTGTCAGGACTGAATGTGAAGGATAATCAATATATTATTTTTCTGTGATAGCGCCACAATATACAAGTTTCAGAGATACAGTAGGGCAGCTTTCAAACAGTACTTTTAGTGGCAAAATGGAATAACAAGAAAACAACTTGAAGTGCTTTTGAACTGTATCAGGGACACCTTAATACTGAGCACAAAGCATAAGAAGGAGAAGAAAAAAAAAGAGAAAAAGCAGTGGAAGAGACCCGTTATAAGCATTAATTTTTAATTTGGGTCTTTCAAGATGTTGACCTGATTGTCAAACTGAAGAGAGAAGTAAAAAGGTCAGTTACTGGTTCTGAATGTTGCTTACCACAATTCCTTCCAATGCTATTTTGTAAGTTTTTTTTCTAAGTTTACTTAAGGAAATACAGGCATGCTTAGTTAAATTACCTATACACTCAGCAGGAGAATAATGTCTGATGGAAAATATAGCTGACATCAAAGCATATTTCCCACCCCCCAATTTGCTTCATAGAGAAGTTATGATAAACAGGTTATGTGTTCCCTAAGGTTACCATGGAAACTCTTTCTTTTCAGGCCATCATTTACAAAGGTAACATTTGCATTAAAATATGATGGAATTTAATTTTTTTGTTAGACTCAAGTGGGGTCATGCTACCGTACAGTATAGCTATTATTTCAAACTTGGGAACATATGTTGAAGGGAAAGATCTATTAATCCCTATAAGCACCTTGGTGACCAATTACTGTTTAATTGCCAACTTGACAGGTATCTCCCTGGCAAATTAATGGAAAATACTTTGAAAATTAGCTTCTAAGGCAAACAGAAATGTTAATACCAGATCTGCTAGTTGGTAGCCACCAAACAGTACTTTATTAATTCCCTGTGTACTCATTCCTCAGGAAACACGGAATTTAGAATGTCAAAATTTTGTTTTGCTGATGGCAGGAGAGATATGTAGGGCTCGGTAGGGCATGGTCATGTACTCTGAATTATACTCACTTTTGTGGAATATATGTTATAAAATTAAATGTAGTTGAAGTAGAGGGATCTATGTTAAATAGAAGCACCAGTGCAGAGTGACTGCAGAGTTAGGCTCTGCTTACCTTGTTTTGAATGACCTAGGGAGAAAATGGGACTTCTGACATTGACTTCACATTGGTTAAGATTTAATCCTGATCTTTATCCACTGTTGCTGTGATTTGTTCTTGGGAATACCTTAATGTGTAAAACTTATCCACTCCCGTCATAATCAGGAGTGCTGACCAGCACCTGGTGACTAAGGGGTTAACTCGGTGCGCATAGCCAGGAATCTGGTCAGTCAATTACAATGCAGGTAGGAATTTCAAACTGTGCCAAAGGAGTCTTTATCTTTCCCTCCTTTGTCTGAAAAGCAGAGAAGTTTCTTCCAGGTATTAAGGGAGATGGAAGACACTTCTCTTGCCAAGAAAGGACTTTCTACAATGGGTAAGTAGGGAAAAGTTTAACTAGTCTGTCAGGTTTTGTTGTTTTTCTGGTTTGGAAATTTGGAACTAATGTCTGAGCTGGTTAAGTGTTTGGTCTTTCTTTGTAACTAAGTTTTAATCCATGGGGCTCCTTGAGAATCTTTATCAATTAGTGGCTCTTTCCATCTAGCCACTTTACTATGCTTGCATTGTAGTTTTGTTTTGATAATAAAAGTTTGTTTTCTTTTTTTTTCCTAATTAACTGGTACTGGTTGATTTTTGTGTCCTGGAAGCTCTGTCTGTCCTCTGTTTCCCCAACTCCAAGCAAAACGGAGGTTGAGGCAGGGAGGAGGTTTCCCACGTGATCTCTTCCCTGGTTTTCTTAGAATTACTTGGGTGTTGGCAGCAGATTTCCCATAATCCACGTATTAGGATTTTGGGGGGGAGTTTTTGTACCAAAGCCTGTTAAGACAAGGTTTTGGGGGTACTCTTGCGGGGCCCCACTTCTGCATTTGTCATGCGAGAGTGTGGAACAGCCTTTACAACTCCACTTTTCGCCTCCATGCCCCAAAGAAACTACTCTCACATTAACTGAATATGTTGAATAATCTACAAAGGGGCACGTATTTATAACTATATTATTCACAATAATGCAGTGTATAATAATTATGACAAACACGACTTTTGGCACAGCTGATATAAAGCTGAGACAGTTAAGAATAGAACAACGTACTCACCGTCAAAACTGGGCTAAACACTATGTTAGCAGAAATCCTGCAATAGTCCTTTTTTTACAGTCATACACATGAATAGCAGATACTGATGACATTAATATTAATGCAGAATTTAATATACTATTGGTAATGATTGTGGAGACCTAGCACTTTGGAGTTAAGATATTATACACTATGACCACTTGGATCTTAATGGAGATATAGAGTATCATAGAATCATAGAAGATTAGGTGGAAAGAGATTTTAGGTGGTCATCTAGTTCAACCCCCTGCTCAAAGAAGGACCAGCCGCAACTAAATAATTCTAGCCAGGATTATGTCAAGCCTGGCCCTAAAAATCTCTAAGGACTGAATTTCACTACCTCCCTAGGTAACCCATTCCAGTGCTTCACCACTCTCTTAGTGAAACAATTTTTCCCAACTATCCAACCTAGATCTCCCCCACTGCAACTTGAGAGCATTGCTTTTTGTTCTGTCATCTGCCATCAATAAGAATAGCCTACATACATCCTCTTTGGAACTCCCCTTCATATAATTGAAGGCTGCTATCAAAATCCCCCTCGTTCTTCTCTTCTGAAGACAGAATAAGCCCAGTTCCCTCAGTCCCTCCTCATAAGTCATGTGCCTCAACTCCCTTGTCATTTTCATTGCTCTCTGCTGGACTTTCTCCAATTTGTCCACATCCATTCTGTAGCGGGGGCACCGACACTAGAGGCAATACTCCAGATGTGGCCTCACCAGTGCCGAATAGAGATATCTGCTGGCAATGCTCCTACTAATGCACCCCAATATGCCATTAGCCTTCTTGGCAACAAGGGCACACTGACTCATATCCAGCTTTTGATCTACTGTAATCTCTAGGTCCTTTTCTGCACAACTGCTGCTTAGCCAGTCGGTCCCCAGCCTGTAGCAGTGCTTGGGATTCTTTTATCCTAAGTGTAGGACTCTGCACCTATCCTTGTTGAATTTCAGATTTCTTTTGGTCCAACCTTCCAATTTGTCTAGATCACTCTGGACCCTATCTCTAGCCTACAGTGTTATTTACCACTCCTTCTTGCTTAGTGTCATCCGCAAACTTGCTGAGTGCCAAAAGAGGAAGTAACGATGGTTCTTCAAGGTGTGTTTCCCCGTGAGTGCTCCACTTCAGGCGTCAGGCTCGTCCCGGCGCCGCAGGTCGGAAAGTTGTCAGCCATAGTCCAGCCAGACAGTGCATGAGCGGGAGGCGTTGCGTGCCCTTCACGCCGTTTCTGAGCGCATGCCCAGTCTGGCTCCCGCCAGTTCCTCCTATGCGGTAAAGATCTGAAATACAGTAAGAGAGGAGGAGGGCGGGTTGTGGAGTATCCATGGGGACACATACCTCGAAGAACTGTCGTTACTGCACAGGGTGAGTAACTTCCTCTTCTTCTTCGGGTAGGGTCCCCGTGGGTGCTCCACTTCAGGTGATTGTAGAGCAGTAGTTTGTTTAATGGAGGTGGGAATATTCTTATACGTTCATCACTGTAGACAGCACTGCAGATGCCACCATTGTGTCACGTACGAGAGTATCGATGGCATAGTGCTGGGCAAAGGTAATGTCCGAGGACCAAGTTGCCACTTGCCATATATCTTGTAGCGGAACCCCTTTGAGGAATGCTGTGGATGCTGAGGTTGCCCTGGTCGAATGCGCTTTCAACTTGATCGGCGGGTCTTTGTTGAGTAGCGAGTAGCAACGAGAGATGCAGTTGACGATCAGCTTAGAAATGTATTGAGCTGATAGTGGTTGGCCCTTGGAGTGCTCTGACATGGAGAGTAGTAGACGTTGTGATTGATGAAAGGGCTGCATTCTCTCGAGGTAAAAGGCCAAAGCTCTGAGTACGTCTAGTGTGTGTAACCGAGCTTCTCGATTAGAGGAATGAGGTTTAGGGCAAAACGTTGGGAGGACTATGGGTTCGTTGATATGGAACTCTGAGTTTACTTTTAGCAGGAATTTGGGATGCGGACGAAGTATTACGTCCCGTTTGGTGATCATGGTATATGGCAGTGATGCCGATAATGCCACCAGTTCCCCAACCTGGCACACAGAAGTGATCGCTAGTAAGAAGGTAATTTTCATTGTGAGGGTTGGGAAATCACAGGTTGCCAATGGTTCAAATGGGGGGTAAGTAAGCGTGTCCAGAACTAGCCCGAAGTCCCATAGGAGTGTAGGGTGTCTCCTTGTAGGGTGTAGGTTGTGTAGGCTTTTCAAGAAGCGCTTGGCTATGGGGTGGGTGAATATGGAATGAGCGTCTAGAGGTGGTCTGGAAGCAGAAATACACTTTTATAGATGATAGTGCCAGGCCCGTCCATTGCAGATGGAGGAGGAAGTCAAGGATGTGATGGACGGCACAGTGTAGTGGATCCAGGTTCCTATCAACACATCAGGATTGGAAGTGCCACCATTTATACAGGTAAGATGTGCATGTAGAGTCACATCTGCTATGTTTGAGTACCTGCTGTACTTCCTCGGAACAAGTCAGTTCCGCGAGATGTAACCAGCTATGAGCCATGCCGTGAGATGGAGGTGATCGAGATGACAGTGTATGTGTGGGAGCATTCCCTGTGTGAGCAAATCGGGGCGCTGTGGCAGATGGGTATGGAGGGCACAAGGAGATTTGAAAGATTGTCGGGAGCTGCGTCTGCCTGGGCCAGTATGGGGCTATGAGAATGATTGTGGCTTTGTCCAATAAGGTCTTCTCCAGGACTTTTGGGAGAAGAGGAATCGGTGGGAAGGCATAAAGCAGGCCGTGGTTCCAGCTAAACAGAAATGCATCTCCAAGAGAATTTGGTCCGATATCCGCTCTGGAGCAATACCTGGGCTACTTGGTGGTGTTGTGCGTGGCAAACAGGTCTATATTGGGATACCCCCAGCGTTGGAAGATATGATTGGCTACGTCCTGGTTGAGTTCCCACTCATGTTGCGGGAAAAACTGTCTGCTGAGAGTATCGGCGATTGTGTTGTCCTTGCCGGGAAGATACGAGGCTAGGATGGTGACCCTGTGGCAAATGCACCAGTTCCACAATTTTATCGCTTCCCCGCATAGAGATCTGGATCACGCTCCGCCTTGGGTTGATATAATATACTGCCGTAATGTTGTCTGTCAGGACTTGAACGGTACGACCACAAACAATGATGGTGAAATGCTTGCACATGTTGAATATTGCCCTTAGTTCTAACCAATTTATGGGTTGTAGAGATTCTTGAGGACTCCACTTGCCTTAAGCATGGGAGTCTCCGCAGTGGGGTCCCCATCTGAGGAGCTAGGCATCTGTCATGAGCTGGACTGAGGGTTGTGGCCAGCAAAAGGAGACCCCCTTGAGCATGTTGTCGGGTGATGTCCACCAGCCAAGAGAGTCCTTTACTGTGATAGGCACCGGAACTGTTCTGTGCACATCGTGGTTGCCTGGACGATAGATCGAAGCTATCCAGTGCTGGAGGGACCTGAGGTGTAGTCTGGTGTGGTGAACCACATAGGTGGTCGCTGCTATGCGTTCCATGAGTTGTAGGCAAGTACGCATGGGTACCTTTGGGCTGATGCACAGGGTTTGAGCGAGGTCCTGTATGGTATGGAATCTGGTTACCAGAAGGCAGGCCTTGGCCGTTGAAGAATCTAATCGGGCCCCAATGAATTCGAAGGACCTCTGAGGCGTGAGTGATGACTTCGGGTAATTTATCACAATGCTGAGGGCTTTGAACAGAGCCTTTGTGACGCCTGTGGCATGTGCAGCACATTTGAAGGGGTGTGCCTTGATGAGGCAGTCGTCTAAATATGGAAATATCATAATGCCGTGTTTGTATGGGTGCGCTGCTACGATCGCAAGAGCTTTTGAAAAGACCCTGGGTGCTGATGACAGACCAAACGGGACGACCCTGTAATGGAAGTGGTCCGTACCTACAAGGAATCTCAGGAAATGTCTGAGCGCCAGATGTATTGTTACATGAAAATATGCGTCCTATAAGTCGAGGGATGTAAACCAATCCTCTTCGTCGAGTTGTGGAATAATAGTGGCTAATGTGATCATTTTGAATCTGGTTTTCCAAAGGTAGTGATTGAGACCACGGAGATCCAGAATGGGGCTCCATCCCCCTAATTTTTTCTCCGTTAGGAAATAACGGGAGTAGAACCCCTTGCCATGAAACTGATGTGGCACTCTCTACATGGCCCCAATGTCTATTAAGTGCAGGACTTCTTTCATCAATAGGCCGTTGTGAGGGGGTCCCTGAAGAGGGATGGGTAGGGAGGGTGGTTGGGGGAGGAGAGAGAAAGGCAATTGTATAGCCTGATGTGATTAGCTCTCGAACCCAACAGTCAGTGGTGATAGCGAACCACCTGTGTTGGTAGGGTTGTAGCCTGTGATGGAATTGGTTCAATGGTGGCTCGTGGGTAAGAAGAATGCTCTGCAGTCCCTCGACTATCCTGTCAAACTAGCTGCCTGGTGTTCTGGGTGTTGGTCGGCATGCCAGTCTGAGGGCATCATTTTTGTTGGCATGGTCTTCCCTGTTGTTGAGGGTCGTATGGTCTAGACCTCTGTGTGGGGTAAAAGAAAGGTTTCTGTCTGACATACGGGGTATATCTTTTTCTGTGGTAAGGCGGTGTGTACATCCCAAGGGTTCTGGGTATTGTTCTTGTATCTTTACCGGAATGCAGTACTTGATCTGTTCTTTCCGCAAACAAGCTCTGTCTATCAAAAGGCAGATCCTCAACTTTGGTCTGTAACTCCTTAGGGACCGCTGCCTATTGGAGCCAGGAGGATCTGCGCATCACTACAGAAGTAGCTGTAGTGCGTGCTGCTCTATCTGCTATGTCCAGGGCGATCTGCAGCACCACTCTTGAAGATGTGTAGCCTTCCTGTACTATGGCATTCAGTAGCTGCCATTTATCCTCTGGGAAATGTGGAATAAGGGCTGTCAGTTTTGTATAGTTGTCAAAGTTACGATTAGACAACAAGACCGCATAGTTTGCCATTCTGAGGGTAAGCGTTGCAGAGGAGTAGATCTTCCTCCTGAAGAGATCGAGTCGCTTCCCTTCCTTATCAGAGGCTGGATTTCTATACTGGGGAGCCTTTGCTCTCTGTTGGGCAGCATCCAATACCAATGAATTGGGCTGAGGATGCATAAAAAGAAACTCTATGCCTTTGGATGGCACAAAGTATTTCTTGTCTGTTCTTTTGTTTGTTGGTTGAGCAAAGGCTGGAGTTTGCCATATCTCATCAGCAATTTCTAGAATTGCCTCGTCCAGGGGTAATGCCATCTTGGACTTCTGGGAAGGCTGAAGGTTTTCAGGAACCTGAGGGCTGTGTCTAGACTGGCACGATCTTGCGGCAGAGCTATGCAAATGAGGCTCAGCATGGAATATCGCCGAGCCTCATTTGCATAGCTAATGAGCTGCCATTTTCGTGGAAGAGGCTCTTGCGCAAGACGGAGCTGTCTACACTGCCCCTTCTTGTGCAAGAAAAACCCTCTTGCACAAAGCCGTTATGCCTGAAAATAATCAGCATAATGTCTTTGCGCAAGAGGGTTTTTCTTGTGCAAGAAGGGGCAGTGTAGACAGCTCCGTCTTGCGCAAGAGCCTCTTCCGCGAAAATGGCGGCTCATTAGCTATGCAAATGAGGCTGGGCGATATTCCACGCTGAGCCTCATTTGCATAGCTCTGGCGCAAGATCGCGCCAGTCTAGACACAGCCGTATTGTTTTTGTTGTACTTGAAGGAGTTGTTCCTCCTGCGAGTCAGCCACTCTTTTAAAAAGATCATAGAATTGGTGCAGGTCATCTGTAAGGGATGAATCGCCGGGAAACACAGCATTGTCTGGGGAAGAGGATGACTGGTCCGTGGGTGAGTCATCGTTAGACTGGTTTTGCTGTGTTTGAGTAGTCGGAGGAGTAGGTTGACGTGTGTTTCCTGAAGGTGTGGTAGGTCTCGTGGGCACTTCTGATGATGCAGGCAGTCTACTATGAGACCGTTGGCTTGCATGATGGGTAGGGGACCTGGAATGTGAGCATTTGGTAAGGTAATGGTGGTGACTGTAATAATGGCCATACTCATGGTGGTGTCTTGGGGAGAAGTAGGGTGAATAAGTTCTCCTGGTGGAGTGACAGTGTCTAGAACAAGACAATCTAGTTGGTGACCTTGGTGATCTACCCCTTGAGTGCGACTGGTACCGGGATCTCCAGTGTCGATAAGGTGAGTACGAGTACTGGTGTGAGTCGCCGCAGTGCTGTTCCACTGATCTGGAATGGATGTCGTGATGGGACCGCACTGGAAGTGGGGATGGAGATTGGGGCTGCGGTGAGAAAGCCGATGCTCCTGGAGTCGGGGATGGTGTTAATACCCTCCTAGATTTATGTCTTGCCTTTTGGTGTATTGGAGCGAATATTCCTGCTCCCGTGATGCAGTCTGAGCTGGCGCTGCTGTCGGTGCCACATCAGGAGAATCCGGCGCCGATGGCTCGGTGCCGGTGTTACAGGCGGAGCCGTGGGGCTTTGTGCCGAACTTCCCTGCGATGAGGGAGATCTCGGATCTGCAGCTGGTACCGAGAGGGTCGGCGCCGCGGGTGGTGCCAATGCGGTTGACGCCAATGCGGTTGACGCCGCTGTAGGTGGAGTAGGTGCCGCTGGCCATGGTGCTGAATGCAGTGCCGAGCTAGACAATGCCGATGGTACAGCTTGTCTCCTCGATGCTGGTGCTGAATCCACTCTGGGTATCGCAGGCACCATCGGTGCCGAGGCTTTGGATACTGCTGGGCTCAGTGCCGAGGTACTCCAGCTCACAGGATGCTTTTCCGTGAGGTGAATAGAAGTTGCTCCTGATGTGCCGGGATTCTCTCTCACGCTCAGTCTCTTAGAGGACGAGTGGTAGGGAGGGGACGGCTTAACTACCCACCCATGGCAAGAGGTATGTCTCACCCGGTCTGATGGCTCTGGCGCAGAGGCACTAGCTTGCGGAGGTTGCAGGGCCTTGTTGAAGAGGAGCATTTTTAGCTGCATTTTGTGGTCTCTTCTGGCCCTCGCTGTCAGCTTGGTACAATGTGGGCATTTTTGAGGAATGTGCCCTTCTCCCAAGCATTTTATACAGCTCAAGTGCCTGTCCAATGTGGGCATCGGGTCTCTGTACATTTTTTGAAGCCAGGTGACCCTGGCATGGTTATAAGTATGAAGTAAAGGGTTCTGTACAGAAGGAATAATAAAAAATTTATTTTTTAAAACTCTAATAACTATATTAACTAATTAATTAACTGTATGACTAATACTATTACTAAAACCATGACTATAGCTATCTAATACGAATGTTTTTCCCCCTCAGGTTTGAGGAGATGCAGTTCGTTCTGCCTGCGACCGTGGATGGTAAGGAGGCACTGGCAGGAGCAGGACTGTGTACACGCTCAGAAACAGCACGAAGATGCCTCCTGTGCATGCGCAGTCCGGCTGGACTACAGTTGAGAACTCTCTGATCTGTGGAGCCGGGATGAGCCCGACACCTGAAGTGAAGCACCCACAGGGACACTACCCGAAGAAGAACCAACTGGTCATCCAGATCACTGTTAGTAGTAGGAATAGAACCCATATCCTTCTGCTCTAAAAAGCATTCAATCCTCTACCACTTGAGTTAAAGTAGAATTTCATTAGATATTACCAGTGGGGGATATATGACCTGCAATCCAGCAGCAGCAGAGAATCCCCATGACAGTGGGCTGAGAGACACATTCACATTCACTAGACCATTATTTAAATCAATAAAACAGAAAAAGGTAGCAAAAACATAAACTGTGGCATTTGACATGCTAATTGCCAGATAAATAAATGGTTGATCAGCAAGAATCATAAAAAGACAAAATCAGCTTAACATCAAAGTTGATCCCTCAGATCATGTTACTTTGAACAAGTGTCTATTATCATGACTCAGACAGAGTCCTTTATTTGTAGTGGTAAATTCCTAAGCACAGAGACTTAAAAAAAATCCAATTTACTAAAGCATACATAGACATTCAAAAAGATTTTTAGAATTAGAAATGCAAACAAAAAGAATTCACTAGGTGGAATGTTTTTAAATTAGATATTTGCATTGTTGTGGTTGTCATGTTAGACTTAGGCTATCTGAAACAAAAAGAGTGAGGTAATTCCATTTATTGAACCAACATCTGCTGGTGAAAGAGACAAGCATTTCAGCTTCACAGAGCTCTGTGGTGACCTGAAGGAAGAGATCTTGAAGCTCAAAAGTTTCTCTCTTTCACCAACAAAAATTGTTCCAACAGAAGATATTACCTCATCCACCATGTCTCCCTTTTCATGATATCACATTTTCAGCATAAAGGGGTCAGTGCTCCTTTTTCCTAGCTCCCAGTGACAACTGCTGTTGGTCACAGAAATGTGGACTGAAAATTGAAAAAGAGAACAAGTCTCCGACAGAAGAGCCACAGTCATGTATCAGCCTGACCTGGTAAATGGAGTTTTCTTCTCCATTTGGGTACTATATTTTAATGATGTCTTGTTATTAGACTAGCATCTGCACTAAAAACCTTACACTAGAACTGATACATTTATCCATCCAATCTCTCAGTGTCTGAGTCAGTTATAATTATTTAGAATGTAATATAAAATCACAAAGTTGCTTGTTTGTTGAGAAAAAAATCAAGTCTCTATATATTCATAGATAATTGCTTATGCACAACATCCAGTGATACATTCTAATTACTTTTCACATCTTTGCAGTGAAGAAATCTTGAACTCTTTAGTGTTCTCAGCTGCCTGACAAGAACATCACCACAATACTTTTAACACTCAGTGCCACTGGACTTGTGGCTCTGATGTAATTTAACAAACAGTTCTGCAAATGCATTTTGCAATGAACATTTCCTTCACTAAAACTGTAAAAAGGTGAGTCCAAAAATTATTTTCAAAATATATTCTAAAATATCTTCAATAGTCACATATTTAACTATCACTCTTTTATTTTTACAAATCATAGAGCTGTACTTTGGCACACTCTCACTGAAATTGTTGCTCTGCGTGACCCAACTCATTTTGGCTTCTACTTTATTCCATGAGTTCTGTATAAACCACTGTGGGCTGCTGCACTGAGGTTATTCTGAAAGCTGCTTTCAGTTACCTTAAATGGACAAAGTTTTGAAAGTCTTTACTCAAAATGCCTATTGATGTCAGGAAGCATTCCTAAATAAGAACTGCAGGAATATGGACCAACATTTACCTTTTCATTGTACAGTAGCTAAGTAATAATTTCCTGGATCTTCAGTGAGACATGCTAGGGAACTTGACAGAGAAGTATCACATAAAAAATAAAAACATACAACACAAGAGATATTCATTTAGACCATTGCTAGAGTTAGAAGCCAAATCATAGGGGTTTTTTTATACATACAATACATATTTAATATTAAAAGTAAAGTCCTTCACAATGTCCTACCATATGGGAATCTGACTTTGAGCCTTGATTTTGGTCTATCAGATCCCAGCCTAAGTGCCACTCGCTCCTTGCAGGGCAGAAGAAACTTCGCTCACTCCCCTGCCCCCAGACCAATCAGGGCTTGGGGGCGGGGGAGCACGCAAAGTTTCCTCTGTCCTGCCCCCGCCCTGCAAGGAGCGTGTGGTGCTTCTAAATGCTGCATGCTCCCCTGCCCCCAAGCTCTAATTGGCCTGGGGGCAGAAGTGCGAGCGTGTGAAGTCACCTAGGGGGAACCTCGGAGGGGAGGGGGAAAAACTTCACATGCTCTCCCACCCCCAGACCAATTGTGGTTTGGGGGTGGGGAAGCAGAGAACTATCCCAGCCCGGCCCCTTCTGCTTGAGGACCCGCCTCTTGCAGTGCAGTCCAGGGCCACTTCAAAAAATTTCTGAAGTGGCCCCAAGTAAAAAATCATTGCCCACCCCTGGTGTAGATCATCCCTGACAGTTGTCTGTCTAACGTGCTCTTAAATATCTCTAGTGATGGAGATTCTACAACTCCCCCTAGGCAATTTATTCCAGTGTTTAACCACCCTGACAGGCAGGAAGTTTTTCCTGATGTCCAACCAAAACCTCCCTTGCTGCAATTTAAGCCCATTGCTTCTTGACCTATTATCAGAGGCCAAGGAGAACTTTTTTTCTTCCTCCTCCTTGTAACATCCTTTTAGATACCTGAAAACTGCTATCATGTCCCCTCTCAACCTTCTCTTTTCAAAACTAAACAAGCCCAGTTCTTTCAGTCTTCTATCACAGGTCATGTTCTCTAGACCTTTAATCATTTTTGTTGCTCTTCTCTAGACTTGCTCACAACACTCCTGTTAATGCATCCCAGAATCATGCCTGCTTTTTTTTTGCCACAGTGTCACACTGTTGACTCATGTTCAGAACTGGACACAATACTCCAATTGAGAGGCCTAACTAGTGCAGAGTAGAGCAGAAGAATGACTTCTCTTGTCTTGCTTACAATACTCCTGTTAATGCATCCCAGAATCATGTCTGCTTTTTTTTGCAACAGTGTCACACTGTTGTCTCATGTTTAACTTGTCATCCACTATGACCCCTAAATCGTCTTCAGCAGTACTCCTTCCTAGACAATCACTTCCCATTCTGTGTGTGTGAAACTGGTTGTTCCTTCCTAAGTGGAGTACTTTGCATTTGTCCTTATTAATCTTTATCCTGTTTATCTCAGACCATTTCTCCAGTTTGTCCAGAATATTTTGTAGTCAGAGCTGTGAGAAGTTGTATTTGAAGCTGTGGTATGTGGGGCATTGACTTGCTGGAGGTCAGAAACTGAGCAGTTGTACAAGGCTAAAATACATTTCTGCAAGGAGAAGGGAAGGTTCAAAGAGAAATACTAGCTCTGACAACTTCTTCATGAAGACTCAAAATTAAAACCCCAATCCTCTTTTAACTTCTCAATGATTCATGCTCTATCGTATAAGAGGCCAGCCTAAGAAGGGGCATATTTATAAGTACATATGCAGACACACTCATGTATAGAAACAAGTCTTAGGGGGTAGCTGTGTTAGCCACCTGCTGGATTTTCTAAGAACCACTCCACACATGAGTAAAAACAATGAGGAGTCCTGTGGCACCTTAAAGAGTAACATTTTATTTGGGCATCAGCTTTCATGGTCAAAATCCATGAAAACAAAGTGAGTTTTTTCCCACAAAAGCTCATGCCCCAATAAATCTGTTAGTCTTTAAGGTATCATGGGTCTCCTCACTGTTTTTACTCATATATTGAGTGATTCTTAGAAAATCCAGTGGGTGGCTGAACTAGAGATGGTTTGTTTAAAAAACTAAAACAAAAACAAACCACCTTCTCAAAAAGGCTGCTATCTTACCACTCAGATAAACCACATGGCCCCACTAGCAAATACAAACCCACAAGGTCCAAGCTTTAAAAAGGCCATTTTTCTGCACACAGAAAAAATGTGCCCCCAATTACAGGCAAATGCCTGCTAAAGCATGCAAGTGCTTATGCATCCCATGGCATAATCACTTATTCAGTAACTCCACGGATCATCTAAATTACCAATTAGATTTTGTTTTTGATGTCTCAAACAATTTAAGTTAAGTGGCTTTGTTTGCACTTAAAAATTATAAAATAAACCTCTAGGGTTATGTGATGGGGTCCTGAAATCCCGCACTAAAGCCCCCACGGCAAATGCCCTATTCGGGCAGTGGGGAGGCATGTACCAGCATTGTGCCAGGCGTATGTGTGCCGCGGAGAAGCTGGCAGACTCAGGCGCGGTGGCCGTGGCATGGACACTGTGGGAGGGGCAGAGCTAGCTGGTGACGTCAGCATGACGTCCCCCTCCAGCGCCGGGCACGGCGGGAGTTTTAAACGCCGCCCCCGAGCTGTGTAAGGAAGGGGGAAGCGGTGGGAAGACAAACGCCAGAGATCGGAGCCTTCGATCCCGGAGGACGGGCGAGGGTACGAACCTGCAGCTGTGGAAGACAAGACACTGCAGACACCCGTGGAGCAACGGGGTCCAGAAGGCCGTCCGGAGTGACGAGCGACTGGCCCGCCGAGGGCCGGGTAAACCAGCAGCAGGGGAGGGTAGCCGGAATGGAGAGGAAGTAGCCCAGGACGGGGTCATATAAGAACCCCGCAGATTGGCAGGTTTCGGCAGGACGCCCCTGTCAGCCGGACCTGGACCAAAACCGGTCTGTGTCCTTTAGGGCCGTGGGCTGGGGCCCGGGAGTGAGGGTGGGCCCGGGCCCGGGCCCCCCCCCCCCCTTTTCCCAGAATGGCTAAGAAGGAAACGTCCGAGAGAGTGACCAAGGGGCGTTTTGGACATGTGTCGCCGGGGACCGGCGAGAAAGGTGCGCCACAGGGGGCGACGATAAGTGTGCGGAACAAGGGGGCACCAGACTATTCCGTCCGTGCTCGGACACCCCAAACTAACCCCAGAAGGCGTAAAGCCCAAGCTGTGTGGGCACTGTCAGAGGACAGTGACCCAAATAGAATAGCGCCGCCGCCATCGGAGCTAATTCCCCAAAATTGACGACGGGCGACGCTGTAGGGGGAGTCGGAATCCCTACAGGTTCTTAATAATAATTAACACATACAGCAGCTGTCATGTTTTTTGTGATATTGTGCTCATACTCTCAGGTTTGGGAGAGACAAGATGATCGTTCACTAACTGCAAGAGATATGACCACTGCAGCTTGTGTTAATACATTAAGTTCTCTCGAGTGTGCTGGGAGCTCTTTAAAGATGATTTCATCCATAAATATGAGAGTCATTGCTGATGTGTCAAAGTTGTAGTCAGCAGTAAGCAAAGTAAAGAAACAGGATATTGTTTGCTTCCGTGTATTTAAATCATTTACTTGTAGGATATAAGAGAGAGACTTTAATATTTGCTCTCCTTAAACTCCAACTTCTAAATTTAAATATTGCAAAAAGCAGTATCTTGAGTTTTCAGAATAAGCGACACTACACATCATTGGAACGCAACATAGTTTTTAAAGGCATGAATGCTACCCCTATGGAGTTTATTAAGATGGTTTGTAACAGTACTGACAATGTAAGCTAAAAGCCAACAGCATTTCAGATTCTGCTCTGGTCTGTGCCTAATTCAATGTGGACATAAGTAGGAGTGACTCCAAAGAAGGTTAGGGAATTATTCATGCTTACCACTGCTAATCGGGTGATTTGGGTCTTCCTGCATGTCCTTTCTTGAACAGTTTTTTTTTTTTCACATGAGGTTTGACTAAGATTTTACCACAACAATCTTCCTCCATTCCCCAAAAACCAGAATCTCATTGCTTAGAGCAGATGACATCATTTCTGAATTATCCCAATCCAAACTCTTCACAGGCCAGACAGAATCGCAGGAAAGTTCTTGATTGGTAAAACACATTTTCATAAGTGGTTTTAATCTTCATTATTAATAGGATGCTTTTGTAACACCACAAATATTTCTGAATGCTAGTTTTCAAAGTTGCTTAATTCTAAATGAGTTTTCTTTTCCACTAAAAAGAATTAAATTGCATCCAACTGTGCAGTAGTCAGCAGCCGTTCAGAAAATCTGGAATTCATAGGCACTCTCCTATGGTTTCCCATAGTATATAAAATTGACATTTCTCCCATTGCACTAGAAGACAGGAATGTTATTATTCTAGAAGTTGGAATTTTGGTTTTTAACCAGGTTCCAACACAAACGTTTGTGGTTTTTGGGATCCTAACCTGCTCTAAACTCAGCATCCTGAAACTGGAATGAATTGCTCGTTAAAACACAAAAAGCTCCTTTTCCACTCCAAAGTAAGTATAGAACCTTTTGACACGATATGGAAAAATAATGCAGTTCTCAGACTTCCTTTTCTCTCTCTGATTTTTTTGGTTGGGACCTTTGCCAGATGCACAACAAATTGCTTGGCCTTTAACACAAACGGGTATGATTTTTTTTGTAACCTTAATTGGGAACTGACAAAACTCAGTACATTGCATATTTGCTTGAATCAAAACCTGTTGATAGATAGTATATTAAGGCCTGGTGCACAGATCTGAGTAGAGATCAGATAGCTGAAGAAAGGAATTTTTCCCTTTCATTTTCTGTCAACATATAAAGCTCATTTGTAAATTAGGATAAAAAGTTATAAGATCTGCTGTGTACAAGGTATCATCTAGAATATTGTCAGGTTGCTGCAGTTACCTACAGGTGAAAAATCACACTCAATTAGTAATGAGTTCTATGCAGTCCTTGGAAGAACATGATCAAAACAAGGCTGTGGGAAGAATTTAATGTCAAAGTGAAGACAGAACTGAAGTTTTAAGTAACAGGATTGGTATGAAATCTGTGAAACAATCCAGGTAAATCCTGAAATAGGTTATTTATTCTGAGTTTTTCAAAGTTGTGAACTGTCTCTCTCGTATGTACACACACTTTATTACCTTATTAAACATTCCTTTTCCCTAATTTTTATTTTCTTGTTTTAGTGAAGCAATGGGAAAGACAGCGCCCATAAAATGCTCCTGCTGTAACTCCCTCCAATTCCTAATGGGACTGTCTTAAGTCCCTATTGCCCATCTCTAACAAAGTTCCCTTTGATCAGCAGGCTCACTTTAAGTCAATGAGAATCTCTAATGGTCTTTGATCAGGCTCTTAAACCAATATTTTCATGAAAACGTGTACTATTTAACTTGTACACACATGCACACACATACTGAAATGAGAACCAATATTCTCCAGTAATGCACCCAATCTATTACCAGTGGACTTCACTTTTATCAATGAAAATAAAGGAACATAAATTTTTTCCTGTTTACTTTCTAGTCAACATCTCTTTTTACTTAATTGGGCCTAGAGAACTAAAAAAATGTTTCACTTTAAACCATCTAACCCTTATAAATCTGCCTTATGTTTTCTTCAGAGTTATGAAGTTGGAAAGAGAGACGGACCAACCAAAGAGCGAAAAACCAAACAAAAAACAAAAAAGAAACAAAGTAGCTGGAAATAATTTTGAAGTTTTATGCTAGATAGCACAAACTGTGCCATATAAATGTATCTTTTTATGTAGACATGCTAAACTGAATTATTCAGCTGTTCCTTAGAAAAAGAAAAAAAAACAGACTGAGGAGGGAGAGCTGAAAGAGCGAGGGAACAAAAATATATACAACAACAAATGAGAAGAACAGAGGCGAACTGAATGAAGAGAGACTAGCAACCTTATTTAAAATGAATTTTTGACCTTATTTTTAAAACATTTATGGATCCCAATTGCCTGTCATGAGATTATGTTCCCTTACAATGCTGGCTTTTCAGCTAGCTCTGCACTTTAACTTGATTTATCCCATTTTTTAAAAAGTGGATTGTTAGAAATACCCTTTCCACCAGAAATTGTCCCATTACAGTGTCAACTAAAGGCCACTTGTCAATGTCAGCTTTATAAGATAGAAATGTGCGGCATGAGCTCTCAGACTTATTTTTGGAGGATAATCCCCAATGTCCATCTCTGAACCCACTGCTTTGCTGTGGATAGTGTCTTCTTAAATTATTGTATGTTATTTTCTAATTTATCTGAATATTTCATTAGATGATGCATAGTGATTACAGCAGCTGCTGCACATTAGCAAGACATCTTAAAGGAAAGCTGGCTTGGGTATCATGCTGACTGACAAAAGCATAATATTAAGCTTACCTAGTATTAAAAATACATCAGGAGGCCTCTCCTCTTCTCCAGCTGTGAGAAGAAAAGCCCATGAAGCTCATAACAGCAGGATTTCCTCCTGCTCAGCTGCCTCCTTCCTCTTTAAGGGAGAGATCTGACTAAAGTGAGTTTTTATTTATTTACAGTGATGGAATTAGTCATCAGATTGTCTCTTTGCTGGTGAATAGAGGCTGAGTAAAGCAGCTGTTACTCATACCAGCAGTGTAATGGCCCTAAATCAGAGGGCTGCTCTTGAACTACCAACAAGTGTGAGGAGAAATGGAGCGGCAGCCACCATTTTTCCTGAACCAGCATACGGGGCAATAGTAAACTGGGGAGGGAAAGACTGAGGGAAACAGGAGATTTCACTCGTATATCCTCCCACTTGTTGGCACTTTTTAGAAAAGGTCAGGTGTCTTTGAGACTTTACAAGTGACTTCAACTGGTTGAACTATTACGGTGTTGCAACAAACTTCTGCCATCAAGGTAGAGTATAGAACAGACATAGATAGCAGGTCTTCCTCTGAACAAAAACAGTTAAAAATTCATACCTTAGAAAGATGAAAAGAAACAATTTTGATGCCTCTAATATGCCTTAATCAATCTAAGACTGAGAGCTTTAAAGCTCTCTTGAGTACTTTGATTAAGGACATCTTGACTCACAGGAAAAACGAAGCTTTGGAAATCAGTGATCTTTGGGCATTACATTTAATAGAAAAGACTTAAAAGGGATTACCTGAAAGGGACCTTTGTGAATCTTTGGAAATTATATTGGGCCATAAATCTGAACCTCTTCGGAAGGGTAATAAAGCCTTATCAGTTTCAGCTAAGAAATAAAAATCCTCAGTTTGCTCTAGGTGCATCATTGCCAGGTATGAAGCAACTGCCAAGTCACTGATTATTTCTTTAGCCTCTGTCTTCAATAGACAGACATTTAATTTATATTATATATTTCATTTGTAAACAGTTTTTTTAAAAACAAAGATTGGAAATGTAATAGATTCTCAAATTTGGTTCACAGACTTCAACTCCACAGACTGCTTGGGATATTTCTGAAATTAACTCAGAAAAATTGTGGCTTTATACAATATCACACATACATAATATACATTTTGTGATTGTGATAAAGCCAAATTCTGCTTTTTGTTTTGTTCTTTTAGAAACATAAGCACAGTGACTGAAGATTTCAATTCTTTATTCTAACTGATAAACTAGCAAGTTTGGGGAATACTAGAAACACTGATGATATTAATATAGGTTGGACCTCACTGGCCCGGCACCCTCGGGACCTGAGCAATCCTGGATGAGGGAATTTGCCAGACCAGGGAAGGACCCCTGTCTGTGTCTCCCTCAGGCTGCCATTCCTCCCTGCCACTGGCTCCTTCGGCCCCAATGTTAGCCAGGTAACACAACTGCCCCGGCCCCACTGCCATAATTGCTGTTCCAGTCCCACTTCCTGCATGGCAGGCCTGGGCCCGTTGCTCCGGCACCAGTTCCACTGCCAGCCAGTACGCAGAGCCAATAGGGCTGCCGACCTACTTCAGAGCCAGACAGGCTTCCCTGCTGGGATGCTGTGGCATGGCCTTATTTCCAGCCAGGCTGCCTCAGCACAACCCCACTGCCGGGTTGGCATGCTCTGACTGCCCTGGCCCCGCTACCACCACCGGTCTGCCGAGCGCCTGGCCCCACTACCACCACCCTCTTCTTTTGCAGGGCTCTCAGATGCTGGTCCTCCTATCCTGGGACTCTCTCATTCAGCAACATGTGGGGTCCTGCTGGACCCTGGATGTTGCTGGACAATTGAGCCCTGGTTTAGGGAGGTGCCACCTGTACTTATAACATTAAATTATATTTGAGTTCTAACAATTTTTAAATTGTTATATGTTTGTTTTTTAAAATAATGTTTGAATTTAGCTTAAATTGCAGCATGTTGTACAGCATGCCAGAGATTTGTATGTCTGAATATTGATTGGCTTCATTTATTTTTAGAGACAGAGTGCACATCTGGAATTCTTGCTCAGGAAGAATTCAGAGAACTGCAGGACTGACTCCATAATGGTCTCCTATGATATTAAGATAAACCATATATTTAAGGCATCAGAGGAGTCAGGAGCATTGCATTCAATTGGTGGCTCTTTCCCACACTGGTATGGTACACCTTTGGACACTCACTGAACTTTGTTCCCCACCATTCATAGCTGTAATAAGGGGAAAGTGTTAATAGACTAAACTCAATCCTATTGGAAAAGTATGGTGAGATCCTCTGAGTGGAGGCTCTACAAAAGGGCAAAGTATTAATTTTTTCACTTAAAAACAATGTGACCAGGGGACACAAGGGAAGCATCTGGCCCAGACTGTAAGGACCCCAGCACAGGTGTGAAAGGGAAGGATGTAAGTAACCTTGGCCCCCACACTTGTGCCTCCTTATTTCCATCTAGCACTCAGGCACAATTAAGAGTCTGTCACCCATACAGCAATACCAGGATGAGCAGATGGACCATACTGCATCCTCCTAAGAGATCTAGTGCAACCTTGTGTGCCTCAAGATTTTGGGAGAAATCATGCTGTCTGGGAACCTTCTTGGAAGTTGCCTCTGGGCCAGTGCTTACATCTAATGCCAGGTCTACACTACGGGAGAAAGTCGACCTAAGATACTCAAATGCTGCTACATGAAGAGCATAGGTGGAGTTGATGTACCTTAGACTGAACTTTTGCAGCATCCCCACTGCAGGAGGTGGGGGTGCCATCAGCGGTCAATTTAGCAAGACCTTACTGGATTCACAAAATTGAATCTTGGAGATTGATCACCACAGCATCGATCTCCTGGTAAGTGGAGACAAGCCCTAACAGCAGGTAGACATGACAACATTTGAAATATCTCACTTTCAAGTAGAGTTTAATTGATATAAATGATTTGTTTGATGGGCTGGAGTTACTTACAAAATCCAAATATTCATGTGAAACTGACATAGAAACAAAGTTTCTGGAAAACAAAACAAAACCAGCCAGTGTCTTCTGCAAGCTTTCCATATGGCAAAAAGATTTGCTGGTCAGCATTTTGCTGCAAACCTACCCAGTATTGATCATAATCAGATGGTCGTGTTCTCATCTCATCCTCCTCATAGAAAGGTAAGCCGTCTCGCCTGGCTTGATGATATTCCTTCCGTAACTTCTGGATGCGGTCTGCATTCCCAACAGCTGGACAGCCACTGGAAAATAAAATAATAAATCACATATGTACACTGCCCATCCCCCATATAATGCTGATACAATGTGATAAACATACCAGGCAGCTCTGATCCTCTCACCTGTCTTCTGCACATTCATTCCTGAGAACAATCACATATGGCTACTATATTTACATAAACAACAAAATAATTATAAACCACAGAAATATTTCCTTTTTCACTCTAAATATGGAATCTTCCTTGACATTGCATTTGGCTGAGGTAAACAATGGGTGGCATTCAGATCTGGAGCACTACGAGCCTTTTAGTCTAATATTTCATTAGCTCTCAGGGATAGGAACAAACAGTTGTATACCATAAAAAAGGCGGGAAACCCAGCTTTTTTTTCTAGCCTTGAGAAATAGAAACTCTAAAATCATGATATTATTACATATGAAAGAGTAGCATCGGGTAATTTTGAATGTTTGTAAAATGTCTTTGACCTTAATACTGTAAAGACTTACGTATGTGCAGAACTTTATGCACGGAGACTAGTTGCAATTGAGTCAATGGAATGACTCTCAATTCATGAGTTCAGCACATGCATAAGTCTCTGCAGGAGTAGGGATGAATACATTTTACAAACATTTCAAATGGCCCGATGCTTCTTTTCCATGTATAATAATAATACTATTTTATGGGTTGACTTTTTTCCTGTTTCCCCAGGGTTAGAACATTAGAAGCACTGTCTACATACCTGTTTTTAGAGTACTAGCACAAACCCTGCTTGTCCAAGTCTATGGAATGTTTCTAAAACAGATATTTTGCAACTTACAGTATATGGGACTGTAAATAGGCTTTTCTCCCAAGGCCTCTGAGAGTGAGGGATCATTTTCCAAGATGGGTTGTACATTGTGTATAATGCACTAGAGGGGTCTGAGTTGTGGACTATAGGTAATAACAAGAGGAGTTCTGTTATTTTCTCTTTTGGGTCTGTCTTGAAATAGTTCATGTCTGGGTACTTTTTTGGCTCTGTGACCATCTTGGAAAATGATCCCTCAGTCTCAGAGGCCTTGGGAGAAAAACCTATTCTCACTTAGACAACCCCCCTAACCTGAAACAAATTCTTTCCGGTAACCATGCCACACAACCACATCGTAAGTATCCAGGAACCCAGCCCTGCAACCAAACACGATGCCAACTCTGCCCACATATCT
>JANRFK010006693.1:12354038-12379054 GCA_030068395.1 Apalone spinifera
AATCAAAAGGTCATTTGACTGCACATCCAATAATTTGATCTATGCCATCAAATGTCAGCAATGCCCCATTGCTATATATACTGGACAAACTGGATAGTCTCTGCGGGAAAGAATCAATGGACACAAATCAGATATACATAAAGGAAACATACAGAAACCTATTTGGGAACACTTTAAACCTCCATAATCACTGTTTAAAAGATCTTCAAGTGGCTGTCTTGTCACAAACCAATTCTACTAGCCAGATACACAGAGAAGCATTGGAATTAAGAGTTCATCTGCAAATTCAATTCTCATGCTAATGGACTCAATCATGATGAAGGATGGTTGGGACACTAGCTACCTAACAGTCAATGAAGGTGCAAACAGCTCTTTGTGTAGATTTCTATGTCAGGAAGGATACTATCAATTGACTTTGATTCTTATCTGCTTCCTTTTAACTACCCAATCTTCATGTACTTACTGATTCCCTCTACCTTCCTGATTTTATATACCCTCTGCTCCCTGTCTCCCATACCTTCCTTTTTTTCCCCATGCTTCCCTCCTTCTCTCCTATTTATTTTGGGTCTGTACATCCTAAACTCAAAACTCCGGTCATCTGAAGAAGTGGGCTGTGCCCACGAAAGCTCCTGATACCATCTACATGTTTTGTTAATCTATAAAGTAGTACCAGACCATTTGTTGTTTTTTTCTGTACACACTAACTTGGCTACCCCCTGAAGTTCCAAGAAAATATAAATTAAAGATGCTTTTGAAAGAAAACTTACCCATTTAATAAAGGCTAACCTGAGCAGTGTGCCCTATCTTATGCCTAACATATGAACAATAAGCATAGCCTCTGAAGATGAAACCCCCCGAAATTTTTCTATCAATGCATTTAAAGAAATACTTGCATTTTAAGGCTCAACTCCCCCTCTTTATATTGGGAGAAAACTTATAGTCATGCTAGTGTAGCATAAAACAGTTTCACTCACTCTGGAGTAATGGAAGATGAATATGATACCTTCTCCAATGCTCATGCAACAGTTCTGAATTTCAGCTTGGCTCCTGACAATTATGTGAATATATGAACCACATTCAAACTCACCAGATGAATTCAATCAGTGCTGTGCAAATATCGCATACATAATCTATTAGTTTACCCCAAAGAAACTGAAGCATTGAATTCAGGCAGAATGAAGTCATCAGTAATAAAAAAAGAAACTGATAAGGCAATATTAAAAAAATCCACAATTTTCTGACATTTGCAGGGAAGATCATACGTTGCCTGTAAACTATTCCCCCATCTGCCTATAAATACATAATTAAAATATGGGTTTGATCAGATATCAGTTCTCAAGTAGGAGAACAGTAGAAGAATACCAATTCAAATGCTTAGGATGCATGTCTTCTTATGCTGAAAAGCCTGACCTGACAGAAGAAATATATAAACAATCTGCCAGTAAAAGTCAATTTATATTAAGCAGACCCACTGGAATGCCTCATTGAAGCTTGTGAGTGCAGGAGACTGAATTACTGCAGGCGCAAAATGTACACTTTGGAACTCACCTCCTGAAAGAACTAAAAATTACCACAGACTTTGTCACTTACACAATTTACTGCATAACTTATTTCATTGACTTAGCTTCTCGCACAATATGTTCTTCACATACAGAGTGAGACAATGCACCTCATCTCACACATTCACACACAAAAGAATTAAGGCAGAGTTGTTACCTGTTAAGAAAAGATTTCAAATGAGCTGCCCACTCATACAAAGCCAGAAGACTTCATAGCAGATTTCAGAATGATTTTCATTAATTTAATGAGACTGAATCAGAAGTGGCTGAGGTTGGCATGAATGACAGAAATGTAGGCTTGAAAGGAGCCTGCAGAGGTAATCAACTCCAGTCCCCTACCCTGAGGCAGGTTCAAATAAGCCTAAGTCATTCCTGACAGATGATTGTCCAGCCTGATCTTAAATATTTCCAATGATGGGATTTTCTCAATCTCTTGGAAGTTTTAGTGCATAACTGCTCCTATAGTTTGGAAATTTTTCCTAACCTAAATCTCCCTTGCTACATATTAAAACCATTACCTCTTGTTCCACCTTCAGTGGACATGGAGAACAACTGATTTTTAACACCCACTTTTTAACAGCCCTTAACATTTTGAAGACTTGTATCAGGTCCCCTCTTGGTTTTCCTTTTTAAGGCTAAACATGCCCAGTTTTTTTTAATCTTTTCTTATAGCTCAGATTTTCTAGATCTTTTAACGTTTTGATGATCTGTTCTGAACTCTAACTTGCACACATCTTTTCTAAAGTGTGGTGCACAAAAGTGAACACTGCACTCCAAATGAGGCCTCACCAGTGTCAAGTAGAGTAGGACAATTACCTCAGTGTTTTACACACACATTCTCGGATGATATTAGCCTTTCATACAACTAGATCACATTGCTGACTCACATTCAAGTTCTGATCCACTATAATCCCTAGACTGTTTCCAGCAGTACTGCCACCTGGCCAGTTATTCCCCATGTTGTAACTGTGCATTTGACTTTCCCCTCCTAATGACAACGCTTGGGGTTATTTGCTTTCTGTTACTCTGGAAGAGTCAGTAAGCCCTGAGGAGGAAACTGACAGGGAGCATCCGGAGCACCCCCCTTTGTTACTGGCAGATGAGGTCAGGTATGTGGCCAGCATTGGATCAGCTGGCTGTCACCCATTTCTCCTTTCTGTCATCACACCTCTATTCAAAGTGTCTCTCTAGTGCAGCATGCACTGGCTCCAGTATCCCACAGGGAATGTGGAGAGGTGCTCACTCAGAATGAATAGATACTGGCTACCAGAAGACCTCACCCTGACACACGAGAGCACATCAGTCGGCAGCCTGTTGGAAGACCCTGAATCCAGGGGCGGAGCCAAGGAGGATTAAGAGAAAGGAAGACACTGCTGAGATGATTTTTGTACCTTAGGTTTTCCCTGGGGTGGGGAGAGAGTTGAAATATACCTTCATCCCCACTTATATAATCTTTTTGGGAGGGGGGGTTGCACTAATACTGTGAAAACAGCAAGTTCTTTCACACCACATTTGCTTTATTCATGACGTTCATCACTGTTGTCTGTGGGGCTATGTTTAGCTTGATAGGGTTCAGGAGGAGGCATCAGGAGGAAACACATGTGTACCTTATGTCACTTTATTCTCCTCACAAAAACTGTGAAAACAGCAAGACATTTTGTACCATGTTTGGCTTGTTAACAGTTGTGTGTGTTTCATGGTCACAGAATAATTTCATGCATAGATTTTTTCAAGGTTTCACATCTGTTATGGTTTCATACAGAAGTCACAATACAGCCGGGAGGAATACATACAAGGGCTGTGCATACGGCTCCTAAGGGGGAGTCCTGGGATCCCCTGTAACTGCAACCTAGCCCACAAATCAAAATGAGAAGTTTGCTGTATGCCAGAATGGCTACCCTGTTGTGTTTCTGTAAAGTAACTCTTTCATAAGGATAGGCAACAGCAGCTGGCCTAAAACTCAACCAGGAGGGGCAGTAGGCTGCTGCTTTTAGTCTGCAACTACTACCTCTACTGAGCTGCAATAGAGGGCAGGTTGGTCACCTGCTCCTGGCCATGCTTGGTCCTATTCCCATAAAATAGGAGCTGGGAGAGTAGCATGAGATGGGACCTGTCCATACTGGCTGGGAGAGATTGGCTGCTCTGACCTTCAGCTGCTGCTGTTGCTGAGGCAGAAGTGCTCCTCCCCTAGCCAGACAGCTCTGTGTATGGAGCTGTGGGACCCTGGCTGGGCGAGGCTGATTCAGCTGCGAGGCCTTAGAGGGAAGCTGGCTGTTGGTGGTAGTAGGGGGCCTGGGTTCACTTCTAATTCCTCCTCAGAAGGGACCAGAGAGCTGTGGTACTTGACTCTTTCCCCAGCATGCCAGAAAGTCAGTGTCACAGTGGTGACCAGCAAACAGACCTGCCTGCCCTGTTACCTCAGAGTTGTGCTTTCACATGCTTCTGCCACTAATGCCCTCTCACCCTGCTCCTTTTCACTTCCCATTAATGAGGGTATTAAGAGTTTTTTGCTTTGTTTTCCAGAGACAGAGCATAACCTTGCTCTCTCCTCCCTTCTGACGTATGAGTGATGCACAGAAAAGTTGAATACAAATGGCCCCTAGAGTGTTTTCTGTTATGATCAAAATAAGGTAGAAATGTTTGTTTTTACCTTTTTCAACTCAAAACATTTCAAATACATCAAAATGAAATGTTCTACATTTCAACATGAAACCAGTTGAAAAAATCAAAATGGCACATTTCAAAATACTGGAAACTAAATTTTATGAGATTGCCATTCCATGAAAAATTGCAACATTTTCCTTATTTGGGATGAACTATTATGTATTATTATTTTTATTTTGAAATTGTGCAATTCCAATTTTTGGCTTGTGTCAGCTTCTCAGACAGAGTGTGTCCACTAGACGTCTGCCACCAAGTGCATTCTCTAACTGAGACTGAAGATTACAAATGGCATTCACAGTTTTGCACAAAAATAGCATTTGAGACAATTTGGGGGCATGTAAAACAATATTACATTTTATTCCATTGACTTTCTTTCTGAAGCATTCAGTAAGCTAGAGAACAGCATGATAATAGCGTTTCACAACACGACACACACGTTTTTTTTTTGTGGCATCGATGCATCATCAACATCATCTAACGTATTTTTATGGCTCAGATCTGGCACAAGGATTTCAATGTCACTCGTTCAAGTAAAAAATGTCATTTTTATATTGCACAAAGTCTTATTACATGTAACAAGCTGGGGAATCTACTCGTACAACTTACACATTCTGATCGATATTATAAATTTGGCATCATGAAATTGCTGTATCACAGAATGCTGCTTTGTGTAGCCATCATGGCTGACAGGATGGTACACAACAGACTTAGGACAATGGAGGGAATCTAACTCTAATGACTGTATGGTCACTGGTCAAGAGCAGGATCCTGGACAGCTCCCAGATGACTCCAACCTCAGGCTTAAGACTGCCCTGTAGTGGTTAGGAAACTATGAATGGGGAAATCATTATAGTGTGTTTTTTACATAAAATTCTATATTATTCATGCAATTAAGTATAAAGCAATAATTTCAGATTCCTGTGCAAAATTATGTGTCATTATTCATATAACCCATAGAGGAGGCTGGAGTCCTGAGTGTGTGTTTAAGCTATGGGGGTAGTGTGAGGGTTCATCACTAATTCCAGGGGCTGGGCAATAGGCTACATGATTAGCCGCAACTCTTATGGGAGGGTGCTAGACAGAGGATCTGAATTTTAAGAGTGTGCCTAGAGCCCGCAAGATAGGGACAGTGCATGTTCAGACTCCAGAGGCTTCAGACACCTAGGCTACATCTACACTGCAGGCTTCTTGCGCAAGAACTTTTTGTGGAAGAGATCTTCCGCAAAAAGTTCTTGCACAACAGTGTGTCCACATTGCCATGTGCTTTCACAGAATGGCCATCAGAGCACCTGTGCTTTTTCCGATAGGGGTTTCTTGAGCAATAAACCTGTGGTCTGTCCACACATGCCTTTTTGCGCAAGAGCTCTTGTGTAAAAAGGCTTATTCCTCATAGAAAGAGGAATAACTCTTGCACAAAAAGCCCTGTCTTCTGATGATCTACTGTACTTTTTCTTGCACAAAAACATGCTTGTAATGTGGACACTCCATAAGTTTTTGCGCAAAAACAGACGTAGCCCTAGGGATTCAACGGATGGATCCTTTCACAGCCCATTTAGTGGCCAAGAGGAGACTCTCAGTTAGATTTGTGTCTCTGCACTTGTTGAAACACACTGCAAATTACAAACAAATGCGGCATGTAAGTAGTCAGCTGTATCATTTAAAGACATACTCATACATTTCTAAAAGAACATTTTCTTTCTAGCGGGTTTCCTATATGCATTAATATTGCAAAGATTTTCTTTTCAGTCATTTACCTCAAGATCTAATTTTACTCGGTTGACTAGCAGCCTATAAGCAACTTGGGGGTTACATTTTTCAACAATTGTGAAAAATGAATACTTTGCTGAAGTATTCACAAATGAATAAAATACAAACTGAATCTCATGTTGATTCAAAAGAGTGGGCTGAATCTTCCATTCACTACCTTTAATAATACAAAACTAATTATATTATAGCTATTGAAGAGAATATGCTGCCTTGAGCATGCATATAGATTATAAAGATATACAATAAACCACATATATATTAGCATTGTTCATCTATTTCACCTCTCATTTAAGACGTCAAGACCAAAGCATTTCAAAGTATATAGTATGATGCCAGCATTTATTTCCATTCACCAAAATGTTACATTGTTTATCAAGGTATTTTAGCAACCTCAATAATAGAAAGAGAAAAATGGTTGAAAAAAAGGATAAAAAGAAAATCCGTAGTGAGAACATAATTCTACAATATTTCAACTTTAATCTTTGTCAGCCACTGAAAGAAAGATAGTTTAGGAAGCAATGAGCTTTTGTTATTGATATCTGCACTTGAGTAAATGAATGATATTCCAATAAAGGACTTGTCAGAAAAATTCTCATTGACAATTCCAGAACCTGCAAGATAATAAGCAATATCTTTAAGTTTCATATAGAGGCAACTCAAGTTTTAAGGATATACATCAGGCATTTACAAGCAAATCTAGGAAATGTAAATCTTTAACATTTTAAAAGCTATGGAAATTCCATGAGCTTGATGGACTCTGTAGAATTTGCCTTTCTGCTCTGAGCATGTTACCTTGTATATGTATGTAATTACAGACATTGCCAATATAAAAGGTGGCTACAGCAGCATGCTTAATTTGGCAACTCTTGGAATACATGTCGGATTCTGGGAACAGAGTCTGGAATTCCACCTAACCATTTGCATGGGAATATATTAAGAGGTGTGTGTATACATAGGCTGATAGACAAGAAGCAGATAAGTACATGCATAATGCTATATCTATAAACATGCCCAAATACATATAAAGCTGCATGCATGCACAGATAATTAGAAGAAAAACAAAATCAGAGATTACAACTTAATTTGTATGTTTAAATCCACATACTAAAATTTCTGATGAACATCCTTGATTTATAATTTGCTCTATAATACCTAAAACAAAAGTCATAAAAGTTGCTCTGCCAAACATATGCTGTCACCTTACAGTTCTGCAGACTAACATAAAAGCACTACAACCACTTAGATCCAAAAGGTCAAAACCTCCTAAAGCAGCACATGACCATCATTTGTCTGGATGTAAATTGAGCCCTACTGACCTTATAACATCACTGCTGACCATTTGACATGAGGAGCTTAGTGAACAGTAGGTAGATAATATTCTTAGGCTCCTGTGGATTCAATTTTTTTTACAGTTCTCTTTCTTTCCTATTCTTACCAGGTCAATTAGCTGTACAATTAACCTTTTTCTGCTCAAACCAGTTGACAATGTGTTCACAGGAGCCTTATGGAATCTGAGACTGATAGAGTTTCCCTCCAAAAAACTGTTTATAAATAATCTTTTTGTGATTGAATACGAAGAATCCATTTATTTTCCCTTCTTCCTTGTGACCTGTAGCACCTTTTCCCATTTGTGGTGCCAGATGGCCCAGACACTCAGGCTAGGACCATCTCTTCATCCAGGGCCACATTTTGTCGCAATTTTTATTTCTTTTACAACCTGTAGCTGATGATCACAATGTGATATGAAAATGGTATGTCAATCTTCTTTTGCCTTAGAAAAACAAAATTATCAAACAAAAGCATTAACCTCATCCTAAAAAGGTATAAAAGATAGTCTGAAACAGGAAAAACTTAAAAACAACAGACAGTCTGGGAGCACTGTAAAGACTAACAAAACATGTAGATGGTATCATGAGCTTTCGTGGGCACAGTCCACTTCTTCAGATGTCATCTGTGCCCACGAAAGCTCATGATACCATCTACATGTTTTGTTAGTCTTTACAGTGCTCCCAGACTGTCTGTTGTTTTTAAGTTTTTCCTGTTTCAGACTAACTCGGCTACCCTTCTGAAAGGTATAAAAGAGAGAGCCATATGTAATTCCAATTAAAGCTGATTATTTGTGATCAAGTGGGAGGGAAAGACAATTTTTCAAAGACATTTCTTGTGCGTAACAAGCATGTATTCCTTGTGATGGAAAGCGATTGTTTTGTTCTGCTAAATTTAATATGCCTGTTAGGGGAAAGCAATCACTAGATTTTAATTAATAAAAAAAGTGGCTTACAGTTCAGTCTAGTTAATGGCAAAGCCTGAATTTCTGGCATATGAACAGTTTACTTCTGTCTTGTTGATCTGAGATTTGAATGTGTCTCAGAAGCGTTAAGAAGAAAGGCAGATTAGGAACTCGGATGCTGACAACAACTGAACTCTCCATAAACAATACACAGTGAAAATAATGAAAAACAGACTTTCCCGGCATTTTCAGTAGCCTCTAGACAACGCAACAGTTTCTGGTTTCTTTGGTAAAGATTATATCCATTATGCTTTTTATCCATCATGATAAAGTCACATGCTAGGTATAATTGAGGGCCTTCTCTCTCTGAGGTAATTTCTTTTAGATTTACAAGGCACAAGTACTTAAATTGCCATTTCTGGCACTTTGTATTAAAACAAGGTTTTGTTCTTTTTTTCTTTTATTGTAGAAAAGCAGCTGGCGTACTTGAGATGTATAGGTCACACCAGCACAGTGTGTACAACATTTTCAACCCTCCCACCTCATTTACAGCCATTCTAACAATTCAACAAAGCAAATGCTGAACGTTAAATCATTGCAAGGAAACAGTTATATTTCTTAATGGTTATCATTCCTGTATACAATTGGCAACTAGTTTTTCTAAATTTTTAGACTGCTGTTTTTCTGCACTAGAGTTTGTTAACCATTTTTTTAAAAGGCAGAACAATTAAACAAAACATCTTAAAGAATTCTGGGAAGAGGTTCCCTTCCAGGCCATTTACTACAAAAGGCAAAAGTGGAAGGATTCTTGGGTGACAGTGCACTGCAGCATTAATTTCTGAGCGCTCATGTGAAGTATGAGATTGAGGATTTGGCAACTCAATCCTAGTGAGCAATGCAATTCATATCCTAAAATACATTTTGCTGAAAACAACAAACCTATGGCTGACTTCATCTTTTATGTCAAAGAAAACACCTCTTCAAGTAATACACAAGGGACTACATTCTGCTCTGTTACATACATGCAAATCCACACTATTTGTAGACTGGCAGGAACTAACTCAATGTATGGTTTCTTTCTACAATACCTGGCCTATATAGAAAATATTGTACATTTAAAATGTCACCAGTGAAGTTTCCTAAACTTAAAAGTTACAATTTACTGAGTTTGTAACTTGTCCAAGAAATAATTTACTCCACTCTTCTTAAAAAGAAAAAAATATTCCCTGCCCAAAATGTTGGGAGAGGGAGAGGCAGAAGATAGATCATATGGTCAAAATGCATCCTTATTATAAAGTGAGTTTTTTAAATGGATGATTACTACTGGGATAGCATTAATCTAGTATTAGGACTTTTACGGGAAAAATACAAATGCAATTTATCTCCTTAACTGTCAGCTGCATTTCTAGAGCTTTAAAGTCTGTAGCTTCCAGGGGCCTTTTGTCTTTCTGCCATGGCAGGAATATCTTGGACAGCTGTAAGAGCTTTGTAAGCTATCTTTCTGAAAATCCATTAGCTAATTCAAGGAACCTAATTAGAGCTGCCATTTTGATGGAGCATACTGAATGCTTAGTACAAACTAGTAACACTATCAATGTTTATTACAAATCATAAGAACCAAAGCTCTCAGAATCACATGATTATTATTAATGGCCAAATACACTGTATTTATTAAAACACATATAATGTAAAATAGTTATACAAATATACCAAGAGCACACACTATAGAATCATAGGGTTGGAAGAGACCTCAGAAGGTCATGGAGTCTAACTCCCTGCTAAAAGCAGGATCAATCCCAACTAAATCATCCCAGCCAGGGCTTTGTCAAGCCGGGACTTAACAACCTCTAGGGATGGAGATTCCACTACTGCCCTAAGTAATCCATTACAGTGTTTCCCCACTCTCCTAGTGAAATAGTTTTTCTTAATCTAATCCAGCCTAGACCTCCCCCACTGTAACTGGAAACCATTGCTCCTTGTTCTGCCATCCCTCACAACTGAGATCCATCCTTTTTGGAGCCTCCCTTCAGGTAGCTGAAGGCTGCTGTCAAATCCCCCCTCACTCTTCTCTTCTGTACATTAAATAAATCCCAAATCCCTCAGCCTCTCCTTGTAAATCATGAGTTCTGGCCCCCTAATGATTTTTGTTGCTCTCTGCTAGATTCTCTCCAAAGTGTTCACATCCTGACTGTAATGGGCGGAGGGGGACACAGAATTGGACACAAAATTTAAAGTGTGGCCTCACCAGGGCTGAATAAAGGGGAATAATCACTTCCCTAGATCTGCTGGCAATGCTGCTACTCTAATGCACCCCAATATGCCGTTAGCTTTGTTGGTTACAAGGGCACACTGTTGACTCATATCCAGCTTATCTTTTTCTGCACAACTGCTGCTTAGCCAGCAGTGCTTGGAACTCTGTACTTGTCCTTGTTGAACCTCTTCAGATTTCTTTTGGCCCAATCCTCCAATTTGTCTAGGTCACTCTGAACCCTATCCCTGCCCTCCAGCATATCTACCTTTCCCCCTAGCTTAGTGTCATCTGCAAACTTGCTGAGGGTGCAATCCATCCCCTCATCCAGATCATTAATAAAGATATTGAACAAAACTAGACCCAGAATAGACTATTGGGGCACTCTGCTTGACATAGACTCAACCAGACATAGACGTTCATCACTACCTGCTCAGCTTGATGATCTAGCCAGCTTTCTATCCACCTTTCAGTCCATTTATCCAATCTATAATTCTTTAATTTGCTGGCAAGAATATTGTGGGAGACCATATATCAAAAGCTTTGCTAAAGTCAAGGTATATCACATCCACCACCTCCCCCGTCTCCACAGAGCCAGTTACTTTGTCACAGAAGGCAATAAGTTAAGTCAAGCATGACTTGCCTTTGGTGAATCCATGTTGACTATTCCTGATCACTTTCTCCTCATGACCAGATGGAATAAATATATTCATAAACATGGTAAAATGAAAGTAAAACTTAAGGATAAATTTATATAAACTGTTGAAATTGAAAGTTGCTTCCTTTGGTGATATCTGTATGTGCATTAAAAAAAGCAAAGCAGGCTAATGGTTATGTATTTTTCATGTTTTTACTGAGCAGCATGCTGACAATTTAGAGAGAATTTTGTGCTTCCCTCAAGAATGCTCCCCAGCTGGAACCATTTTCCAGCTTCTCTTACATCAAGCACTCCAATCACCATACTGTGCAGACATTCACACACATTCCAATATTGCACTGGTTAGGGCGTCCAAAAATTCAAAGAGAATTTGCACTGTTGAGATATAACTGAGTTTTGCTGCTGACAGCAACAAAAACGGTGAAGGGAGCCAACAAATAAAGACATCTGGAGTAATGCTCTCCTACGCTTCGCTGTATAACAAGCCAAATATAATGAAAGAACAAATCTGGACTATTGAAAAAGTAGTGGATATATTGCCTGCTCCTACAAACATCAGCGATTGAATTAGATTAGGCTGTACTAGCATACATGTTGCTTGGTAAATAAAAGTAAGTTATATGGAGACTTCATGGTCTTGTTCTCAATTCAGAATCCTTACAATCGGAAATTCAGAAAGGCTGATATTACTTATTACTCTTTCCAGTCGATGTGTATCTTCACATACATCTAGTTTTGTCTACCTTCTACTTTTATGTACCACCAAACACTAAAATGATACAAAAAGGTTTTTAATTCAGATGCAACATGGATGTTCAGAGATATTCTTAATACATATATCACTAAAGTGGGCTTAAAAGAGATACTCCCCTGGGGAAGCTGCAGTTCAAGGGAATGAAACCTTGCAATGTATTGCAATACATTAGCTTTGCCATGGGTGGTGCAGCAAGACAAATTCATTTAAGCTGTCAAAATGATAAGGTCCCATTTTCAAACTATGGCTAACATCTACGCCTGATCACAGGTGTACACATGACAGACGAAGAACTTTCTCTCCAACTGAGGCATAAACAGATTTCAAGTCAGGTCCAAATATTGTCTCTTACGTGCATGTTGCATATGCACATCTTCTAGAAGCAACAACAAAGAGGCATTGCTGTAACAGCACAAAGCCATCTTTGTATAATGCACTGCCCAAGTACACCACAACCAATGATTTAGTTGTACTCCAGATGGAAAGGGGACTCACTCAATTTTTACCAGAATTGTTGACTCGAGTCCCACATCTTGAACTCGAGTCCGACTTAAGTCACCTAGATGACTTGACTTGAGACTTGACTCAGGTTCATTGTTTGTGACTTGAGAGTCGACTTGAGACTTGCTAATTTTGTTAAATCGACTTGGTGAAAAAATTGTCTGAAAATGCCGATATTGATGGCTTGTACAAAAGTTACTTGACATTTTTAAAATTAAGACTTGAGACTCGACTTGGGACTTGACTCGAAAGTGACTTTAGGGACTTGACTTGAGACTTGAACTGTAGTGACTTGAGACTCGACTTGGACTTGACAATGATGACTTGAAGACAACACTGATTTTACACCATTAGCCTCCTTCAGGAATTATGTGTGTTAAATTTAGTCAGTGGTCAGTGCTTAAGACACCCCATAAATAGTGTAGAGAAAGGAACAAACCAAACACTTTGGTTTGGAGTTGGAACTTACCCCAAATGGTTAGATCCAGGATTTTGGTTCAGAGCTCTCTCTAATGCATATCTTTCAGTGGGTCTTCCTCTCCTCCTTAACCCTTTCTTCTTCAGTAATACCCAATCACACTGTTTCTCTCACCATCCTTATGAATACGATTTACAAATCTATCTTTCCATGATGGACTTCTCTTTTTCTCCCCTCATTCCTACATCTCCACCTGTCTTTCTGACATCTGCTGGATGCCTTACAGGCTAGGATGCCAGCCTCATCCACCCATTTGTTAGCTTTTCATACCAATTCTTCCCCTAGATGCACCTTGCACATAAATAAAAGTCTTCTCTAGTGTGTAAAGTGACAGCTTTCCCACCTTCAAAGCAATCCTTGAGACTCATCTCTCCAGAGATGGCCAAACAGCAGTTAGTCAATTAATAATGGCTGGATTGTGAGGCAAATGGGGATAGTATGCACATCCTTTATTTTTTTTGAAAGTTTTAAAATGCTAGCGGATATAGTGCATAGTTTATTAGCAATAACTTCATTAAAATATTTATACTGGAAAGTCAAGCACGTGAAAGAGCTCTCCAAAATCAGACAAAGATCTCTATGTAGTTTCTCTCTTTCACTAACAAAAGTTGATTCAATAAAAAAAAAATTCTCCCTCTTCTCACTCACTTGTTTATTGAGTACATGAAAACTGTAAATTTTCTAAGGTTTATAATTTGGCCAAATTGGGGTAATTTTTTTACAACACATCACTGACACCCCTGCCAAATTCTAACCCCTTAGTCAAAGCACAAAGGCACTACAGCTTACCCAATACTAAATATGGATAAGTCAATGTATTGTTCTCTAATCTCGTTGCCAAAATATTGATAGATTAAAAGAACTCAATCTATTTAACAAAGAGGAAGTGAAGGAGCAACTTGATTAGACTCTATATAGTATCTGCATGGGAAACAAATATTTAATATGGGGCTCTGCCAGAGACAGGATACAACATGTCCAATGGGTGGAAGTTGAAGGTATACAAATTTAAACTGGAAACAAGGTGGAAATGTTTGCCTATGAGGGTAATTAAGCAATGGAACAATTTACAAGTATTGTGGTGGATTCTCCATCACTGGCAATTTTTAAAATCAATATTGGATGTAGCCGGGGTGACGTGCATGGGGTGGGTGGGTGAGAGAGCAAAAGGGCAAAGCCTCTGGGAGGCCCCAAGAACTAGCAAGGGGAGGCGGGGCTGGTGCTCATAGCAGTGATGGGCCCCAACTGACTCAGCTCCCCCTCCTGGCCACACTGGTCCACTTCCTGCCGGGGAGTGCATGCAGACGGGGGGAGGAGTGGTTCCACCCCTCTTCCAAATGACATGGCCAGGAGCCAGGGGAGCAGAGCGGGTTGAGGGTCTTGTCCCTCTGGTTTCCCCACTACTGCTAATGAGAGCTGTGAACCCTGCTGCTGGCACCAAACCCTGGCTAGCCCCTTGGGCTGCACGGGTCGGGAGAAGAGATATGAGGGAAGAGGTGGGGTGGGGGTGGAGCAGACGTGGGGTGGGGCAGGGCCTTGGGTGGAGAGGGAGTAGTCCCTGCACTGCACCATGTCATGTGTGGAGGCAAGTGATGTGGCCTGTGCCCCATCACCCCTGTGCTCTAGGAATCATTTTGGGGAATTTCTATGACCTCTGTTATAGAGGAGATTGGACGATTCCTTCTGGCCTTGGAATCTGTGAAAACAGATAAACAATTTAAACTTTTCAAGAAAAAAAAATCAGCCTAAGGCAGATGCCCAACATGGGACATTTTAGCCTGAATGGTTAAAGTTCCACCAAGTTACAAGCAAATGAAAATAGGATCTTATAATGGAAAGTGTCACTACCAGCTCTGCTTATAACAGTGGTATATATTTGACTGTCTGATACTTCCCCCACTCTTCATATGTGAGCTGTCTTCTGAGATTGTAAGTTTCATGTGCCAGGAACAGTGTCATCTTATATTTTTGTACAACATCTAGCACAATTGAGCACTAACCTTTCAGCACTATGTACTATAAATATTTCATAACATCAACACATCTGAGGGCTGGCTAGGTGAGCAGGTAGCACTCCTCCATGTGTTCCATGAGAAACTGCAGTCAGCTTAATGAGATAGCTAATTGACGAGTGCTACTTCCTTCACTTGTCCATTAGGATAAGTACAGCACAGATATCTCACCCATCAAAGACAAGAAAATGCATTAATTTTGGACTTCTTAGAGCTGCTAATAAATCTAACACTGTCTGGCAGTTTTCTTCATTTCCTACCATTTGACAGATACTGTGATCACAAGTTACAGAGAATGTATTTTCCTCTGTGAAATTATCATTCTAATAAAACTAGCCAGAAGGAAACATTATCAAGGTACAGAAGCAGGGTATTATTTTATTTTATTTTTAACTTTAGGAGGCTACTCTGCAACTGTCTGTTGGTTGGAGCACAATATAAATTCATAATTCTGCACTGTGCTGTATATATGAATTTATTATAACAATAAACATACCGGGTGCCTGGTTTTGCAGCAAAGTTAGTATTCCTCTCACAAACAGTCAGCCTGGTTTTAGACAGACCCCTTACAGTAAATCCCTCTGACTTTTTTTCCTTTTCTTTCTCAAACTGACATTTGTGTGAAATCAAGTAAATTCTTCCTCATAATTTTTCATTACTAATGGCTTCTTTTTGGTATGTGCGTTTGAGAGGAGGGAAGGCAAAGGGCAGGAAAATCAGTTTTAAGTGCTCTGCAAATGATCTTCCTGAATCTGGGCCCCATAAATCCTATCAAATGTTATATTTCATCAATAGGCTGGAAAAGCTTTTTCTCTGCAATGATGAAGCCCAGCTTTAGAATTTATGGTTTCATTTTAGAAATGGACTATAAAAAGAGGCTGACTTAGCTGTCTATCAACTGAACCTGACACTAGCAAGTAAGGTGTGGGCTCTCCAAGTGTTTGTATATATAATTGTGGGCCTATCTAATCACGTATGTGCATGTATATATACCCACCATTTTAACAAAAACTGTTCTTGTAAATGCAGAAAGGTTTGGTGATGATGATGACAGACTGATGTTGTGTATCATAAGAATATCTGTTCTCTAGTGTCACACTCTTTTTTCATTAACTAATAAGTGTATCATTCATCCTAAAATCCCTCCATTCAAACTGATAATAATGCTTATGGAAATATCACTTTTGACAAGAAATATCTCCTTTGATCATTGTAATTTCCTTATGAATTTACATTTGGAAGGATTCTAGCTAGCTACATCCCAGAGTTGCTTGGTCAGATACCCTGGTGATGGGGATGATATCTGACTCCAAGTGGAACAAAAGGGAAAAACAGTCTAGATTAATTCTTAGGTAGGATTATCATCACAAATTACCATGATCTTTGCTGCTCAGCTCAACCTGAAATGTAACGGTTAGGAGTGACACAAAGCCTATGGGTCTTGTTTATTATAACATGATGGAAATGTTAGCCTTTGGGAACACATCTGAAGCTGAATACTGAATGTTAAAGAAGACTTACAGAATGCTGAAGTTACATTTATTCCAAGTAAAGAATCAGAAAAAGAAATTCTCTCTTCTCTTGCTGCTGAGGTAAAAAAATAGGTAAAATTTAATACTGAAAACTAATTTTGGATAATGTTAAGGGTTATTAGGTAATTTCTGAAATAAGCACTTAAACAAGCTGCTAATATTGCTCATTTATTGTCAGTAATGGGATATGCCATCAGTGGCAATGGGCAACCACTTCTACAGTGTTAGCAGGCAATGTAGCATATTCTGAATGATACCACCTGCCACCACAGGAAGTCTTCTCATAGAATTTAATAAAGAGTTAAGGCTAAAATTGTCCCTTGACTTTACTGTGACTGAAGTGGGGTTGCAAGGAGTGTACATCAGGGCAGAATTGAGTCCTTATACATTAAACACACTTTGGGTTGGATTAAGGATGCCGTGCTACCTTATTGTTGGGAATGACCTTTATTTTATCATCATATATGGACCTCAGTGTGAAGTTTTGTATTTACATTTACATCTGTTTCAATACTATGTTTCTAGTGAACACAACTTAGTATTTGGGTAAGGACTGTCTTTTCATTCTGTATGTACTGCACAATGGAGTTCTGCTTTATGACCAAGGCTTTTAGGGATTATTATAATACAAACAATAATAATATGAAACACAGTATATTGAAATGCAATAGGTGATACCCTAAAATATAAAAATGGGTGATGCTGTCGCCTCTTTTATTTGAATGAGTTTTCTTGTTCCTAGAAGATTCCTTTCATTGGTCTTAATCAGAGGATTCAAGTAACATGTCTACAGAATGGTATATTTCTTACTGCGGGGATGGACATTGGCACTGCCCAATAACAAGTACAGACGTGGCTGTAAAAATATAATTATAATTAAAAATATTTTCAGATTCCAATAGAATGATCCAATTTAACATTAATATCTATGACCATTAAAAAAATCCCAAGATTAAATAGTGTCTCAGGTAATTATAAGTTAAATGGCTGTACAGGGGAGGAGTAATAATTTTGGAAGTGCAAGAAATATACATCCACTGTTTCTCTCTTTCCCTCATAGTATTTTACATTTGTTTTTGTTCCAAGATTTCACTTTAATCATGTAATTCAGGTCTTCCTGACTGCTCATGCAATTTCCAGTACCTAAATTAACTTTTCTTTAGGCAAAATTCTCTGTCAATGACAAGAAATGTACCATCCATGTTTTCTCAATCATTTCATTCCTCATTGACTTAATTTTTCTCCTATTTTCTATCTTTACACCTGTTTTTCTTCTATTTCTCTCAAACTTCACCCCCCTTTTCATTCTCTTCGTCCATTCCTTCACACTCATTCTCGCCAGCATTATCATCTCTTCTTTCCTCCAGGTCTAGTCCTTAGATTCATCAACTAAAACTAGACCTTGTTTATAATAGGAAATGTATAGTTCAAAAGTAATAAGATATACATAACCTTATTCCTCTTGGTCTCAAGTTTGAATCGGATTGATCAATTGTGACCAAAATTCACTACTATCGGATGGTTTTTCAGTGCTGTTTATGTGAAATGCATTGCTTGTCTTATTCCAGTTTCTATGAACAGCATACTTGCCTAACTACAGGCTTCTGGAAATTTCTCTGGCCTTGAGACTGTTTACAAAACCCTAGGATTTTCAGTAGTACAAAACATAAAATAAGTGATTATTATTTGTACTGCACTATTGCCTAAAAAGGCCTTCCCTGCCCCAAAGAGTTTACAATCTAAGCATGATACCAGAGGCATACCACAGGCAGATACAACAGACAATGGCAGAGCACAAGATCATGGTGAACATGGATGGAGCAGTATGTTTGACAGTGATGTTGACTATATCAGAAGAGAAAGGGAGAGAATGGTCTTGTAACAAAGACCGTTCATGAGCCTGAGATCCCGTGTTGTCTGGATTCTCTTTAAAGTCTACCATTTTCTTGGGAACCTGGAAAAAACCAACTCTGAGAGGAAGGGTCAGCCAAGAGTAGGGTATGGCAGCATGTCGGGGACCCCTCCAATCCTGTACCCCTGTAGCACCAAGAACAGATTCCAGCCAGTAGAATAGAGAGGGTTTATTACTTCTCCAGAGTACAACACAGCATAAACGTGATGTGGTTACAGGAGTCAGGGCCAGGATGCCTCAGACCCCTTGGGTTAGGGGGTCCATCGCCCCCTCAACCCTCAGCTTAGTCTACTCCCTTCATGTTTTCGAGCCAGAAACTGTCTCGCTCCCAGATCAGGTGGCGGTCTCCACCTCCCTTCCTTTGTCTCTCTCCCTGGGAAGAGTTTTGCTAACTGCTCAGACTGGGACTAGATGTCTGGGCCAATACACATGTGGGTGAGTCAGTGGGAATCACACACCACAGCGCAGGGGAACCCTGGGTTGCAGAGCAGACAGCACCCCCCCCACGTCACATCGAGTCTCAGGCATTTCAATTTCCCAGTGTAGATAGTAATGATGGACAGATAGGTATATCACAATTATCAATCTCAACAGAAAAATTAAGGACCAAACGAGCATAAAAATGGACCAAGGCTTCCAACCTCAGAGTATCACCCACTAAGGAAGTTCCTGCAGAGCTGGTTGGATGCACTTTGGCAGGTTGGATTGAGGGAATTTGCACTGCTGACCATCGGTTCAGTGAACAGAGAACGTCATTGTTTAGTGCTATCTAACCAGTATTCTTCACAAGCACTAATTGTAGGGAAGAAATAAAGCTGGGTCATAAAAACTGTACGTCCAGACTGAAAAAGAATTGGTATCAGGTTTCCATCTGATGTATTTTGTAATGACCAGTGGTTTAAATTCCAAAAGAAGTAGATTATCACTGTCTAAAGCACAATCAACTTAACATTTCTCATTTCCCAGGAAACCCGTTTTTCTATAATCAAATGGATTTCTGATCTTATTAATATGCAAAATTACCCTCCTTCTCTTTTCATCTGATATACTATTTCCTATGAAATAGTCATTAAGACTGTTCCATCAATTGGCTCCATTTACAGGAAACAGCAAGAATAGAGATACCCTCACTAGCTTGCACTTCTCCAATAGAAAGCCATGGACATACCGAATATATGCGTTTTAAATATACCTGAAACTTCAGGCACACAGTCTGAAAATCAAGCCTGATCTTGATCCTAGCTTTCCTGTTTTGCTGCAAAATGTGCTTTCTCTAATTTCTTAGGTGGCTTTGCACCATCAGTTTTGTATTTTATTCCAGATTTCTCCTGTATTTTTATTAATATAGGAAACAAAACAAAACAATGCACATGAAGGAGACACCCACAGAACTCAGATCCGTGAAGGAAACACAGGAAAATGCCCAGATTTGCATTATAATACTATGACCACCTGTAAAATGTTGACCTGATTCTGTGCCTGGTAAAAACAATGGCAAAGGTTCCACAACATCAGGTCCTATGAGAACTGTGTCAAATACAAGTTTACGACTACGGTAAACATTACAAAATTATTCAGTACTGACTATGGTAGTCATGGAGACAATAAGGCAGTGCCTATGGTTCACTCATCACGCTAACTAAATTCCCAAATGCTAAGGCAGGATCAGTCAATTGTTTGCCCTTTAAGGCTGTCTAGACTGAAGGCTTCTTTCAGAAGAAGCTTTTCCGGAAGAGATCTTCTGAAAAAACTTCTTCCGAAAGAGAGCGTCCACGCTGCAAAAGTGCATTGAAAAAGCGGTTTGCTTTTTTGAAAGATAGTGTCCATTCAGTGTGGATGCTATCTTGCATATAAGCTATGATTACAATGGGCGGAATGGCCACCAGGGCACCTATGCTTTTTCCTCTTTCCTCTTCTTGTGAATGAACTTCCTCTTCCCCGTCCACACATGCCTTTTCTCAAAAGAGTTATTTCAGAAAAAGACTTCTTTCTCATAGAAAGAGGTTTACCAATGTTGGAAAAACCCCTTTGCTCTTTCGATTTTTTTTTTCAAAAGAATGCAATTCCAGTGTGGACGTAATTGAAGTTTTTTCAGAAAAAACCTCTGTAGTGTAGACAACCCTTAGAGAAAATACAAAAGGTGCTATATCTATTCAGTTCTACTGAGCATTTCAACAACATACACTCATGTGGGTGCAATCTGGACCAGTGGGCAAATTTCCTTGAAGAAAACAGATCATATTGCAGTGCTTGCAAAGTGGTATAAAATAGAATCCTGGCAGAATGGTATTTCAACTTTTCATTTAATTAAAAGGGAAATAACATCCTGAAGAATGTATTAACTTACTCAGGTATTTCATAGCTGTTCCAAAGCATTGTGGTCCTCACCAGAAAACCGTTTTGAAACTAGCTTCCTAGAGTTCTTATCTGCATCTCGTCATTGCTTCTTGGCAGGAATATATGCTTGGATAGTAGATTTTATAATTCAGATATGCACTCAATGTGCTTTTTTATGAATTCTTAAAAACTGCAACAAGATTATGAGTGAAATACTGGTTCTGTGGAAATCAATGACAATGACAAAGTAGCTAAACACTCACTGCATTGCTAGCTTGAGCATCAGCAGCCCTTGAGCATCAATGATGGGTCAAGCTCAAGTGTGAAGCACCACTTAATGCTAAAGATTTGTGTGTGTGTGTGTGTGTGTGTGTGTGTGTGTGTGTGTGTGTGTGTGTGTGTTCGTTCGTTCACAGGAGTCAGGTTAGGGGCAGCACTTGAGATATACGTCAGGCAAACACTGCAGTGAAGACAAGCCCTAAGATTCACAATGAACTTTGTGTCTGGAATAGTATAAATCCAATTCAACTCTCTCCTAGTTTCTTATGCTGTAGGTCATTTTCCAAAAGATCAGCAACAAGTTACCTCAGTCTGCTATTGCAGGAAAGCTTACATAAAGAGATGAATTTCACAAGACGCCTAACATGCAGACTCATCCTGGTCTCCAGTTGTAGATACTTCCAGAGACAAGAAGGGACTTCTGTGTGGAATGCTCCACATGATTGGGTAACTTTTGCTTGGAGATTGTCAGTTGCATAATATTGTTTAATCATAGCTGCTATGATGGAGCACCCAGAAGAACAGACACAGAGACTGATGCACACACTCAGATGGTGTCTGGACCTAGCCCATTAAGAGATTTAAAGATGAGAAGAGACACACTGAAAAAGATCCAGAAACATCTAGGTAGTCAGTGTAAGGTGCAGTGCATCAGTCATATGCACTTGGCCTTAGTCTAAAGCCCATGATACCCCATCACAGTCCCCCAAGTCTAGATTAATTCTGTGCACAGACTCCCCTCTTACTTCTGTGACACTGAGCATTTTCACCTAGACTGTGGATTGTCTCAGAGATCAGTTTAGAGGAGGCAAAGTCCATGAATGAATTAAGTCAGGAGATAGGTAAATATAATTTTTTCCTATCTCAATGGTGAACTGAGAAACTACTGTAATATTTGTTAATTGTGTGAAGATCCTAAAATTGACTCTCTCTACAGAAGTACTATTAATTATTTTTATATGAAATAATAATGAAAACAACACAATTCACAAAGAAGGATGCATACTAAATCCAAAATGGTCTGCCCACTGAGGGGCTTTGTTTGACTTTCTTATTTTTGAGTAGTGCATTGCTCATGTTGACATCTTCCAGTGCATACTACACCATATATACTGTAAATCACTACCAAGGAAAATATTTTAATTAATAAAGATGTATTAATCTATTCACACTTAATTAGATTTTCTTACTCTCTACTGATTTGGTAAAACCCTTTTAAAAGTATTTGTCCATAAGTAATAAACGAGTGCTTCATTGGAGGATACCAGCATCAACAACACTGATGGACAATCCAATACACACAGGTTTTTGTTTCACAAGGCTGTGCAACCATTTCCCCCCCTCTTACACATAACTGCGCATATCAGTGTGATAGTGATGCTTTTGCAAAGAGGGTTTGACAACAATAGAGAGTCTCCTGCCTGCTAAACAAGAAGTGACAACTCCATTTGAAAGCTGTCCCTGGATGTGTTTTATGCACAGAAATTATCTGTGACAGTTCAGATCAAAATAGAGTTTTCATTTCACATGGGAGGTAAATGGACGATAGAATGGGTTACTTTAAATGCTATAGTCTAGTCCAATTAATGTTGCAGACAATTTCTGATGAATTTCCTCTGTATTACTATTTCTAAACTTTGAAAAAAACCCATAAAACTCATTTTCCCCAATAGCATGACTTTAAAAGAATAGGTCAAAAGGTAAAAAATACAGTTAACAAAAAACAGTCCTGCAGGAATATGGCAAAAAAAGCTCAAGTTACACTTATCTGGCTGTGAAACTAATGAGCATAAAATGGAAAAGAAAACATCACTTCATCATTCTTTACATGGAGATCCCAGGGAATAGTGGTGAAATCCGGACCCTTCCATCGGAGTTGACAGGAATTTTACCATTTACTTCAATGAGATCAGGATTTTATTTTAGGATTCTGCCTTCACAACAGACAATATGAGTCCATAGGCAACAATTATTTTCACTTCAGGTTCCATAAAGGAAATCTACACCATCTGGAGTTGATAAAGGTAACAAGGACACAATTTGCAATTTTTTCCAATGTCAGATCTAATGGTTCATTTTTGCCTCTGATATTGGATACAAATTTCTGTGTATTCTGGAAAATTATACCTGCTGATTTTCAAATATACACATTCTTAAGCACCAGTGTGCTATTTTAGCTGAAATAAGAGAACAGAGTTTCAAATCAACGACTGCACATGTTACTATAGTGTGGCCATTCCTTTTCCTGTACTTTATACCGCTGCAATTACATGTTTATTATATAAAGCATTTATTAACTACATTTATGAGGATGACTACCTGCATTCTGATCCTGGGATATCTCATTTCTTTCCTGTACACATGTGTTCATGTATATTACCTTTAAATCAACAGGTTGATTTTCTGACCATTTAAAATAACTATTCTATTAAAGCAAATTACACAAGTCAAGATTCACCCCTGCATTGGTGAAATTTTGCACTAGTGCATATTGCAGAATAAGGCTCACTATCATCTTCTTACCTGCCAAGCAGAGTTGGTGTGGAAATTAATATTTTGTATATTGCTTTTAAGATGTGATGTGCTACATAAACACTATGTATTATTATCAGACAAGTGCTAAAACAAGGAGTTAGTTCATCCAAAACAAGTGCCAACAAACCTTATGTCATATATTTTATGTCACACTTTACAGAAAATGTATTCTGAAATTTTTTGAATAGAAACATTTTTTCTTGGTACTCTTTTGTGTTTTTCTCCATCTGTACAATTAGACAACCTTAGACCTCAGACTCAGAGAAGGAAAAATGAGAAAATATTTGAAAACATTTTTAATATATACCAGAATGGGAGCAGCTAATTTAGACCCTATCATTTTATATGCATATAGCTGGGATTTTGTTTCCTAATATGCATTATTTTACATTTATCTACACTGAATTTCAACTGCAACTTTTTTGTCTACTCACTCAGTTTTGTGAGCTCCCTTTCTAACTTTTTGAAATCTGCTTTGAACTTATCTTGACTAATTTTGCAAATTTTGCCATCTCACAGTTGTTACCTTTTCCCAGACCATTTATGAACAGCTTGGCCTCAGAGCAGACCCTTATGGCTCACCACTATTTACCTCTTTCCATTCTGCAAACTGACCACTTATTCCTACTCTTTGTTTCCTATTTTTTATTGATTCATGAGCCTCTTACTTTGTTTAAGAGCCTTTGGGGAGGGATCTTGTCAAGAGATGTCTGAAAGTCCAAGTATACTATATCTGCTGGATCACCCATACCTACATTTGTTGTTCCCCTTAAAGAATTCTAATACATTGTGCTTCTCCAATTTCCCTTTACAAAAACATATTGACTGTCCCCAATAAATCATGTGCATCTATGTGGGCACACCATGGATTTGTATAGAGCCATTATGATATCTGTATAGCGCCATTATGATATTTTCTGTCCCTTTCCTAATAGCTGTTAATACTGTTCGTCTTTTTGACTGCTGCTGTGCACTGAGCAGAATTTTTCAGAGAACTTATTGATGACGACTGCAAGATCTCTTTCTTAGGTAGTAACAGCTAAAATTTAGAAAAAAACAAAAAACCCACCTGAACACATTTTTTAAAATGGCTTTTTCCCCCAGGGCATATGTCAAGGCTGTTTCCCACTCTGGAACTCTGAGTGCAGAAGATGGGGTCCCGCAAAGGGCTCAAAAAGAAAAAACACACCTTTGCCTCTACAGGCTCTGCTTACAAAATCTCCCCAAAGTCAGAGATTCCTTGGCTCTGAGAAATAAACAGACAAGTTGCCACCAAACCAGCGGTGAACACTTGAACCCACCCCTGGGGTACCCCCAAGCTCTTTTGCCCTAAAAGAGTTTGAAAAAAGAAAAACAAGCTGTAGCCTCTAGTAGCTGACCTCTTAGTCTGAGGCAGACAGACTAACCTCCAGGACACAAAAATCAAATAATCACCTTTAAAAAGTGATTTTTATTACAAAACAAAAAATATACTTGATAAAGCATACTTGGTTGCCAGATGTTACAGAGCAACTAAGGAAAACAAATTAAAACACAGAGGAAAATCTCTG
>JANRFK010006693.1:12393896-12431177 GCA_030068395.1 Apalone spinifera
TGAACACACATGAAAAGGACAAATCACATTTCAGAACAGAAGGGGGATGCGGGGATTGGGAGGGAAGGTAAATGTCTGTGAGCTAATGGTATTAGAGGTGGGGAAAGGTAAATGTCTGTGAGCTAATGGTATTAGAGGTGATAAGTGGGGAAGCTGTCTTTGTAATGGGAAGGTAGTTAGCGTCTTTGTTGAGACCCACGTGTAGAGTGTCGAATTTTAGCATGAATGACAGTTCAGAGGATTCCCTTTCAAGTGCAATGGCAGTTTCTTGCCATTTCAACCAGAAAGGACACTGTCTCAATGACTTAATTACCTGCATCCTGCTTCAAAAGCCTTTTAAATCTGCACTTGAAAGGGAATCCTCTGAACTGTCATTCATGCTAAAATTCGACACTCTACACGTGGGTCTCAACAAAGACGCTAACTACCTTCCCATTACAAAGATAGCTTCCCCACTTATCACCTCTAATACCATTAGCTCACAGACATTTAACTCCCCCCCCTCATCCTCCTTCTGTTCTGAAATGTGATTTGTCCTTTTCATGTGTGTTCATTTTTTTAATTGTATCCTTTGGTATATATGGTTGTGACTATTTGCTTCCACTATTTGATCTGAGGAAGTGGGTCTGGCCCACCTAAGCTCATCATCTAATAAACCATCTTGTTAGTCTTTAAAGTGCTACATAGTCCTGTATTTTGTAAAAAATGAGGGTGATGAGAAATAGAAAAATGCTGAATGACAAAGAAATGTGATTTTAAAAAAATGTTTTTCCATTTTTAACATGTCAGTTCTTAGGACTCACAGAGTACATGGATCATAACTGTAATGAGATTTCGCTGTCTGATACTCTGAAAAACCTTGCAGTACTTTGCAGAGAATGGAATTATAAATTTAAAATTATAAAATGCATCTCTTGCAATTTGAGATAATTAAAGTGATGACACTCTCAGGCGCTTTGGTTTGCCTGAAACAGTAATTAGTTTTAAGATTAAGACTCTAAGTAGAAATTAATGACAGTTCAAATTTAGAAAATCCAACATGGCTGACCAAATGGCCAAGACAGGGATGGTGTAGTCTAAATTTAGGCGGTAGAAAGTTCTAGCATCCAGGATGGCATCAGGGAGAGAAGCTTAGGAAGGGATAGAATCCAAGGTATGTCTACACTAGCCACCCTAGTTCGAACTAGGGTGGCTAATGTAGTCATTCGAACTTGCAAATGAAGCCCGGGATTAAAATATCCCTCCTCATTGCAGGAGGAGTAACGGTAGTACGAATTAGGGGATTTAGTTCGAACTACCTAGCCTGTGCCACGCGTAGACGTGGGCAGGGAGTTCGAACTACCGGGCATTTAAAAATGGCGGTGCCTGGGAACATGCAAATAAAGCCTGGGATATTTTAATCCTGGGCTTCATTTGCAAGTTTGAATGACTACATTAGCCACCCTAGTTCGAACTAGGGTGGCTAGTGTAGACATACCCCAAGATAGCATCAGAGAAGGAGTCTTCCTACCTAAAAATAGGTATGACCTTATAGGGAAGTGCTGGAAAGCTAGCAGCTGATTGGCTGAGAGGATTTGACCCTGTGAAAACAAGCCACCAGGCTGAGTTGCTAATGGGTTTGGGATCTTGAGATGAGCAGAAGCTACAAGACACTTCCTTTTCAGAAGAGTAGGAAGAGGCAGGAGCAGCAGCATTCCAGTACTGCCATGGCAATGGCTTCCTTAACAGGCCAGCCAGCTGCAACTGCCCCCAGCAGCAGCAGCGGTAACTGGGATGACCATAGCCGCAACAACAACAGCGATCATTATCTCAGCATCATTACTGACAGAGCGGAAGGGGCAATAGATGAAGTGGAGGGAATTGGACTGTGAAAATTTAAGTCTGATTTTTCTTCCTGTTTATTGTTAAAGAGTGTATGGGTTTGTCTGTAAATAAAGTTGAATGCCTGTGTTCTGAATGAGACCTCCCCCTATCTATCTTGCAATTGTGTAGGCTGGTAGGCCTCCCGGAGGGTTCCTCCGCCTCCGGGTCAGTGGGAGGCGCGCCCACCCCACTGCACAGCCTCTTAAAATAGTTCCTGAGTCTCTAGTTCCACAGCCTGGCCTTGTCCAGGACAGGTCAGGGGGTAAATAGTTCAACTCCTGGCCTTACTCCAGGTCAGGGCGAGGGGCAACTAGTCCCAGTGCCCAGCCTTGCTTCAGGTCGGGCTGAGAGGCAGCAAACCCACACGTTCCAGTCTAGGAGTCCAAATACCCAGATGAGCCCTGGCTCTAGGTCAGAGTGGGCCAACAAATAATCCCCAGTTATAAGCAGTAGTTCCTTAGCCCAGGCCTTGTTCCAGGCGGGGCAGCAAATAATCAGGTAAGCCCTGGCCCTAAATCAGGGCGGGGCAACAAATACAAGAACAGTCCATAAGTTCAAGAGGCCCTGGCCTGTCTTAGGCAGGGGCAGTCACTCCTTAAATAGTATGGCCCTAGACCTGGATCAGGGCAGGGCAACAGCAATAGTCTTGCCACTTTAAGAGGCTTAGGCCTGGTTCCAGGCTGGGCTGTAAACAAACACGGTACACCAGTTCAGAGCCCAGGCCCTATGGCAGGGCGGGGCACCCAACAAACAGTACAATGAGCTCTGGGGCAGGGCGGGGCAGCAACCATGCACAGTAAAATGAGCCCTGGAGTGGGGCAGGGCAACAAACAAACAGTACCAGAGGCCCAGGCCTGGTTACAGGCTGGGCTGCACACAAACACAGGTTGGGGGAAGCTCTTTGTTCAGGAGGAGGGCAGGTAGTTCACCTGCAGCGGTGGTGAGGGGGAGACTGCCTCCAGTAGATGGGTGGTGGGGTGGGGTGCAGGCCCACCCACTCCACTGCGCCCCAGCCTAGGGCCCTAGATGTAGCAGGACAGCTGCTGCTGGCTCAGCAGGGGCTCCAGCCCGCAACGTGCTGGCCTAGGGCTTTTACCAGCCCATACTATTCCCTGAGCCACTTCCCATCTCCCCCTCAGCGAGTACTGTACCTGTGTCTCGGGTAGGTTCCACAGGGGAGTCAAGGAGGGTCTCCTCCGGCAGGATCTCGGCAGCCCAATCCAGGCCTCAGCTGCTTCCGATCCTCCAGCTCCAGCTGGTAGGCTGACTGCAGCAGGCAGGAGTGTCTGGGCTGGTCCTCAAGATTCGGTTGGTCGGCGGGGTCCGACAGGTCCTCTGGGTCAGGCTCGTCCAGAAGCTCTGGCAGGTCCTCGGGATGAAGGCTGGCACCAGGGTTCAGACAGATCCCTCAGGTCAGTCAGGACCTCCGGGCTATCGGGTACGGCTGGCGGGGCCTGCTGATTCGGCAGGCACTCACGAACCCGGGGTACAGGCGGGCGTCGGAGCTCAGGCAGGTGCTCACAAACCCAAGGGACAGGAAACATCAGAGCTCAGGCGGGTCCTCGGGTTCCTTCCCTGTAGGACCAGGCCATGCCCCAGTCTCCCCTTCAGGGAGTACAGAATAGGCCTCTGGTTCCTCTGAGTCAGCGGGCAGGCCTTTGGCGGGCCTAGCTAGGTCTCTTGTCTCCCAGTCAGGGAGTTTGGGGTAAGAGGCAGTTTGAGGCCCGAGCCAGGTCTCAGTCTGTATGGCAGGGAGCTCTGGGCAGGCCTCTAGTGCCCACCGAGGCTGGGCCCAGACTGAGCTCTCAGCCTGGCTCTTTATAGTCCTAGTCCCACCCCTTGACTTCCAGTCAGGTGATAGGGAGGGGCTAGGCGATGCCCAAAATGGCGCCCAGCGGGGTTCTTCCGCCTCTGGTTCAATAGGTGGCCAGTCTGCCCCACTACAAACTTCTCAACCATTGCTTACAGGATGACAGATGTAAATATCAAATGCTGACAAGTAGCTGCTAAATGTTAATATTAGTGTAATACTGTAATGCTTTCTTGCATGGGCACGTAGAGGTCCTTTGTATGTGTAGGATTTCTATATGATTATTACATTATAATTGTTATCACAGCATGTATCTTTATTTTGCTATGCCAATTTACCAAATGTAATTCTATTTTTGTTTTCTTGCATTCTATACATTCTTTCCTGCCTGTAAGTTATCTCTTTTGAATAACCATATCTATTTTCAAAGAATTTCTGTTTGTCTGACTCACTGTGATTGGAAGTCTATATCCGTGTCCTCTGTATATCAGAGACTAGCACCCTAGTAGTACCCTGGCAATTTCTTTACAATGGAATGGTACCTTGATTACCAGTTTGGATAAGATGTAAATTAAGGTTTGAATAGAAAAGTATTGTTTTTAGGTAACATAATTGGTGTAATATAATTGAATCCAAATTTTGCAATAAGATATTAATGCTTTTGCTACACTCATGAAAAACCACTTAATTTCTATAGCACCTCTCATCCCAAAGATCTTGGCAAAATACTCATAGGATTACTTCACCTTCCCTGCAATGCAGCCAACACTGAGAAGAAATGCACCAACTGTTTAACTGTGTACAGGAATGCTACATACTTGAAAACAGGAAGAAAAGAAAACTATACAAAACTGAAATTACAGACGGCGTTTTAGGTAGAAGGTATGAAGCTATGCATGTTGGAACTGGGTCATGATTCAACTGTTAACTTTTCATTAAGTAGAACAGGAACCTGCCCCCCACCCCCATGTATGCATTTACATAGCAGGGGTTAACCATGTACTTCATAATAATCTGAGTAATTTTCTCATCACATGTGTAGAGCACTTCTGCCTGCATCTGAACTGTAGAGGGTTCCTTGGTTAGTTTGGGACAACCCATGGGTGGGACACTATAGTAAAAGAATAAATTGAGATTATTATGTATTTTTAGTGGAGGGTAGGGAGGGAAAGGCAGTTAATTATATATCAGCTATTAGTAGCACTTATCTGGCCACAGAAATTCTCTCATTATAAGTGGCCTCATAATTTTATAAAAGTCATAAAAATGATACTTAAAAAAAAAAAAGTAAGTCTGATTGCTTGATTCAACTGATGAGTTTTAATTCTTTCTGACAATGACACATAACTGGAATTCCCAGACTAAAATGAGATCATCTATGCTTTGTTTGCTGACACCAAAAAAAGATTTTTTTTAAACTCATTTATTTTAGTCACACTAAGTCCCCACAAACTATTTCACTAGCTGTGAGTTAGAGGTGGGAGGGAAAAAACAGCATTTACGAAGAAAAATTAACAGTAAAAAATCATGAGGGACAGACAGAGGGAAACCTCGCAAAAGTGAAGGTTACTCACCTTGTGCGGTCACTGGAGTTATTCAAGATGAATATCCCTGTGGGTGCTCTCTGCTTGGTCTTGGTGCTCTCTTGGTGCATGGATCGGAGATTTTGAAGTAGTCCAGCATGGGCCATGCATGCACAGTACTGCCACCATGCACCTTTGTAGTCAGAACAGCGCATGTATGCCCTGAGCCCTCCAGTTCCTTCTTTACATCAGAGTTCTCTAACTCCAAAGCAGAGGGGAGCAAGGTTGGTAATGGAGGACCAACAGGGACACTCATCTCAAAGAGCTCCAGTTATTGCACAAGGTGAGCAACATTTGCTTCTTCCCTGAGAGATGTCCCCGTGGGTGCTCCATGCTAGATGGCTAAAGAGCAGTTTCCCTTAAGGCGGTAGGGGCGTTGGAGTGCATTGGAACACTGAGGACAGTTCTGCTCTGCCCAAAGAAGCGTTAGCTCCGGCACCATAGACAAGCGCATAATGGTTGGCAAATGTATGTTGCAGCATCCAGGTGGTGGCTTTACAGATTTCTGTTATCAGTAAATTGTACAGGTATGCTGTCGAGGTGGGAACAGATCTTGTGGAATGAGCTGTCAGGTGGCAAGGTGGCTGACATCCCTTGAGTCCATAGCATAAGCATGTGCAATCTGCAATCCATTTGAAAAGCCCTTGCTTGGAGATTGGAGTACCCTTGGAATGGTCTGCCACGGATAGAAATAGTCATGGAGTCCTCCTAAAGGCTCTGATTCTTTCTAAATAAAAAGCAAGCACCTGGAGACATCCGGAGTACTCATGGAAGTTTTGAATGAATTAGCACGTGGTTTTGGAAAAAAAGACAGGGAGCTGCAGAGATTCATTCACATGAAATGAGGAAGGAATCTTTGGATGAATCCTTAAAGTGACCCTGTCTTTGAAAAATATTGTGAATTACAGATCTTCTGTAAGTGCTGGTGTATCTCCCACACAGTGAGCTGAAGTGATGACAATGAGGAAGGAGACCTTCATGGAAAGGTGCAACAGTGAGCAAGATGCAAGTGATTCGAAAGGTGGCCTGGTAAGCGTGTGCAGAACCAAATTTAAGTCCCAAGCTATAATGGATGAAGAATTTGAAGTCTTTGTAGTTGGGTGAGCAAAGACTGACAAGCTGGTGATCCAACGGTGAAAAGCAGTGATCACTGCAAGATGTACTCTGATGGAGCTAAGAGATAAAGCCACTTGCTTGAGGGTAAGCATATAATCCAGTACAAGTGGAAGAGGTATTGTCAATGGGTCTACCCATCTTGACGCACACCATGGTGCAAATCACTTCCATCTGTGGGAACATGAAGAGCAGATGGATGGTTTCCTGATGTGGATGAATACCTGCTGTAACTGATCTGAGTACTCTGAGTGCAAGAGCCATGGAGGAGCCATGCTGTGAGATGCAGTATGGACAGGTCAGGGTAGGTTTGTTTCCCCTGACCCAGAGTGATCATGTCATGTTGGAGAGGAAGGCCTTACATCCTGAGCAGGAAGGCTACCTGGGTTGCCTTGGCCATGTGGGGGCTATTAGGATCACTCTGGCTGGGTCCGTTCTGATCTTTTGTACCACTTCGGACAGTAGAGGAATCAGGGGAAAGGCATAGCACAGAGGGTACATCTAGACTACAGGCTTTTTTCTACAGAGGCTTTGTCGACAGATACTGAGTTCAAAGCCTCTGTCGAAAAAGAGCATCTAGACTACAACCAGTACTGTCGACAAAGTAAGCCGCTTTTTCAACAGAGTACTATCGAAAAAAGGCATTATTCCTCGTAGAACGAGGTTTACCGCTGTCGACAAAACTGCCATGTTCTGTTGACTTACTGTTGACAGAATGTGGTGGTAGTGTAGACGCAGGTATAGTTTTGTTGACAAAAGCTCACTTTTGTCGACAAAACCCTGTAGTTTAGACACACCCAGAGAGTCCATCCAGTTGATGAGAAAAGCATCCCCCTGATATCTCATGCCTATGCCTGCCCTGGTGAAGAAGCTTGTGCACTTGAGAGTTGTGGAGCATTGTGAGGTGTTGCAAACAGATTGATGGTTGGTTATCCCCATCTGAGGAAGAGGGAGCGCAGCACAGATTAGTTGAGTATCCACTCGTGATTTGAGGAAATCGTCTGCTCAATGCATCTGCTGTGATGTTGTGTAAGACTGAAATGTGCATTGTGAAAACCCAGACTTTGTAAACATAGTATTGTCATTTGTGTGGTACATATTGCCTTGACGTAGGTGTGAGCTTTGAGGAGGCCACTGTTGAAGTAAGGGAATACGATTATCCCAAGAGTGCGAAGGTATGCTGTCACGACTGCTAGTACCTTGGAGAATACGCAAGGGCCTGTGGACAGTCCGAAGGGCAGGACTTGATATTGGTAGTGACGCATGCCCAGCCTAAATCTCAGGAACTATATGAGTGAGGGTTGGATTAGGACACGAAAATAGGCATCCTATAGATCAAGGACTGAAAACCAATCCCCCTGTTGTGTTTTTATATACTTGTTGAGTCTTTGAAGATTGAGGATGGGGCATTAGCCTCTGCTTTTCTTTTGTGTTAAAAATAATGGAATAAAAACCTTTTCCTCTGTGTTGGAACAGAACAGGTTCCTCTGCTCCTACGTGTAGAAGATGTTCTACTTCTTGATAAAGCTGCATTTCACAGGAAAGGTCCCTGAAGAGGGACATAGTAGGTCGGTGTGCAGTAGTGGGGGGAAAAGAAAGGGATAATATAATCAGAAAGGATGACATCTAGAACCCATCTGTAGGAGGTTATGGCTGCCCATTGATGGTAAAAAGGGTGCAGTTGATTGGCAAACAATTGCTGGGGTGTGGATACCAAGAGCATGAAGTGTGAGATGTGAGTCCTTATTGGTTTTGCCAGCACACAATTTTTCTCCATTGAAGGACACATCTTCTACTGTAGACTGTATGTCCCTTGGAAATGTGGCAAGTGTGAACCAAGAGGCCCTGCACATCATTGTGGCAGTTGCAACAGATTCTGCTGTGGCGTCAGCTCATCAAAGGCTGCCTGTAAAGCTGTGTATGAAATTGTTTGGCCTTCTGAGACTATGGCTTTGGACTGTGGTCTTTTGGTCTCAGGTTATCAGCAGCAAAGTCCATAAAGCTTCGAGTAATTACTGTGCGGTTACAGCCACCACGGTATGTGGTGGCAGCACCGTGCGTGTGTGGCCCGTGCCAGACTGCTTCAAAATCTCCGATCCAGGCACTGGGAAGTACCAAGGCTACGCGTGGAACATCCATAAGGACATCTCTTGAGGAAGAACCTGAACTATTCCATGACCAACCTGTTGATAAATGCTCACCCTCATAAAAGCAAGATAATTTTCGCTTGGCTAATAAGTATCTGTTATCCACCTCCTCACTGTTCTAATGCAGACAAGGTCATTTTAACACCTGACCTAAGACAGATTTGGCTTGGTAATTAATGTAGCTTTTCTTTCCATATCTCTACCTCCTTCCCCACTGGCAGGATTTCTTTGCCTGCAGTTGTCAGTATACTGGTGCAGTGTTTTTCAGTAACTGTTGGCTTCAACATCATAAGCCATTCTATAAATGTATATGTTTACACTGAAGTTTGGCAGATTTCTTGACGGTGAATACAAACTATCTTTTGTTATTGAGACAGGAAAGATAGAATTAATACTGGCAAAGGCAGCCTAACAGGAATCCACACTCCCAATTCCAATTTCTATAATGTGATCAAACAGGCTTTACAAGCCCAAGAAACTCATAGACTCATAGGGCTAGAAGAGACCTCAGGAGAAGAGACTGAGTTCAACACCCTGGTAAAAGCAGGTTGGATCCCAGTGAAATCATCCCAGCCAGGGCTTTGTCAAGCCGGGACTAAAAAACCTCTAGGAATGGAAATCACACCACCTCTCTAGATAATTCATTCCAGTGCTTCACCACCCTCCTACTGAAATAGTTTTTTTCCCCTAATATGCAAAGTAGACCTCCCCAACTGTAACTTGAGACCATTGTTCCGCACCTCCATGGAGAACAGTCCCTCTCCATCTTCTTTGGAACCCCCCTTTCAGGTAGATAAAGGCTACTATCAAATTACCCCTCACTCTTCTATTCTGTAGACTAAATGAGCACAAATTCCTCAGACTCTTCTTGTAAATCATGTGCTCCAGCCTCCTAATCATTTTTGTTGCCCTCCACTGGACCCTTTCTAATGTATCTACATCTTTTCTGTAACCAGGGTCCCAGAACTGAACACAATACTCTAGATGTGGTCTCACCAGTGCTGAATAAAGGGGAATAATCACTTCCTTAGATCTGCCGGCAATGGTCCTACTAATGCACCCCAATATTCCTACTAGCCAGTGGTAATGGACCAACCCAGGCATATCAGGTTTATTCAGGAATAACTCTGCCTCATGTCCCCCGTCATCATCAATTTTTTTTACACTTTTTCCTGTTTAAGTGATGGTTTTAGTTTTCCAGTAATTTTGCTTGTGTGGCTTGGAATTAGAGATGAGTTCATGCTAAAATACCAGCTCTAAACACTGCAACCAGACCTCGGTTTGGATCCGTTTGCTGCTCATGCTTAACTCTAAAGTAAACAAAGACTACAGTTAGTGGCTAGACACACTATATCTAGCCAAAACCTTAAGTGGAAATAAGATGTTCGTGGGAAAGACTTGTATATTCTTTTTCACCTTAATAGAAAAGCAATACATACCACAGCTTCAGTTTCAACGGGAATTGTAAAAATTGGTCCTGTTACAATGGAACTCAAACAGAACTCTAACCCTAATTAGACTTGGTGCAGCTAGCACTACACCTAATAATGATAGGCTTCAGAGAGGGATCTGTGTTAGTCTGTTTCAGCAGAAACAACAAAGAGTCTAGTGGCACTTTAAAGAATATAACAAATGTATCAGCGTATTAGAGTGTAAGCTTTTGAGAGCTACAACTTGCTTCCTCAGATGCTGAGGAGAAAAAGACAGAAAGAAAGGGAAAAAAAAGCATCAAAGAGAGATGGGAGTGTGACCATAGTGCTAATTAAATCAGAATGGATGTGGCTAATCTCCAACAATGGTGAGAAGGTGAGAGCACCTAATAATGCATCTAATCTAAGTATGTTTCAATGTGAGAAATTTCAGATTTGGATCTAGATTTCAAATCCTCAGCATTTGACAGAGTTGACATACCTTGCTCCTACACATGGGGTGTTGATGGTGTAGAAGGGGAGATGCCTGTTAGCTGCCTCTCCTCCTTGACTACCCAACTAACAGCTTTCTCCAATACTGTATTCAGATGAATAAGAGGATGTGACATATTCCTGCTAAACATTCAAATTTCTGTTCATGTCACAAACTACTGATGAGCTATATCTCAATGACCTAAGACATATCCAAAGTACTGTATCTACACAGTCAAAACTCTCCCACATCTGAGCTCATGTAGCCCCTCAGACTCATCCAGCATAGAATGATGCAGCAAGGAACCACATTATAAGCCACAGTACAAGATTCATTCTCTAACATTTAAACTGCTCCCTTACCCCATATTCCCAATTCCTGTAATGTCCATTCACCAGTCTTCCTTGCACATTCACACATTGGCCAAAAAAATTCCCATGTACATTTTTATTAGCAATATGATATTAATGAAATCATATATTTTTTATACTGCCCTAGCTTTAGAAACTTCACAGTTGTGGTTGCATCACTGAGTCACAAGATTTTCTTTTTAATTCAAAGAAAAACTTCACCATCTTTTTTTAAATGCTATCAACCCAGTAGCTTGACAGTAAGGATTAAAAATTGCTCCTTCTTTCTCACTTGGTTATTGGAAAGGCTGTGAAAGGTAATCAGTCTTGTGAAGCTACACTTTATAGTCTGCATAAAATGCCATGATTCCCAGTTCTCTCTCCAACCTAATTGAAAGTGCGTAATATCACACAGCTGGGGAAATGTAAACTGTAAACATATGCAATATATCACACTATCACACAGAAACCCATTATGAATGGGCACTGGGTGATCATCAGGACCAAAAGGGATCTAAAACCAGAATTTTGCTGAAGAATAAAACTTTTTTCTGTATAAAAGAAAACAATAAACTCTCTCTGCAGCACAGGAATTGTTTTGGAGGCAGTTCATTCATTTGGTTTGTGAAATATGAATCTTTCATTAATGATTCTATTTGCTGCTTTATGTAGACTCTTCAGGGGCACTGTTGGGGTAAGACTGCTCTTTGTTAAAAAATGTAAATCAAAAGTAAACCCATTGTATTTTATCAAGTAAATACAGGTGCATGTGGAACTGAAAAATCAGGCAATCTGCAGCCACTGGGTAGCATTACCTGTCAGCAGGATTCTGTGGATGGTGCTGCTTGCTTATCTTTGCATACAGTCCTTCTAAATGCTCCCTTTCTCCTGGTTTTGTAGGGATATCGTGTGGGTATCCAAAGGTTTCTGTTGCAGGTGGAGACGATGGCCTGTAGACATTTGCTGCTGGGTATGCCTCCCTGAAGTGATTCACTCTGGCATAATTTGGGTCCATCTCATCATCATCAATATCAGGTGGGGGACTTATAGGGCTAGTGGAGTAATCAGCAAGCCCTCTTGCCTGCTTTTGCCGTAACTCCTGATGTTTTACACCAATCCTAATTGTTAAAAAGAAACAAACAAGTTTGGATTTCCTCCAGCAATGACAGCACACTGATGATGCATCAAACAAAATTTTAAAAACATTTCTCAGCTGTTATAAATGTAAACTATCTATATATTTCAGGAGCACAACTAGAAAGCTCTAGCCTCTGTTCCTTTGGCATGCAGCTTTGTAATCATGCATGTTGTCTTTCTGCAGTCTGATAAAAGATTATTGCAGAGTAGGGTGCAATTTTTCACAAACATTCCTGATAGGTGTTGTTTGTGTCTGAGTGCATAGACACAGTTTTAGCTATACATAGATCTAATATTTTAGATATATAGCTCTACTAAAGAGTTGTGTTAAAAACAACACAGGCTTAAATAGCTAACTTCATCTTCACAGTTTCCATCTAAATTTGACCATACAAATATTATTGCTTCTTTGGCCTCTTCACCCACACATATTCTTCTAAATAAATTAACTTGCAAAAAGTGGATTAAACATGAAATAAATGTGATGATGGCACAGTTTTCTGCAAAGCAGAAGCCAAAGCAAAATATTTTACATATATATAAAATGTTACATAAATGGAAGACCTCATGCTTCATTATATAGGGGCTAGGGACAGAGTAAAACAGGGAGAAATTAATAGAAACCTGATAGAGATGAATTGGTACATGTAAGTGAATTAAAGACTATTACTGGCAGTGCTCCACTGTGATAAAGCCTTAAGTGGTATTACAAAACACTTTTGCTAATCAGTGCCATTGTGTAATCTGCAGGGAATAGGAATGGTAAAACAAATCCAGGTAAATTTCAAACCCAAACTTCAATGAGTCAACATTTATTCCTGACAATAAAAAAATACAATAAAGTTCCATGAATGTGAAACTTCTGTTAAATCTTCAGCTCCTCTTTAAGACACCGTAAACAAACACAACAAGAAAAATGACAGCACCGTGCTGACCATAGTATGGAGAATACCCTGGAGTAAATGGAACTTATGGAAGTGTATGATGCAGGAAAAAATGGAAGGCAGAAACAACAATCACACTGGCACTGGTTGCTGTTAAAAAGTCAACATATATCCACTGTCACTGTATCTGAAGCACAGTAGCACTTGATTGTGAATGTATAGAAAGAATAGTAAGCAGGAAACTACTTAATGTGGTTCAACACTGGTGACCACCTTGATAGAAAACACAAAAACTGCTGATCCATTCTTTCCAGATACGTGCAACCAACTGGAATATGTACCCGAGGATTTTTATTATGCTTCATTAGAAAATATATTTAACAGTGTTCTAAGTAATTCTCCACCAAAAACAGTTGGGTAAGCAATCACATCCTATTTATCTTTTGCAAAACATCAAATCTTTTCTAAACATACTTAAGCATGTTAATATGTACAGTGCAACCATTGAAGACCTGCCTTTCCCTGAAAGACCATGGATTTTATGGGGTAGAGATGAATATGATAACCAGACTTTCAGTGTGAAAAGCCAAGATGCATCTTGTGGTGGAGAGGGGTGTTGCAGCAGACAGTTTTGATGGGTATCATTGAGGCAGCTGGCAAAAGGCAGAGATGGAACAGAGGAAAGAGTGGTCAAGGCCTCATTCATGTAACATTTCTTTTTCTCCCAGGTCACTTTCCCTCTTTCAGAATAAAACCTAACACGTACCAGGGATGAAAGCAGTCCTGCTAAGAGTGGGGGGCAAAGAGGACAATTGCTCTAGGGCCTGGCATTTCAAAGGGGCCCAGAGTGCCCAGCTGACACTGCTGCTACTGTGGCAGTGGTGGCAACTGGAGTCCCGGGCCCCTTTGAATTGCCACAGGAAAACTGCTTCACATGGCTCTGAGGGATGGAGGGAATGGCCCTGTGCTGTACTCTGAGTGGCACTATGGACTGACTGTCCTTACCCCCACCCCTTCTGTACGAGGCTTATAGGGGTGCCCCTTATAGGTGCGCAGAGGCACCCTCACCACCACACCTTGTTCCCAGGCCTGCATCATCTGCTTGCCCCACTGGGTGAAAGAACACCCAGTTCTTTCTGTGTCCTTTTTACTGTTTTTTCCAAGTCCTCTAGCCCCAGGCCTTTCACTGCATTTTCTGTAATTCATCTGCAGACAGCATTACATTTATTTATTTGATTTTTCTGCCTCTTACCATATTCCTTCTGTTTCCCTTTTTAACTCTTTGACCCTATTATGTTCCTAAAATCAGTTAGGCTTTCTGTTCTTATACCTTCTATCTTTAGTTTTTTCTTTTGGCCTTCTCCTATTTCTCTTCTCTACCCAGTCCTGCGCCATCTATAACCTGCAGTCTTCCCTGCTTTTCTACCTCCTCCTTCTCTCCCCAACCACACATTCTTTGTCTTTCCTAAACACTGATGGACCAGCCAGGTCAGTAGCCTTGTGTAGATGGTGGAGGCTGACCAGCCTGTAGCACCGCCAGCATCAAGAGGGAATCTTTTTATTCCCTATCTGCTGCAATGTGAAGAGGAGATTTCCTGGCGGGAGGAGGGGTGTTCATGGAGAGCATATCATGGTATAGACATAACAAACCTGGTCAGTGAGACACCCGAGCTCTCAGCTAGCCTGCTGTCCATTCCATTAGCTCAGCTAACTGCTCCTTCATATGGCCAGAGTTTGATGGGATTTATATCAAGTGGGGGGAGAAGATTGTTTTTGTAAAACTGTCAGGGCACTGGAACACATACTGAAGAAAAAGGACACTCCTTTGTGGAGGGACACATGGTTACTCTGGGCTGGAGAAAAAGGACATATATAGTCTATGCTGAAATTAATACAGATGAAAACAAACACTAATAAGCAGTCATTGGTTTTCCTTTCTATACTGTAGTTTCAAACCTCAAGACAGCCCTGGCATGAATAATTAGTGAGAAGATGAAAATATGCAAAAGACTTATGCAAAAGACCCGCAGAACCCTCTACGGGTTCCTGAATAAAGATAAAAGAAAGACTACACAGCGGGAGGGACCCAGCCTGCCCATGCCACTGCCACCGGAATAAACTCACCAAATTTTCTGTTAAATATTTTTGGAAGAAGTTATAACCTGATAAATTCTTGGAACAAAACCATCTTTCCAGGGTGAGTGCAGTAAGGATCCTAATGTTAGGGAGTGCACACTGCACTGTGACGAGAGAGATGGATTTCCATTTGCCATTAAGCTATAGAGATCAAAACCACAGGAAGAGGGGTCTAGGATACTGGTTGCTGTTGTTTACTCCTACAGTGACTTCCTGAGAAATCATCTTGCAAAAGATTAATATATGACATACCCTACATGGGGTTATGTTTAGAAATGTAAAGATGAAAGCACTCTGTTTACCCCTTCCCCCGCACATAGCTTGTAGCTACTGGACCCAGAAAGTTTATCAATTCTGCAGTCCAAGTCTCAGAAAGTTCTGCCTTTTCCCCATTAAATGTTTTATAGCAACTTAAGACTGTTTCAGCTATTCGGCCAAATCCTGAGATATGCTGAATATCTGCAAATATATCCAGGAAACTGAAGACAGTAGACCAGACTCTCAGCTGGTGTAAAATGGCATAACTCCATTGACTTTAATGAAGGCATTTGCTTATTGACACCAGTTGAAGAGCTAGTACAATACTTGATACTGTACATCAGGGAATTTCTACAGGTGTGTGTGGGATACCATCCATCAAGGTCTTCTACAGATGATTTGGTGCAACTAATTGGAATTGCAATGGTGAACTAAACTGACACATCCCATACCCCTTAGAGATTGCAGATGTGATGGTAACAGAGTAGCACTACACAGTGGCATCATGTGTCACTTGCTTTCATATTTGACAGTGAAAGTAATTTGCTCTGCCATCAATACTTGTACCTTCTGCACAACAAAAGCTGGAATTAGGTTACCACAATTTTCTTTTGTTACTGTGAATGAGCCTAGCTTCTTCAAATTTTCCTTATGAATGCAGCCTATAATCACTTTCACTGCTATAAGCTGTACCTGCTGAAGAACAATTCCTTCCTTTCTATAATATGCTGACCAGTCAATGCCAGGTTATGTGAATTTCTTGATGATCAATGTCTCATCTTTTCAACAGAGCTATTATAATTGTATTAACATTTCTTGTTTCTTTCTCATTCTTTCATGGAAATCTATAAAATCTGCTCAATGATCTCTCTTTTACTCTTTGTTTTTCATTTCAATCCAAGCGCTGCCCAGATGTGAGAACTGAACGACACTGTCTATATCATTTTAGTTTTGTATCTATTTTACTAAATCTTCCTTTATTCCTCTTGTCCTATTCACTTCTATCCCATTTTCTGAAGTTTTAAATACCCTGCGTGCATAACATCACCATGTTCTGATCCAATTCTTAGGAACATTTGTTTTCTACAAAACACACCAACAAGAACCTGTTTCACCCTATTTCCTCCTTCTCCCCACTCTTACTTCTCTTTTGTTGCTTTTCCTTATAATTTATAGTAGTTCCATCTCTTGCCGTCATCACAAAAATGAGAGCACTACTATTACAGGGGAGCCAGACATGCATCACATCACAGGATGGGTCTGATTAAACAAGTGGAAGTGAGAGATTACGTGTCACTCACCACTGTGACACCAGCAGTGAAACTAAAGAGGAGAGGCACAGGTCACAATCTGAACAGTTTAGCCTAATACTAAGTTTATATAAACTTCCTGATGAGGGAATGGGAAATAAACCACACAGAATGGAGGGAAGCCAGTGACATTTCCTTTGTGTATCACATATCAGTTCTGCTCACTCTACCCTGCCACCTGAAACCAAGCATCCAGTTAAATCATTGCATGACAAACACATCAGCTTCCGTTAGCTGTGCATCTGTGAAAACACAGGCCTCTCACCTTGGTAGTTAGAGCACAGGCACCTTAGAAATGCTATAGTATGTGCTGCCCTCAACTTCCTGTTATCCCTCTCTCTTACTTGTCATCCAAAACCAAACACATAGTTCCGGCCTAAAGACTTTCTCTATCTTCTAAGCCCAGAATCTATCACGCATAGCTTTTCACGACCACGAATAAGCCAATATGATATGGGGCTGCAAAAGCCAAATGTTCACAATGCAGCTCAACAAGAGTACAGATACATTTTTCAAAATAACTTAAGTGACATTCTCAAAAGTGGTTTAGACATTGAAGGAGTCTAAATCTTATGGAAAGTCAATGGGCCTTAGGCTAGGTCAGTTCTGAAAAATGAAACTTAAGTGTTTTTGAAACTTTTACTCCTATTTTCTGCTCTGGCTGCTCAGCACAGGAAGAATAATTTATGGCATACAAGTTAATTTCTTCCTCAGATGTCTTTCCAATGTGATCCATTAACACACATTCCATAACTGGCACCTTTTTGTGTGTACCACCAGCATGGACTCTGTAAGGAACATCTTTTCTTAGGGGGAAGAAACAGAACATCACAGCCTTCACATTTTTCTCTGTTGTGTATCTCAGATGAGATGAACCACTGTTTAGCACAATGTGCACTATGCAAACCAAATGTTTCCAGTTGCCATTTGTAACAAAAACATGAACAAAACTTGCTATCTATTGCAAAAAGGCCGCAGTTACAGTTGTGACTATGTAGACACAGCTCAAAGGCTTCTACTGACAGCACTGAAATTGCTTTAGGGATCCCGAAAGGCAGATAATGTACTATTTTCTTCTAGCTAGCATGAACAAACTTTCTGCTGAAAATGTACAAGTCATACAACAATCTGTTTTATTATGTCAAGTGTAGATTGTGGGCATAATGCGGTGTAGAGTACATGGAATGCCACGATGCACATTAACAAGTAGACAATGCAGTCAAAGAGAAAATAAACCCCAACAATGAATTCCACAAAGAGTCGTGGTGGGGTTTTCAATAGAGTACAGCAATACTCTTTGATACAAAGGATTAAAATGGATAGGTTTTGCAGAAAATGTGTGTTTTAAGGAGTGATTTGAACAAGCATCAGTGAGGGAAATTCCCAAAGACAGACTAGGAGAAGAAATAATAACTAGCAAAGGTGAAGTGTAAAATAGGAACAGATAGGTAAGAGGCACAGGTCGTTTACGATAAATTAGCATGTGATTTTCAATTAATATAGTCAAAAGGGAGTGGCTGTGAAAGTGGCGAGATGTAGCTGGGATTTCACAAAAAGGTTCAAATCTGTGAATCTTTTAATCAGGTTAATTAGTGTAATAAATATTCTTCCATTCATTTTCTCTCTCCTTGTGTGTAGCAGAATCAAAGCCACTGCATTTTTCCACTCACGTGATGCTGCCTGAGATCTCCAAACTGCAATGATTACTCAATTTACATCTGATTTACAGTCTTAATATCTCAACTGTGATTTTACATAACATTTCAGCTTTTGTCTCTCATTTCCCTAATGCATACATATATTGAGAAAAGTGTTGTGAAGAAAGTACCTTGTTGCCCCACGAGGTCATTTGGATTTCAGTTGGGTTTAATGTTTTCTTTTTTTAAAGCTGGTAAAATGGGATTTTTAATTCATCTACATAAAAATGGACAAAAAAACTTTTGCCTATAAACCCTCATATGCAACAATTACTAAAGTGAATTGAGTTTGTCATGTGATTGTCTAGGGCAATATCCGGCCAAATGCTTTAAACATTTTATTTTATTCATTATGAACATGCATGAACTTTTCATGCAAGTAATAACAAACCCTATTCATAACTTAAATGTGTTACAATCAAAAGTCTGATTTTGTTTTGTCAATCTTTTATTCTGTGGTCAGGCACAATATTTTGAAGAGGAAGGTTAAGTATGTCTCCTAATGTGGTGCTTTAGTATTCAATTCTCAAAACAATGGGTAATTGAGTAAGTATCAAGGCAACTGGATTGGACCAGTGTAAGTGAGCCTGTAGTATTGTGATAACTAGATATCAAGCATGAAAAGGAAATAAACCACAGTCTTTCCAAAAGAGCCTCTGGATTATAGTACAATTGTTGCCTCAATGAAGCACGAATCAGTGAGACTATACTACAGGAATGGACTTTGGGGCTCCTCAGAGGGCCAGCCTATGATGTATCGGGAAGTGCTGAATGGACAGTGGCATCTGGGAAAGAAGCCTGGTGACTGGACAAAAGGATCCTCTGCCAAATAATCCATACTGTGGGTCAGTCTCACTCCCCCGCCAATACAGTGCTCAGCTCTCAGCCAGACCATTCTAGATTCAAGACCAAGACCAGCACTGCACTGGTGTTGTCTTTTGTGGCCTAGCAGTATGTAGCTCATTGGGTCTGTCAGACCAAATTCTGTTTTAGCAACATAAATTGGAACCAGAAAGCTCAAAAACTGCCACTTGGTTTAAATGCAATGTGAACGGTGGGAGAGGATTGCTGACATCAGTCAGTCACAGCCAAGTATCAGCCCCTCACTGCACAATGGCAAGCTTTTATTACACGGTCTGGTGTCTAGAGCAGCAGCAGATCTAAAATGAGAATCATTTAGAATCAGTGGGATGGGATCCATCTGTCCTCCTGTCCAGTGCAAGTACCGCCAGCGTAATAAACAGAAATCTGATAACTTCATACTGTCAGCACAAAATGAAGCGATGACCTTGACCTGTGCAACATCATCCAGTAATTTTTTCATAACTCCTACATACCGTGCTACACTGCTATGAGCTAATAAGAATCTACAAGTAATTAACTGGAATTTTTTGAAAACTGAAGCCTTAATCAAATATGTATTCTTATCAGGGTTCCAAGGCAGCAATAAATTGGGACATTTAAAAAAACTGGGATCTAATCCAATGTGTGATCTGATCAGGGTTCAATGGTTATAATAAATTGGGACTGTTAAAACTGGGATCCCATCCAACACTTTATTTTGTCTAAAGCACAGGACCTAGCTGTGCTGCAAAGTCAGGAATATTCAATGAACGGTAATGCCATGTTGGGTTATTAACCCTTAATAAATAGTGATACAAACACACAGAAGTCCCAAACAAGTAAAGTTTTCCTATATTTGAGCTGTGATATAAGTCAACATTTTATCAACAAATAAATATGTGATATAAGCCAAGATTTTATCAACAAATAAATATGATCATCTTCAGGCTTTTATTTTTAGTAAAATAATAATACTCAAAAGACTTAGCAGGCTATAGCAGAAGCACAAACGGCACATGGATTTGTTAGCTATCTGCATGGATAGGTTTTAAAATGTACTGCACAGTTAAAACTCTCACATATTTGTTTTTTGAACATCACAAACATCCACTTCTCATTCCAAACAATAGCTGGCAGATTGCAGCTCATATGGCTATTCTAGTTTTCATTTTGATTTCCAGTAACAAACAAATCACCCATAATTAAATAAAATGAAATATATTCTGATAGAAGAGGAATAGATTTTCACTTGCTAGTTTTCTCTCAAAGTGTTTTCTCTCTGAATGTTTTTATTTCTGTAAGATGCATTTAGTTTGTACAGGGATCACACAGCTGCAAAATTAAATTTCAGTTTGCCAAATATCAAGAACACATGTATTGATTTAAACTATGAGAAGGGCAACAAATGCTGCAGCAAATAAGACAAGGGAGAAGGTTTCATTAGCCTTTGGAAGGAAAATTCAGAATCTTCAATGTAGAAATTGAATCCAATTAACTTTCTCTAAATTTTAGATTTGTTCTTAACAACCTTTGGTTCAGGTCAGCTGCTGAAAATAAGGACCATTCATTCTTTTTTGCTTTGCTTCCTTTCTGCATAAAAACTTTATGCTACTTTATGAAATCTCCAAAAGAATCCCAATGAGAAACACAAAACTAAGTTTATTTTGTTAATTAAACCTACCTGTCATAAGGAACCAGTGCAGAGCATTAGTCTGTACACAGTCTGTCTTAATACTCACTAAGTCATATGCCATTTATGAAAATCACTCTGGGTATCAATAAGGAGCTTCATTTAGTGAAATTTTATTCTTAGATTTGTAAGATGTTAGAGTGTTCGAAAGAAGACTTTGGTCTCAGCAGGAACACTCCAATAAAACAAGCCAAAATTCACAGGAAAAATAGCTCTCTTTTCAACTATTATTTACTTTATTCTCAGCTGAAAAGAGAATAAATTACTATATATAAAGCTCAAGTACCTAATATATTTTCTCACTTGTTTAACAATAGTTTTGAAATGTTACAAAAATAAAAGGTATCCCCACTGAAGGGAAAAAGCCTTGGTTGAAAAAAAACCAAAAACGACCACCTCTTCTGGTACTTAAGAATTTACTAAAATAAAATCATCTTGTTTTTAAAATGTAAAAAAAGTGACAATTTCATAGCAACTGACCACGGACATATCACGAATATAAATTTGACCCAGGTTGGTGAGCATTTCAAAAAAATTCAGCCTCAGCCATAGTATTTGCTTTTATTCCTTTTATGGGCAAAGCATAGCCCTATGGAGTAGATAGCTAATTATGGCAAAAGCCTTTGAAGCACGAACAAAATTTTATTTAAAATAGGGCCTCACTCCAATGACCCACTAACTTGCATTAGGAAGGACAAGCTACCAGCACAGGGAATCAAAGAGCTGGGTAAGGAAAACCTCCTAACATACAATATTAGCATGAAGTTCTGATATTCTTATGTGAAGGATTAGTTGTATATGCCACAACAAGCAACGAAAGACTAAAGGAGAGTAGAAAAAAGGGAATAAACTGACATCCTAAACCCCCATTAATCAATTTAAACCCATAGTAGCATCAATCATAGAATGTAATACAGGTTTCAGAAAGAGAGGGCAGGTTTTTTTTTGTTTTGTTTTCATTTTTTATTTGTTTTTTGTTTAGGTGGTAGGCTCATTTCCCAGCTCTGAAAGAAACTTCCTTTTGTAACTATGGATAAATCACTAAATTGGCATCTGTAAAATAAGAAATATGATACTTTTTTTCCTTTCCCCCATCCTTTATCTTTTATACTTAGCCTGTATGCTCTTGGGGCAGGGTCTGAGTCTTTAGTATATGTTTTTCCAGCATCTCACACAAATGAACATTTAATCTTGGCTGGGATTGCTAGGAACTACTTCTAATATAAACAATAAATAATTAGAGCTGATAGAGAATTTTGCACTGGAACATGCCAATTTATCAAAACTAACTTTTTGCAGAAACTTATTCACTTTGTTGGGAATGTTTTTCTGGTCCAGGAAGCAATTTTTGGCCAAAACCACAGAGAAACCCATGCCAAAATAACCAACAGCCTGGTGGTGAGGACTGGGATATGAAAGATCCAGGTTTAAGAGCCCACTCATCCTGAATTGGTGCAGGGACTTGAATCTGGTCCTCTTCCCTCCCTCCTCCCCCCCCCCGCTGCTGGTGAGTGGCCCAATGAACATTTAATTATTTCATTCTCACATTTTTTTCATGAGCAATTTTGAAAGCTCTTAGTTTTGTTCTGATGTGGAACCAAAATAAAATTCAAAACCTGAAATTCTTTTTGCTAAATGGCATTCTTGCTTTCTGGCCAGCAGCATAATTAACAATGATGGTATTTTATCTTCACCTTTTAGTGTAGGATATGTTGATGGTACAAAACTGGAAAGGAAAGAAAAGAGGGAAAGGAAAAGGAAAGATGTGGAATGTCAATAAAAGTTACATGATTACAACATTTTACTTCATACAGTGTACAGTCTAATGCCTATTGGACTTTATAAAATAGCAGTTTATTGGGTAGAGCACAAGCCCCACTCTTCTAAGTTTTGAATGCACTTTCTACTGGAAAACACCACCCACAGAAATCTTGTGCCTTTGGAGGGATGCCAAATGTCCAGTGTATGCAAAACCAATCTCCCAAAATCACGCCACCTTCACAGCTGTTAGGATGCTGAAATTCCCTTGATCATTAATCCTATCACACCCTTCTCTAAAATCAACAACTCTGACCTCTTCCACTAACACCTGATATGCATATCTCGGGATCTGAAAAAAATATGTCAAATCAATGTATACACACGTGTGGAGGAGGAGTACTGGTTAGTGTAGTAAGCCTTTGAAAAACCTGGGCAGTCAGCATTTCACTGAAATACAACCTCAAGCAGCTAAACTAAGTTTGTTATTCTAGGTATGGAATTGAGACTTCAGAATAAAAATTACTCATGTAACTATTCATGGAAAGGTAAAATTAGCTAGGTAATTAATATCACTTATGAAAGTCAAAATTAGAAAAGTAATTAATACTTTGCTCAAGGTTAGCTAGGAGATTGTTTTGTTTACAGTTCTGTAGTCTATCAGTCTACAGTTAAGTACTTGTTAGTTTTGTCATAAATACACTTTATTCTACACAAGAGTGCATTTGAGAATATGATGCTTACATTCTACTAAATCTTTAGTGAAGCTTGGTTTGTTAAAGATGAGAACGCATGCAGAATTGCAGTTAGTGAAGTCATAGTAGCAGCAAGATCTATAGTGTAAGCTCTCCACATGGTATTCTTTGCCAATATGTGCATTAAAATCTTAGGCTTGAATTACATTACACATTATAGGATTACTGAATCTTGGGACGCAGTTATAAAACCCATCTTTACTGTCTTCATGAGCATCATCATTAGGTGGATAGTCAACAATCTAAAGTACTCAATTTCCTTTAAACTGGGTTACTTATCTTGAGGCTGATCTTAATCAACTCCTCATATCATTCTTGCACACAAACATGTTTGAGAGAAAACCAGCTGGAGTGTACACTTTTCCTTTATTACTGATAAAATCTTTGTCACCCTGTGATCAGCAATGTAAGATAGGGTTCAAGAGTCAACTAGTAGATAATCTTGAACTACAAAACATATAGAACTATGTTCTTGTTTTAGTTAGAGAACTGGCATGACTTGCTTGTATATACAAAATACATTATCTGCTTTTGGGATAATACAAGAATTTTGCATGGTGTAAGCAGGATTACCTGAAGGAAAGAGGCTAATATTTCTATTGGTTTGCTGTGTGGAAGAAGAATAAAATAAGCAAGTTAAAAATAACAGATACATTTATCAATTTCTCAACACACCTGCTGTTCTCCATTTCACTTCAATCACTTCCAGGTCAGAAAGTTAAATCATTATTAGGGAAGAGAAAAAAGAATGAAGAAGATACTAGGCTTCCTGTTTGTAATACCTCCTTACAAACTTACTGTCAGTCACTGACTAGGATTTTTTTTTAAAGTAGTGAACACCATAGAAATGTTAAGAACAATTGTCTCATGTCCACTTGCAACATTAGCCCTTTGGACAGGACTCATTCCTTTCACTCTGCCAACATTTTAGTAAATGACACTGGCCCTTTAACAGATGGGAGACATACTTATTAGCTTGCCAGTATCCTAATAAAAGACAGTGGCTTCTTTAAAATGAAGGACACATACCTCTCAAATTGCCAGCATCCAAATTGGGAATCAGCAGTTTAAAATAAAGGTGGCACCCTACTGCCTGGCAAAATCAGGGATATGCTACATAATTTTTAAAGCACATGGTATAAATCCTACCCTGCTATTATTTAATTTAGATAAACTACCTATTAAAACATTGGATAAGTATATCCAGTATCAGTACTGCAGTAACCAAATAGCCTAACATCTCCTGAATGGAATAAATATTATTAGTAATCACTGGGATATTTTCCCCCATCAAATCCCACTAATTACCAAGTCACAATGTGCAATAGCCCTACAACCAGGTAACTGTTCATAAAGGGAGGGTAGAGGTGTTATGTAGCTATTGACCAGCAACACAAAGGCAGAGCTGTTTATTTAGGGTATGTCTACACTACAGCGTTATTTCGAAATATCTAATTTCAAATTAGTTATTTCGAAACATCTTATTTCGAAATAATGCGTCTATACACAAAATGCATTTCGAGATAGCAAGTGAAGCATTCCTTGTGGAATGAGGTTTACCAATTTCGAAATAAGCACCCTAATTTTGAAATAGCAGTTGACTTGTGTAGACACTAAGAAAGTTATTTCGAAATAACTTTGCTGTGTAGACATACCCTTAACTCTTTATGTGTGTGACATCCCTGCAAAGAGAGAGTAGACAGCTGCCTTGGGACACAGAGAGCAGCAATGCCCATTTTCTCCCCATCTCCCAATGAGCAGAATAATCAAATGAGTGAAGGAGACCCTGTTGCTGCCTTCCTCCCCAGGTAACACATATTTCCACTGTGTGGAACCTCTCACAAAAAAAGCATGTGCCACTACTGCTAGAACTGAACGACTGTGTCCCCTTGATGGCAACTGTATCATTAGCCTGTTAGATTTATCATCTCCTGGAGTGGAACAAAGGCCCATCCTGTGGTAACAAGGGTTACACCCAGAAGGCTAATCTTAATTGGGGAGGAGGAGAGAAGAGTATTCTCAGTTTCAGAATTACCTGTTTTCCAGGCTTCTGAAGAGTGGGAACTCAGGAGGATGGAGGCTGGGAGAAGCAAAAGCTCTTAGTTCTTTTGGATTGGAAAGGCAGTGGGATTGATGAGATTACAGACAGGACAAGCACATTTTATGAAAAGGAAAAACCCTAACAGAAGTAAAATAAACTCTATGGTTCTTCAGTCTCTCAGGGCCTGTCCTAACATTTTTGGGCGCTATTTTATTCTCATTGCCTTCGGGTCTATTCAGCATGTGTGCACTTTATTATGTTACAACATGACCCTAGACATTAATTTCTTCCAGAACCGTGAGTGAATAAAACATACAAAAAGGAGGAAACATCATAAAGATGAATATACTAAGGCTACAAGTGAAGCATTAAACCTATTAATTGGCACTGTCAGAAGAGGCCTGGAGCATTAGAAACCACTATGGGGGTTGTAGGACGAAAGGGAGCCTGGAGGACCATAAGAAGCTGCTCCTACTGCCTTTGGAAGGGGGAGGGGAGTAGGGGAGCAAAAAACTCCAGAAGTAGCAGCTCAGGTAGCATTGGGAGGGAGGAGAGGAAAGTGAGGCCAGACCCCAGGAGCAGCTCCTCTTATTGGCCCTGGGTAACATAGGCCCTGTACAGGAGCTGCTGCACCAGGGTGTGCAGAGAATGCAGTAAGCACTCTTAGACTATGTCTACACTACAAAAAGTGCGGAGCATCCACACCTCAAGCGTGTTTTTGCGCAAGAAAATCTACAGTCAATCAACAGAACAGAGGGCTTTTTGCAGTGTAGGTATACCTCCTTCTACGAAGCATAACTCCTTTTCGCACTACAGCTCTTGCTCAAAAAGGCACGTGTGGACGCTCCGCAGGGATTTCTTGCGCAAAAAGAGCCTATCTGAAAAAGCACAGGTACAGTAAAACTCCAATAGTCCGGCACTCCTGATAGTCCGGCATCAAAATGGCAAGAGCCTAGTGAGTGAGCTTCAGCAAAAAATGAGTCACAAGGAAACAGTGGCAAAAGCTGAACTGAGCAAAAAGGGTAAAAAAGGCTTAAAAAAACTAAAACATTACAGTATACTGTATACAGTATGTACAATAAAAAGAGTGAACACTTTATATACAGTATATAATGTATACAGTATATATATATATATATATAACCTGCTTATAGTACCTCCTGATAGTCCGGCATATCTGATAATCCGGCACCACCTAAGTCCCATAGGTTCCGGATTATCGCAAGTCTACTGTACTCTGATCGCCATTCTGTGAATGGCCATCAGAGCTTTTTTGCACAAGAGTGTCCATGCAGTGTGGATGCTCTCTTGCACAAAAGCGCATCCCTACTTTGAAGACTTATTGCGCAAAAACCCTGCAGTGTAGACATAGCCTCAGAGAAGCAAAGGAAGCAGAACAGATTCTGTTATGCATTAGCCCAGGACAGCAGCAACCTCATAATGGGAAAGCCAGAAGACTGGCCTAACAATCACTGCAGAGATCTTCTGGTTTGAGATGGCTTATCATTGGCCCAGGACTGGAACAACTGCCTTGGCTTTTTCTTCTAACATAGGAAGTCCTTACTTTCTGTTCTTCTACTCAACATAGATGTTTACATGATTTACTCACCTTTCACGCTCATCTTTCATCTTTTCTAGTTCTTCTTCTCTTAGTGTGCCATGTTTGGGATTTCCTTTCTGGTCAGCTTTCCCACCTTTCTCCTCTTTCTTCTTTCCAAATCTGATTAAGACATCAGGGAAGGGTCAGGGAAAGAGGAGAGAATTAATAGAAGAAAAATGCAATATTTACTGAGCACACAACAAAGTAACTTGGAGATTTAAGTTACTATAACAGTGAGCTATTCCCTTGAGTAAGGTATTTAGCAAAATAATAAAATAAATTACCAATTACTCTGATCATGGACAATTTATATAATATTTGATTATGAATGTATTTGAACCATGAGTATTTTAAAAGGCATTGTGTGTTACAGAAATTACCAGCCCTCAACAATGTACATAAAAATGGTTGCTAAGCTCCGCTATTATTAGCATGCATTTCAAAGTAGCCAAAGGGCCTTCTTACCCTGCAAAGAGGCTCTCTCATAACAATCTTCAGAGCAATCTTATGTGCCAACATACAGAGTTGACGACATGTTCTACTCCTATTGGTAAAAATTCTCACTCGTTTGCATATGGCTTTAATTTAAAGACACAGGGTTGTTTAAAATCACAGGAAGGTGTATTCAGCATCAAAATAAATCTTGCATTCTTACAAGATGAGAGAGAGTGAGCTAGTTCTCAAAAGTCTTCTTTTGAATGCTTCCACTTTCTGTCTAATAATATATTATTATTTAATATTTAGATTATGAGATTGCCCCAAGACATCAATCACTCCTGGGGTTCTACTGAACTATGCCCTGTATAAAGATATGCAAAACTATATTGCTTTCTTCAGAGAGCTTGCAAGAGGCTATAAAGTGGCAGAGCTACATTTAATTTCTCATTGAGTAAGATCTTTAATACACATGGCATTATGGGCCACCACGTACTAGTAAACCACCCACGCCCCAAATCTGAAATTCTGAATTTCATAGGTCATATATGAACAGTCATTTTTATCACATTCCAATCTTTCAAGTGCAAATTAAGGCTAATGACTTACAAAATTATTTCTCCATTGAGGATGCTGTATTTTAACTTCATTAATATGCCTTTTCAAATGGTCAGTAACATTTCCTCAGTGATCTTTCTTTTATCCCTCTCATTTTTCATTTTCCGCCATACTGCCTCCAGTATGATAGCTGAACTGCACCACACACATTTCAGTTGTAAATCGCATCCCTCACTAGACCAAAGCTGAAATCCTGTGAATGTTCTGTCACACCACATCTACGCTTGGAGCTAGAGGTGTGATGTCCAGCTCAAGCAGACATGCTTATGCTAGCTCTCGCTAGTGGGCAAAAAATAGTAGCATTGCCACGGGGAGCAGCAACACAGATTCTGTTTTCCCATAATCTGCGGGGGGAATGCAGCAGCTAGGAAGAGACAGGTAGGTGCAGGAGTTTGAGTGTGTGAGACAGTGATTGAGAGAGTATGTGCGTGTTAGAAAGACAGATGGACACATAAGAGGTGAAAGGGTATAGGCATAAAAGAAGAGCTAGAGGGGATCTTGCAGATGTTATTTCATACAAGAATGAAAGGAAAAAGCCAGCCAACCTCCCCGCTAAAGCACACCCACCTTAGTTAAACACCCCAGAACTTGAAGGATGGCTGGGAAAAGATTCTGTTTTCCAGCACCTGCATAATCACTGATGATCTCTTATGGTAGTATCCTCAAGAGAGGATGCATTAGCACTTCAGTCCTGGCCCTGGTCTGACTCTGGCACTTTGTATTCTTCCTGCTTACAGTTCCCCTATAGTATCAATTATGGGTTTGTGGAGTCTAGTATTTGTCTAGAGTATTTACAGATTTGGAAAATATTATTCTTGAGCATCGTGTGTAGCTGCAGGGAGGTAAAGTGAACATGTAGCATACAAAATTAAAAAAATTTTTTTGAACACTTCTGACTTTCAAGTCTGGGTATTATTTGTTGCTTACAGAAGAAATTTCTGTTTAAATAAAATGTTAATTTAGTTTGTAATAACAGCCAGTTTCATTTCTCTTTGCACAAACACAGCAGTCTGCTAGTATAGCTACTGCGGCCACAAATTGGTAAGGTCAAATATAATTATAAACTAGCAATGGTGGGTTGATCTTGATGAAAACCAGTATTTCTGCTATTTTTGACTTCACCCTGGAGCTTGTGGGCTTACAATAATTACCTTCCATACTAAATACAAAATATGTTGCTTAAGGCTGGGCAAATCTTCTGATTTTGGCCTCTTCTGTTCATTACTGAACCCAATCTATACTTTATTACTATTATTAGTAATTATTATTACAGCATATGTTTTGCAATACAGAAAAAAAATCAAGCATGGATATTAAGAGTATGTGTGTTTGTATTTTATATCTGTATCTATCTATTTATCCATCCAATGTTTTTAAAACTGGTGTTGGATTTTTATAATCACAAACTATCCAGCATCTTCATTGATTGAATGTATACATCATGTCCTGAAATGTATAGTATTTGCAAAGTTTCTTGGATGTGTTCTAAATTACCAGAAATAGGCTGATTACAATTCACTTCTAGTTATTGTAATTTTGCATAATTTTGTGCAATCCAGGCTTAATATTTCTCTAACTTTTAGGGGAGAAAATTCTTTCCTTGCTAACCTCACACTGGGCCCGATTCTTTTCCCACTGCAATCTATGGCAAAACTCCCACTGAGTTTAATGGTATGAGAACAAGCCTCACAACTGCGTTGTGTATTAATCAAGTAAAGAGGAAAGTTCTGTGAAAAGTGAATGGCTTTTGGCCTCAAAGTTTACAAAATCTGCAAACAACAAATAACTGGATTACAGTAAAGCCTACATTTCATATTAAAATGATTGATATAAGTATAAAATCATTAGTGAATACAAATATTGCATACCAGTCTTTAAAAGCTCTTTCCACTACACTGTATTACACAAAATTCTCTTAATATCTGACAGAATTGTTAATTATTCAGAAACTTACATAGCAAATGGAGGAATATAATCAGAAAGTCCAAGGAACAGATAGACTTTGCGCGCCCCCTTAGACTGGTTTATGTGGAATGTAGCTACTTAAATTAATAATAGAAGAGAAAAAACAAGCAGAAAAATTATAAATTTATGTGACCGACACAATATAGTGATTAGCTGGTGTAATACCTTTGAAGGAAGCTGTAGCTGTAAAACTATTAGTATGCTTTCCACCTTACAAGGGCAATATTCCAAATGCTCTGAGCACACTACTCCTGCATGCAGATGCAGAGAGAGGGATTTTCTTTACGTGATCTGCCCTCAGAAAGATGGAAATGAGTGAGTCATCCTAATGTGAAAGCCCATGTACTATTCTTGAAAACATGTTGTACTACTCAGATGGATTTCCCTTTGCTAGTATTAGCTTTACCCACTGAAAGAAATCACCGGCGTCCTGAGAATAACTAAGGTATTTTCCACTGAGTGAATCAACCCTTTGAATACCAGATGTGAGATTACTTACTGGAATGTTTATTACTATATTATGGGTTCTGGTATATAAAAAGGGAATGTTTATTTTTATAGTGAATGTCAAGAGAAATTATGGGGGAAAAATGCTACCGGATTGTTCATAGTGTCAACATCTTCCTCTCTTTTTAAATTTGAATATTTCAAGGAAATCTTCTGTTCTATGGTCCTGCTCCGGGGTTAGTGGGGAAAATGTCTTAAATGTAAGACCTAAAACTGTGGTCATGGCAACATTTCATTTCTGTATTGAAAAGTGAGTTTCCAGATCTCAAACGTGTTGATATTTGCTTCAAGGATTAAAAAGCAGGGAGATCTGTAAAGTCCCAATACTTCTAAGCGGGAGAAACATCTGCTGTGTAGGGTCCCAAGCAGCTTGCTAGCTAAATTCTACAATTGGGAATTCTTTAGTTAATTAGGTTCCTCCTATCGGTAGGTGTCACTGCAGTTAATAAAGAACAGAATTGCAAACAGCTGTGGTAAAAGAAAAATAATTCAACAGGGTCCAAGACATTAAAAAAAAAAACAAAAAAACAACCAACCAACCCATACACACAAACCAACACTACCACAAAATCTTGAGGTTTCCAGAAATCAATTGAAAAAAATTCAGCATGATTTGTAAGGCGTATATAATAGAAACATCCATTTCACAGCAAATGAAGAACATAAAGCCCATACTGACATTATTAAAGCATCTCCATAACACTAGAAATATAAAAATAACCTTCAAAATTAATTCTGAATGCAAGTAACAGTGAATAGGTGAGCAAGAATGATAAAGATACTAATAAAGTCTGATTTTCAGGTCCACACAGCAACTGTAAAAAGCTTATTAACTGCCACTACTGCTGTGTGTGTTAAGTGACTTTATCACTCTTGAAGAAATACTCTCTATAACCAATGAGATGCTTTGATTACTTTCATACATACATTTTTACAGGGTATTAGACATCGTTGTAAAGATCTTTAGTGAGTCAGATTAACTACTTGTAATTACTGCTCCAGACTCATTTTATGTTTGTTTATTTTAACAGCAACATTAATTAAATATTTGTTTTACATTTTTAGTGTTTTTCTAAATACCTAAAAGGGTTATTAAATGTTTACTTATTGGGCAGAAGCTAAGGAAGCTGTACAGTAGTATTAGGAGTAAAGATTTTGCTGATGTCACCATACTACAGCAAATATGTAGCAGGTCTCTGAGAAGAAGCAGGCAATAGGAGAATAAGTGCATAACTATAAAGTATAAGCCAGTCATCATTTAAAATAAAGCATTACAGAAAATAATCATCTCTCTTCAGCAAAAGTGCATGCCTTTCTTTTCCTCCATGCCTGGTACCACTCTTTCCACAAACTAAGAAGGAGCAAGAGGATCTAAGCAGACTTAATTTCTTTTGCTAGCAGGAAGTGGTTAAATAGATATTTTGGGATTTTCAAGTTCATTCAACCTGCTTTGGATCATGTCAGAAGTGGCACTGATCATAGAATTATTTCCAGATGGAAGTAGTTCTAAGCAGTAAACTTAATCGAATGCTGTGTTCATAGGGCTGCTAAGACAATCATAGAATACTATGTGGAAACAGAAAGTGATCTGGCCACAAGCTAATGCCTTTAATCATATGCAGTCCAGGTCAATGTATTTGATTTTCTGTAACTATAAATCTGATGTGATTTTTTTAAATGAAGGCCTAAATTCAGCTGTATTTTGGTAAATCAAAGCACGCTCATGCTAACTATGTTCAAATCCACTCTGGAGGGAGTTCAATTGCAGCAATGAAATAGTGGGGTTTAACTGATTACAGGCAATAGGAAAAGGAAAGATTAAACAGAAAAAGTTGATATTCAGAAGATTTTTTCCCCTTTATTAAGGGTAAGCAGTCTCATTAAAGAAGCCTTTATTAACAACCCTGATATTGGTTGCTGCTGTTTTTTATGCCAATTTTGAAAGAAATAAGGACATATTTTTTATTATATTCAACTGCTGGGAACTAGAAGAAAATGACTGATCCAGATTCAGTCCAATGGGAGTAAAACTTATCTTTTTAAGAACTCTGATTAAAAACAAAAAACAAAATTCCCCCACCCTCTACTTCTTTGATGCCCATATTAGCATCTTTTTTCCTGCATGCTGAATTAATTAGTATAGTGACAAAGGAATTAGTCCTCATAGGATCAAAGCTGAAACCATATTTACTGGAATTTAAAATTAAGATCATAGAACATTAACCCTCTATGTTCTATGTAACTATCTATACCACATATTATCTACCTTCTGAATTTCCTGACAAAATAAACCAATCATGCAGTATTTCTGTTAGGGAAGTTCTAGGAAGAAAGACTCTAGCCTCAAAAGTTGCCAAACCAGAGGACTTTTCCGTTAGAACACACAAATCTTGAAGTGTTTATTTTTACATACTGCTAATCATATAAATTCAGAAGCATCGTTAGAATGAAGCAAACAGAGTTCAAGGAGGATATTTCACATCATTTGTATAAATACCTGGATAGCAAAATTGTTACTACCTTTAAGGGTCTTTCAAGAAATTCTTTGTACCAAATCTTCTGAGATGTCTGTTTGCTATAGTACTTGACAAATACATATCTATATTAAATACAGAGGATCGAATGAGAAAGCTAAATGTCAAAAGCATGACCTACATTACACAGTGAAGCTCAATAGTGCAACATCCACATGAAAAGCTATCTGATGAAATGGTCATCTAGGGCTAAATGTATCCTGGTTTTGGTGTTTTGGATTTTTGTGCCACAAGACTACTCGTTGTTTTTAAAGTTACAGATTAGCATGGCTACCCTCCTGAGACTTACCTCTGAGGGCGGTTATTAAGGATAACAACAGTTTAATATATTTATTTTTGAAGCAAGTGATAATATAGTCACATTGTATGGGGAGGCAGGAATTGTGCCTTTACTAAGTGGGGTTTTCCTGTGACATTAACTAATTGTAGGAAATCTATGACATCAAATGGTGATCATGCTTCTGTTTCCATGGTCAGCACAAACTAGTGCTCAGATCTTCTAATTGACATTTTTTCCCTTTCTTGCAAGGGGCACCCAGTCCAAGCAGTGTATACCCCACATCAGGCATATCACCAAGGAAAAACCTACAGTGCTGTAAAGCTATGATTTACAACTTGACCAGAGGATTCAGAAATTGATTTGCAGTCTGTCCAATCTACCAAGCTTTATTTGCTTGTCCACTAGACTGTGTAACTACCATTCTCCCATATATTCCTATATTTTCTTCCTTTTCCATACCCGTGGCTGATTTTTTCCCCCTTTGCTCAATACCACAGGCAAGTAATTACATCTGAAATGAAAGTGAATGCTGTGCTAGATATTATCCTAGATGGAGTTTGCAAATGAAATTCCTGTGGTAGTCCAGGAATAATATTTTCAAAGGCACATAAACCCCATTGTTAAAAATAGTCCCACTGACTTTTATTAAGTCTTGGGCTCTTAAATGCCTAAACATTATTTTTGAAAAGGGATTTGGGCTTTTAAGTCACTTAAGTTACTTTGGAAAATGTTCCCCCTTGTTTTTAAATTGTTTCAGTATGAAATGTGAGTGTTAGCTTCTAAAATGCATCATATAATGAATATGAAATCTGTGATCAGAAAAACATAACAGTGGTGATACATAGTACATTTTAATAAGACTGGAGGTATGTGAGGGAAGGTAGGCAAAAATCAGACTAGAGACAGCTGACAACTAGGTTGCATATCAGGCATCACTAAAGCCCCCTTCATTTTCTCATCAAAAGGCCAATCGCGAGAGACTTCATTGCCAGATCACTACAAAGTTAGGCATATTTAACAGGAAGTCCTTCCTAACCCTTTAGCACTCCAGGAAGTACTTACCTTGCTTATGCCTAATATTAGGTTAGCCGTTAAGTGACAAAGTGAGATAATATACTGTTGTGTTTATCCCCTCCCCCCACACCTTTTGGACACCTATGGATCATCAGGATTAAGTGACAAATAGGAATGAAGTTAGAGATTTTCATTCTAGATCTCACTAAACATTTACTTATCCATCAAAAGTAACAGTCTATTGCATTTAAACCCCACTGGCAGGGTGCTGTACTCAGAACACTCAGGGTACGTCTATACTGCAAGCTTCTTTCAAAAGAGAGCATCCACACCTCAAAACCAGGTTGAAAAAGTGATCTGCCTTTTCGAAAGAGAGCGTCCAGACTGCATGGACGCTCTCTTGAAAGAAAGCTCTGATTGCTATTCACAGAATGGCCACCAGGGCATCTGTGATTTTTTTTGATTGCCTCTTCTTTCGAAAAATGTCTCTGCTCTGTGTCCACACATGCCTTTTTGCAAAAGAGCTCTTTCAAAAAAGGTGTTCTTCCTTGTAATTTGAGGTTTATCAATGTTGAAAAAACACCCCTGCATTTTTTCGATTTAATTTCGAAAGAACACAATTGCAGTGTGGATGCAGGTGAAGTTTTTTCAAAAAAGGGCAATTTTTTTTAGAAAAAACAATCTAGTCTAGACACACCTTCAGAGGTGGAATCACAAACTTCTTGTGGGTGAGGACTGAAACATGCTAGCAGAGTAAGGGCTTGCAAAGCATCTGCTCTACGTACTTGGCCTTATTCAGTGAAGTCATTCCATTATTTTTATATGGACAAACATCAATCCCCCCATAGCAACTGTTTATTTCTACTAAAATATTTGTATCTAATTTTGTAGTCAAGTAACAGAACTTCAGTTAATTTGATTGTTGTCAGTGCTTTGGCCCAGGAAGTGGTACTGCACATGGGTGTCTGGTGTCAAAGCCATGGGATCAGGGTTGCCTACTTTCTACTGGCACAAAGCCAAACACCCTAGCCCCACCCTTTCCCTGAGGCCTGGCCTCTACTCACTACATTCCCCCTCCCTCAGTGGCTGCTCTCCCCAATCCTCATTTTCACTCGGTTGGGGCAAGGGGCTGAGGTGAGGGCTTTAAATGGGGGTTTGACTCTAAATGAGGGCTCCAGATGTCGGAGGGAGTTCTAGGCTGGGGCAGGTAGTCAGTGTGCAGGAGTGGGGGATGAGGGCTCCAGCTGAGGGTGTGGGCTTTGGAGTTGGGCTAGAGATGAGGGATTTGGGATCATAGAATCATAGGGCTGGAGGAGACCTCAGGAGTCATTGAGTCCAGCTCCCTGCCCAAAGCAGGACTAACCCCAATTAAATTATCCCAGCCAGGGCTTTGTCAAGGCAAGACTTAAAAACCTCTAGGGATAGAGATTCCACCACCTCCCTAGGTAGCCATTCCAGTGCTTCACCATCCTCCTTGTGAAATAGTTCTTCCTAATAGCCAACCTAGACCTCTCCACACTAACTTGAGACCACTGCTTCTTGTTCTGCCTTTTGTCACCACTGAGAACAGCCTCTCTTCATCCTCTTCGGAACCTCCCTTCAGGAAGTTGAAGGCTGCTATCAAATTCCCCCTCACTCTTCTCTTCTGCAGACTAAATAAACCCAAATCCCTCAGACTCTCCTCATAGGTCATGTGCTCCAGCCTCCAATCATTTTGGTTGCCCTCCGCTGGACTCTCCAATGCATCCACATCCTTCTATAGTGGGGGCCCCAGAACTGGACACAATACTCCAGATGTGGCCTCACCAGAGCCAAATAAAGGGGAATAATCACTTCTCTGAATATGCTGGTAATGCTCCTCCTAATGCACCCCAACATGCCATCAGTCCTCTTGGCTACAAGGGCTCACTGTTGAGTCATATCCAGCTTCTCATCCATTGTAATCCCCAAGTCCTTTTCTGCAGAACTGCTACTTAGCCATTCGGTCCCCAGCCTGTAACAATGTTGGGATTCTTCCATCCCAAGTGCAGGACTCTATACTTGTCCTTGTTGAACCTCATCAGATTTCTTTTGTCCAATCCTCTAATCTGTCTAGGTCACTCTGGACCCTCTCCCTGCCCTTCAACGATACAGGAGGATACAGGAGGGAGCTCTAGGCTAGGGGTGGGACCAATGGATTTGGAATATAGGAGGGGCTGTGGGTTAAAGGAGGAGGTTGGAGTCACACAGGGGTGCAGGTTGCAGGATGTGGGTGAGGCCTCGGGAATGGGGCTAGGGATCAGGGTTTTCCATAAGGATGTTAAATGCAGGGCTGGGTTTGTGAGATGTGGCATACTTAACCCTCTAGGACTGATGGGAGCCACAACACCCACCCGGTGCTCTGGTGCTGGGGGGCACCACCCACCTGGGGCTCTGGAGAGATCTGGTGGTCTCTGGGCTTCAGTGCGGGAAGGAGGAGTGGCCCATGCCAGACCAGCAGCTAGCCTTCCTGAGCCCAGAGTTCACCCTATACTCATGGTGCTGCACTAAGCTATCCTTTTTAACAATGAAGCATCATCATAAGAAATCAGAGTTGAAACAAGACTCTTTCAAGTGCAGATGGTTAAGTTAGCTCTGAACAAAACAGAACAACAGCATTATAGAAATGTAGGGATGGAAAGGACCTTGAGACCAGGGGGCAGGGTCAAGTAAATCCCACCATCCCTGACATGTATTTGTTCAACCTCTTCTTAAAAAGCTCTAGTAATGGGGATTCCACTACCTTCACTGAAAGATGATTGCAGTGCGTAATGATCCTTCCAGGTAGAACATTGTCCCTAAAATTCAGCCTAAAGCTCCCTTGCTGCAGATTAAGCCCATAACGTCGTCTCACCTTCAGGGAACAGGAAAAATAATTGATCACAATCCTATTTATAAGAGCCTTACAAGTATTTGAAAACTGTTGCCGGGTTCCACACAGAAAGCAGCCTTTGGGTGAGTTCAAACCATCCAAACACACTGGCTGCGTCTAGATTGGCATGATTTTCCAGAAATGCTTTTAACGGAAAAGTT
>JANRFK010006693.1:12438976-12456089 GCA_030068395.1 Apalone spinifera
CCTGCATATTTATACCTGCCTCTGGAAATTTCCACTACATGCTTCTGACGAAGTCTTTGCCCACGAAAGCTTATGCTCCAACTCTTCAGTTAGTCTAATAGAATGAAGGAAATTATTGGTCATGGGAAAACTGGATAAAGTTTGAAAAGACTGAATACTTAAGTTTAGAGTAGAAAAAGGGAAAGGACATTGCAGTAGTTCAAAAAGTGGGGGAATGCAGGAGAAAGAAAGAGCCTGAAGCTTTGGTCTGGTGCTTGAACGTACAACCAGTGGCGCTCGTACAGTATTCCAGTCCTCTTTCAAGTACGTCAGGCACAAATGCTTCTACTTTTTGTACTCAGGTTATTCATGAAAATGTTAAATAACATTGGTGCCAAGGCTAATCCCTGAGGAGCTCCACTAATAACCTTACCCCTGCTGGAGAGTTCACCTTTCAACATGTTATGGTATAGCCTCTGCTTTAACCAGTTCTTTAGCCATCTTTCAATTCTTGTATTAATCTCCAATTTACTAGTAATTTCCCATGTGGAACTGTAGCAAATGCTTAACTGAAAGTCAGATAGATTAGATGCATTTCTTTGTCTAGAAAGTTGGCTATTTTCTCAAAGAAAGATCAGATTGGTATGGTAAGATCTAACTTTCGTAAAACCAGTTTGTATTTTATCTCAGTTATTGTTTAACTCTACCTCAACTACTCTCTTTTTCAAAATATGTGCAAAAACCTTGCATACAACTGAGGACAATCTAACAGGCCTATAATTTCCCAGATCACGTCTTTCACCTATGTACTGAATTTGCAATTATCTAGTTGGAGAAAATCCTTGGTATGGGGCATGCAATTTCATGTTCCTGTTCTGTTAATATTCTTGGGTGGAAATTATTTGGGACCCCTAAATTTGGTCCCATTAAGCTACTTGAGTTGGGCTTCCACCTTGGATGTGGTCATTTCTACATCCAGTTTCCAGTATCTACTCTTCTGCTGTCCCCATGGTGCTCATTATTCTTTATAAAAATTTGTTTAGCTGTTGGGCCATATCTAAATTATCTTTAATCTCCATCTTCAGTGCTTAAGTGGTCCCACTTTTTTCTTTACTTTCTTATTATTTATATGGTTAAAGAACCTTCCACTAACTGGTTTAATTTCCTTTGAAAGATACAGCTCCGCTTGACTTCTGGCAGATAGAACTTCACTTTAAGGATTGTAGCTTCATATGAAATTCATGACAATGAAAAATCACCCCTTGTGTAATATGATCAGTATTATTTAGAAACAGATTGACACCCAGAAGCCTCTGCAGTGAAGATAGCTGAATGCTCTGCTCTTCCTTAGAAATACCAAGGAGGCAGAGTGGAAAGTCTGAGAATTTAAATGCCTGGACATTTTAAGAAAGGAAGTAACCTAAGGATTTAAATGCATTGAAATGCAAAACATGCTTTTTGTCACCTGAACATAAAGATTCAGATATAATTTCTAGACTTAAACAATATGGACCAAAGAAAATAGTACATGGGGGAGGAACACGTCTTATTTACATCACTTCAAATTAAACAAAACCTAGGAGGAGAAAATACTTAAAACTATTCTCAGAGAAGCTGACAGGAATCACCACCACCCTGACCATCAGAATATTGACTCCCACAGTGAAGTCAGATTTATTTATATTCTGATCATTACATTTTGTTGTATTTACTAGGTAGTTTATCAACACAGTTCAATAGAAAGAAATGAGTAATGAAGTCTGAAGAGTAAACTTGCTGGGAATTCCCTTCCCCATCTTCTATCTAGTTCTAGTAGTTGCATAGTTGTGTGTGTGTGATAGTTAGCGAGTAGGTATTTACACCTTTTCCTGTCTATTTGGCTCCAGCCATGGCATGTTCAGAGGAATTTCATTTCCCTGTGGCAGAGACAAATGACACCAAAAAGTCTCTCACTCTAGTGCATCTTTTTTCCCTATTACAGCCAGAATTTGGCATTTTACAGAACAGCTGCTCACAACTAATTCAAATATTATGCTTGTCCTGCAGTTATCAAGTGATCATACCAACAATACTCATTCCAGCGCTGCTGTCATCAAACTTAGATACCACACAGCCGCATTACCTTCCCAGTATCTGACCAAGATAGGGATCTGGTGGAAGCAAACTGGCTGCAATTTAATCTTGACAAGTCAGAAGTGATGACTGTCTGCCAGGGAAAGTGTTGAGATGAATGGGGAAAGGTGGTGATTGCTTATCTTCAGTGGCAGGTTGTCTGCATTTTGTCAAGTTGGTTCACAGCCTTATAGCACTAATGTATCCATTACCAGGTTCAGAACCCCAAGGCACAGTGGTGGTCCACAGTGCCATTGTACATATGTGACTAGCCAAAAGACTCAGATCTGTCCTCTCTATCACAGTCCTCATAACTCATTCACATCTTCGTCAGCTCCAGGCTAGTATACTTTAAGACCCTTGAAGAGGATAAGTCTACAGTGCACTAAAAGACCCATGGCATGGCTGCAGCTGACCTGGGTCAGCTAACTCCGGCTTGCAGATCTAGAAAATTCCAGTACAGAGATTCAGGCTGCAGCCAAGTCTCCAGTGCAAGTGTAAATGTCTACAATGTGATTTTATAGCCTTGTAGCCTGAGCCAGCTGACCCAGGCTTTGAAGCTCTGTGCCACTGATTTTATCTCAGTGTAGCTGTACCCTATAGCACAGGCACAAGTAGTAGGGACTCAGGCAGGGTTTGCTATGAGCACATAGTAAATCTGCTTCAGGCTCTGACTCACAGTTCACTTTTGGGTGCCATTCACGTGGTGGCAACCTTATAGAAGGGGTGGGACATTGGTGGAGCCTCAGAGGAGAGGTGGGACATGGGGAGGTGCAAGGGTGTTTAGCTTTGTATGAACAGAAAGCTGGCGGCTCTAGGTTTGCCTGGTCTAGAGTTAGGTGATCTTCACAGTACAATATAAGATTTTCTTCCTTTTTTTTTTTAAAGGGAGATGAGGGAAAAGGAAGAGAATGTGCCTTATCACTGCAGCAGCAATGCTTATGCTGATGATAATGGGCAATTTTATAGGGTTCCACTTTTTTGTAAAAGCAAGTACATATACCATGGTAAATTCTTTTAAGCATTATTAAATAAATAAGTGCAAGCAGTTGTCTTCTTTTCTCTGTAAAACAAAAAGAAACGTTTAAAAACTTTTGAGCACAGGCATGGAACATGCTCTACTCACCCCGCCTAATGCTAAATTTGGCTTTAATAGTATGATAGTCAAAGGCACAAAAGGACGTTTGGTCTCCCTGTACTGGTGGAAGTTGGGGGTCTAATTCCTCTTTGTCCTAAAATTCACCTTCTTTAAACTTTACAAGCTCATGAGTGAATTTGTCCCTCCGTGGCAAAGGGTGACAACATTCACAGATCTTGCAGTGTCCCACAAAACCTGAACTTCTGATTGGTAAGCACTGTGTATTAATCAATTCATCCGCACTGAAGTGAAATTCATTAACAAAGCCAAAGTGGACAACAAAGGTGGAACCTGGATCCTCAAGGCACTTGTAAAACCCTTGCAATATCCTGTTCTAAACCTGGCAAACTTGAACACATGCTCGGAGTATTCTGAATAGGTGAACTTTACAGCAAGCCTTTTACTCATTTACAAAATTTTACATAAGACTTCAAGAGACTGTGAACAATTATTTAACAGGCTGTCAGCTGTGTCACATAATGTACTGAACAAAACTTTGTTGAGCTCTACCCACAAAAATAAATATCTACTGGAACAATGGAAAACAGAGTCAGAATAAAAGTAGGCTATTTTGCTCTGTCTTTAATTGTATGGTAGAACTTTTATTTCATATTGTGAGCAATTTGTGTTGAAACCATGAAAATATTTATTCTACAGCTACTGATTTTACGCTGCCAGCTACCTATTCTGTCAAATACTGCTGACTTTACAGTTGAACTTTTCTATAAAATATTGCACACAGGACCCAGTCTGTAGTTTAGCTGATTCCTGCACATAGCAAGAGAGCCACCAGCAGAATTACATAGATGAAAGAGCACCACCTGTTGATTTCTACTGTCTCTCTCTTTGGTTTCCATGTTACCATAGTCAGTGCAGGAGCCTGAGTCAGTAATGATACTATGCTTGGACAGTGGAGCTAGGCAAGCAGATCCAAGACATCCTTACCTGCTTCCTTACTAATACAATCATCCAGTGCCCTTCCTGCACCTCCATGTTAGCTCATTTGGAGGACTAGACTTATCAGGCATTGGCCTACAACAAGCAGCAATCAGACAAGGGTGCCCTTTGCCTGTTATTGGGAATCCTTGCACGCTTTGTTGCCTTGCTTTCACAGAGCTTCCCACAACTACAACTCACAGGAGGATCCCAGTGCTCATATTCCCTCTTGCCACAATCCTCAATGTCTACTATTTCATATCCTGGGAGTGGGCCAAGAGCACTAGTTGGCTAAATAACAGCAAGTTCATTAAATTTGCCTTAAACAGAAACTAACCCCCCAAATGATGTAGGCAGGGGTGCTGGAACAATTTTTATACAGGGAGTGCTGAGAGCCACTGAGCCTAACTGTAAATTCTGTATACAATAGAAACCACTTCAAGCCAGGGTTTTCTGCAGCATCCCTAGTATCAGCAGCCAGCTAAACAGAATCTAGGTAAACAGCTGAATAATAAATATGTAAAGCTACTACTACAGAGCTCATACTAATACAGAGCTAATGTAAGAGTGAGAGAAATACGGAAAGCCCCACTGCTGGTATGATGGATACACCAGCAGGAAAGAAAGGGGTTTTTAATTTAAATTAAATACATTAAAACCTACTTAAAATTAAATTTGAATTGGACAAACGGGGCTAAATAGTAAACTAATTATAATATATTCAAATAAATTAAATACAAAAATATTATTAAGCAGTACACATTTGTTGCCAATTTTCAAAGAAAGTCAGACTATACTAAGCACCTGAAAGCAAAATGTGCTGAAATGCCAAACTGCCTTTTGATAGGAGTAACCTCTTCTGCAGGTGCAGAGAGAATATTTTCTTCATTTCGGTTTATTCAATTAGTTCATTTCAACAACAAGTTCATTCAAAGTGAACAACTGGGAGTTGGAAAAGCAGGAATGCTTATTTCCCACTTCCAATCAATGAATAAAAAGTAGGTTGACAGGATGAGCTCTACTAGATCTAAAATTCTAATGGATATAATAACCCAAAAATTAGCTCAATTCACTAACTACAGATACTTCCTTTTAAAATAAAGCAGTTAGTTTTAAATTCAAAATGTGTTTTGATAAATGTTTTTCTGATATAGCCAGCACATGTAAAGTACTTTTAGTTAATACAAAAATGCTCTTTCAGTGCATTTTAATTGATTTTGAATTTCCATTCAAACAGAGCTTGACATAAATCAGTAAAAAGTTAATCATCCAATAAATAAGAAACGCAACCCCATTTTCTAAGATAGCAAAAAATTGAAACATTAAGAAACTGAATAAATATAAATTAAGCTAAATAACTGCTTAAATAAATGGGTATAGATATAGCATGTCTTCCTGGTTGGCAAAATGAAGCACTAAGTTAGCAAGTAGCAAAGAACAATTAGAAAACACAATTCAGATTAGTGATTTAAATCAATCTACCTTCCCTGTGAATTTCTGAAAGAGCAAGCAAGCATTTGTGAATGCCCGGTGAAATTTTACCGCTAGTATTAGCAGCAGGGATCAGCAATGGAGCCTGTGTAGGCATCCTGGGGTCAGTGATGACCTGAAAGTACCTGTTGTGAATATATTTACTTACAACCCCCCCAAACCTTTCCAAATTAAAAAAAAAAGTGTAAAAATGTGGTTTGGGGAAAAAGCATAGAAAGTTGAGGCCTGTATTCCACAAAGAAGAAAACTTAATGGTTACCTCTCATATCATCAACTTTACATCTCAGGTACTTAGCCCCCAATAAATTCAAGCACCCAGTGAAAGAGGCCAGATTTATACATTAAAAAGTTATTCCCTTTTAAATTTTTAACGGTCTCATTATGATTATTCAGTTAGCATCAACAGAAATTAAAACCTCCACTGACAGTTGCAGAAAACAACAGGCAAGAGAAGAAGCAGGCACTTGTAGATGGACAATGTCACTCTCCATGGGTACAACACACCTACTGCCTTTGAAAAGACACAGAATGCTTCTCCTCACCTACTTCCAGTACCATTCCATTAGCGGTGATGAAGACAAGATAGCTACCTGGTACCACATCCCCCAGGTGGAGAAGGAGGTGGTACAATGCATGTACATATGTATGTATTTGTTGTCTTAGCACATAATTATACTCATGCACAACTAGCCACATTTTGCAAACTTTAATAATGTCCCTATCTCTTAGGGACGTAAAATCTCATTAAATCAGTTAACTGGTTAAATGTCATGTTTAATGGGTTATCCTCAAATGCGGGTGTGGTACACTCCTCTGGCCACCGCGCGGAGGGGGGCGGGGGGCGGGGTGTTGCTCCATTGGGGCTTGAGTGCCCCCGTGCCTACCAGATGGGGCCTGCTGCAGGTGGTGGCTGCTCCAGCCAGGCTGAAGCTCCTTTGCCCGTGGCACACTGGGCCTGCTGTGGGCCTCTCTGGGCTGGAACAGCTTCCTGGCCACATCAGGTGGGGAGCTGCCCCACCCCCACCAGTTATCTGTAACCGGTAAGCATTGCCTGGTAAGGGTGATGCTTATCAGTTAAACGGTTAGCCATTCAAATCTCCTTAGTATCTCTAGACTGATTACAGACTTGATCCAGTACTGAGATAAATTAATGAAGTCGCCCATTGACTTCAAAGAGTGTTAGATTGGGCACTCTAAATCCACAGTGCCTCCAGATCTGTAATTTCCACTCCAACTCCTCTGATGAAGTGGGTTTTATCCAGGAAAGATCATGGTCTATATATTTTTGTCTCTAAGCCCTGGTCTACAGTAGGGAGTTATTTCGGAAACCCCATCCCCATTCCATATTAACACGCGGCGTGTCCACACTACCAAGCCTGTTATTTTGAAATGCGTGCGCCTGCTTTTAGAAATAAGGGAATAACCCTTATTTCTAAATTGTTATTTTGAAATAGCATTAGTGTGGATGATCTGGTGCTACTAATTCAAAATAACTGGCCTCCAGAGGCCTCTCACAGCTGCACTTGTGGCCACTTTGGCCACACCTGCTGGCTCAACTGCTCCCCTTCTCCTGCAGAGCTTAAAGCAGCAGGCTGCTGGAAAAGGGCTTGTGGCACATGGCCCCCCACGGCTGACATCACTCCCATAGCAACTGTGGTTGCCAGTGGCTAGGGATGCAGGAAGGCACCAGTCTGGACTGATGCAAAGATCCTGGACCTCACTGAGGTCTGGGGCAAGGAGACCAACCTCCAGGATCTCTGCACCAGAAAGTGCAATGCTGATGGCTACAACCAGATGATTGCCAGCCTGTCTGACAAGGGACACACTTAGACACTTGACCTGGTTTGGCTGAAAATAAAAGAGCTCAAGCAGGCCTACAACAAGGCCAGGGAGCAGAGCCCCCCTAAGGACCACCGGGGTCCCAGAACACGGAGCGGAGGGACCTCCCAAACCAACCGAGGCAGATGTCACTGCCAGCCCCATCCCTGAGTCTTCCCTTCCCAGTTCTTTCCCTGGCCCTTCCCTGTTTTATACCCCCCCAAACAAACAGACTTGTTTTTTCCAAACAAAAAAAGGCTTTTTTATTTGCCCTGCAGGAGAGAGGGGGAAGGGAGGGCAGGGGAAGGGAGAGCTGAATGAGGAAAGGCATATAGGGGGAATGCAGAGGCCCCTTGTGGAGATGCATGGGGGACAGTCCCACAGCTCGTCTTGGCTGAAACTTTCCCTCAAGGCCTCATCGGATGAGCACAACCCATTGCTATACTTGTCAAATGGCACTGGAATCTGGCTGCTCATAAGCTGTGGCCAGCTGTTCAGCCTCTGACCCCCCACCCTGACAGGAAAGTCTCTTTCTTGCTCTCACAGAGGTTGTGGAGCACACAGCAGGCCTCCACCATGAAGGTTCTAGATCATCCTTCTAACTATCAAATAATTTACACCAAAACTAGGGGAAAGGTATTGAGAAGAATCAACTTATTTTATTTAAGTTAAACGTTTAGGTCACTAACAAATGCTCAGATAAGTCTGAGTACCACGGATCAAACTAAAATTGTGAAGATAATTACCTTTAAAGAGAGACTTCTAGAGTCATGCATTCACCATATGAAACCTATTTACAGAACTTCCTGTAATTCAGGACACAAGAAACCACAAAAGGTCTGCAATGAATTTCTAGCCATAGAAGATAATCCATAAAACTGTGTAATGCAAAGAAAAGCTCTGCTGGGACTTTATATTTACACACAAAGTTTCAATATTCAGTCATTGGTTTGTGTTTGCTGTTGTACTCTGCTGTCGTAAGAGAATCCAGTACAAAGTAGAGCTAGTGGGAAAAATGTTGATGAAACTTAGTTTTGCTGAATTTGCTGATTTGGCAGCATGAAAATCTTTACTGGAGTTGGCCTAATTTTGCCAGCATACCTCTGAAACACAAACAGACAAAACACTGGCTGGTTTCTGGTCAGATCACCCTCTCAACAGCCTGCCTTGTTTATGGCAGTGCAACCGGAGACGCCTGGACTTTCTTTGACAACTCACCAAGTGGACTGCCTCCACTGAAGCTGTGTGGCTCTATTTCCTTTTGCAGACAATTTCAAAATTGTGGGAGTTTGTTCCTAGTCAGGACAAAACCAAATCCTGAAATATCAAAATCCTCTGCAAAATGGATCCCCCCCCCACCAGCCTGCTCTACTGTACAGAACACTGAATTCAATTACAAATACCATTTTTTTACAACACTAACACACAAAATCCAAGGAACTTAGGCAGGGGTGGGCAATAATTTTTGATGGGGAGTCCTTAAGTAAGTAAGAGGCCAGTGGCTGCACTCTTCTGTGGATAGGGTGCGGAGTGTGTGAAGGAGTTTGGGTGAAGGAGGGGGTTGTGACCTGGGGAAGGGCATTGGAGTGCAGGATCCAGGAGCTGGTAGGAGTGCAGGGGAGGATTCTGGCCTAGGGAAGAGGCACAGGAGGGAGTACAGGATCTGGGAGGGAGCTGAAAGCACAAGGGGGTGGGGTAGCAGAGGCAAAGTTCTGCCAGGAGGCACTTACCTAAGCAACTTCCAGTCAAGAGCACTCTTAAGCAGGTTTCCCTGCCAGAAACAGGCCAATGGGAGCAGAGAAATTGTGCTGCACTGTCCCTGCTCCCACACAGTCTCTCATTTGGGAGAGGAGAGATGTTGCTGGTCTTAGGTATAACTTGATACCACTGATCTTAGGTATAACTTGATAATGATAAACCGTATGGCATATAGCAGCTTTAAGACTTTTCACTGTAAAACTTTTTTCAGTTATATCAATGTTGTAGGAGATGTGCTGTATAAAGAGTCTGTTTTCCCTCAGTAAACTGGGATTGTGTCTCTTCAACAACCGAATACACACCTGGACAGACGCAAAGCATTTGGAAATCGTTCCTATATAGCTATACAGAGTGGAAGCCATCATGAAATTCCCTAAATGAAAAACAAGTTTAGGTCACAACTAGGCTATTTTTTAAAAAGGGTGAAAAATAGGACTTAGAATGAAAAATACCTTGCAAGTCTAAGTAGAAGGTTGCGACCAACAGCTCTGTGGCACACATTAGTAAAATAGCCAAGGAACACGTCTGAGAAGAGAATCGTTATCTTCAGTTTCTAAGGTGAATGCCAGAACCTTTGACTAAAGGAGTAATAACTAACTTGGGTTAGCAGAAACCTTGATTGAAACCATTATGTTTCACTCACTCACTGTAGCTGATCATGCCTACAAGGACTTCCTTCATTATATAGGAGTGTAGGTGATAAAAGGAATACAAATGTCTAGGATAGTCAGGTCAGACTACATGCACAGAAGTGACACATTTTCCTCTATGAAGGCAGAAATTTCCAGACATGATAGATGTGTCAAGTTCTCTTTTCAGGAGAAAAGCTGTTAGAGCTCTAGCTAACCTTTGTAGCAATTCTAAATTCACAGTACAAGTGTGGGATCTTGTCTACGAAAAGCTAATCTCTTGCTTCTTGCCTTGAAGTTACAAGGTCCTTTAAATACCATGACAAAATTTGTAACAGGATAGTAAGGATGGAATTAAGCCAGAAGGACCTAAGAAAAATAACATCCGAACAAAGTATGACACTTCTTTATTTTGTTTTTTAAAATCCAAACAAGTTTATAACACAGAACTATGTTGCTCTGGTGTAATCAAGAGCTTTAATAATGGGAAAAATCTTTATGAGATACAACAGCCTAGAGGAGAAGATTGCTTCTGAATGGCTATTCCAAAAAGTCTAATCAAAGACATTTGCCAGCCTTATCAAATGCAGATACAGAACATAGATTTAAGGGCTGAATGATCTCTCTTCTAAAGAGAAAGATTGGCAATAATATTAGAGTAGATTCAAATACCTCAAAACCCAATTCATCATACAAAAAAAGCTTCTTATCATACAAAATCCTAAATATACATGGGTAGCTCTTCAAAGTCCAAACACAGAATAATGTTCAACAACTGTCTGTGTCTGATATACTTGTAACTGAAATCCAAGTTTTAATAAGTCAAACCAGACCACTGCTCTCTATTACAACAGCAATGCATACAAAGTATTCAGATAACAAAAAAACACTGAGACCCTGAAAAAGATCCATCTGTTCTCCACCTGCACGGAACCAACCAACTTTCAGAGCTGACTGTATTTTGATAATAATAGTTTTGTACAAATACTCAGTATGATTTAAAGAAATCAGAAGGCAGCATGCGTAACTCTTTCGAAAGAAAGGTAGTCTTTTTAACCTTTCCTTTCAAAAAGAAAAAAAAATCCATATTTTTCTTGACTAAACAATACCATAAGCAGCATTTAATTTTGAATTATTTGCAAAATGGTGCACACAGCAATTTGGTGCACTAAATTTACCGCAAATTCTCACTGTGTAATTGAATCACATTTCTCTGTTAGTTTCCCTACAAAATGTTACAAAGCAAAATATCCTAAATTAAAATAAAAATATTCATTTACCACATTGTAATACATTTCCTTCATTTGAAGGTATTTTGCAGCTGTTTCATATTTATAATTTAAGGGATAGCGTTTCAAAGTGAAGACTTTATTTAGAACAATTTTTCAAAAAGTTCAAGAAACATTTTTCTGAATGTTAAAATAAAATAAGAACAGCTTTTATGATGAGATCCAAGCAGCCTTGCAGAGGCTTAGCTATTGTGGCACTATGGTAAAGCATAAGGACTAGGAAGTGAATTTGACTCATCTGTTCTCAATGTCTCAGATGCGTGAAATGGAAAAATATGAAACATATCATAAAAGCAGGCAGGATTTTTAAAGTTTTTCAGTGTTAATCTAAGATTTATTTAATTTAAGATTTATTTTTAAAACATCAAAGCCAATTTTAAGAAATATGACTAGGGTTGCCAGGTGTCCAGTATTCTACTGGACAGTACAGTTTTGGACTCTCTGTCCGGTAAAAAAATCCAGAAAATACTGGACATATGCAATGTCCGGTATTTCCCGGATTTCTGGCTGGGCACTGGACAGAAGCATGGCGGGGGCCGGGGGAGTGGCTGGGAGGCAGGGCACGATCAGCGCTGGGAAGCCCTGGCTGCGTCTGACGACTTAAGGAGGAGGAGAAGCCCTGTCCCTGCTCCTCAGCGCGTGGTGGAGCCGCAGCTGGACTCACTCGTGCTTCTCTGGACCGAGCGCGGGACTGACAGTGCCCTGGGATCTGCACGTGCACGGGTCACTCCTGTCCCCTCCCTACCCGACCTGCTCCGCTGCCCCCGACCCCCTCCCAACCACCCCTGGTTCCTGCTGGCTGGTTCTCCTCCTCCCCATCTCCCCCGGCCAGCCGCGCTGCCCCGACCCCCCGCCCCGCCCTCCCCCATTCCCCCCCAGCCAGCTGCGCTGCTCCCGATCCCCCCATCTCCTCGGGTCAGCCATGCTCCTCCTGATCTACCCCGGCCAGCTGCGCTGCCCCTGACCCTCTGCCCGCCAGCTCCACCCCCAGCTTCCCCCCCCCATCTTCCATGGCCAGCTGTGCTGCCCCCGCCTCCCCTCCCAGCCAGCCCCCCCCCGATCAAGTGTGTCCAGTATTTTTTCTAAACCTACCTGGTAACCCTAATGACGACAACAAATTATTTAACATTCTTTATTTAATTTATGAAATTTGATTACTATAACAGCACCATCACCATTGAGCTAACATAATCTATGACTCAGCATATAGTGAGACATTTGTGAGTTCTTAAATTGCTTGTGCATTTAAGTCACTGCCTGAACTTTTCAAAACTGACTTGGTCTCTGGCCCTGCCTAACTTGTTTATCAAATGGTGGTAACAGTGCTTTTGTTGTTTAATATTATTATTATTATTATTATTACAACAAGACCAAGATGGACAAAGTAAATTTTACATCTGATTGATAAAAATGCTGTATAAATAGACATGAGAATTATTTGTTTTCTTGTCCGCAGTCAAATATCCAAGAAGAAATTTATCTGCCTGATCCATAATACCTAAATTCCCTAAATGAACTCTCGGAGAAGCAAAACAAACAATGTTAAAAGTAGAGCTTAAGAGATGTCCAATTTCTATCTTATTTCCTGCAGATCATTTCTCTGCTGCAAAGTGTAGGCTTCGTTATTAAAGATGGACAGAATACAAGTACATTCAATAGAGGCCAGTTGTTCTGGAAATAACTACCATTTGGTAAATGGCATAATACACCTTTTAGGACCCTTGATGCAATGGGTAATGAGCCAGCGCAGTCATAAGTGTACAATGTTGATGTTAAGATATTATGTCTCACATTATATATCTTTACATATAAATAGATATCCATAGTTACATAATATTTCAGCTTATGTTCCTCTTGATAGCAATCTTTTACTCTTTCCATGTATCCAACAGCTCATTTTAAAAAATAACATCAACTAACATTTTAATTTCATTTTCTGCAGGTTTTCTTTCATTTTACCATGTCTACCTATATATATCAAATCCTTTTGCCCATCAGTACAACTGACTATACTATATTCAGAAGCATCAGAGATCCCAAAACGAAATGCAATTTCACAGCAAGTCATCAGAATGTATCTAGCTCGTGCAGTGGAAGGCAATTTAAATCTCCAGTCTATTCTCCATGCCACCATGGAGAATAACGACAATCCATAACATATACCATTCATAGCACAGCTGAGGGGGTAATGAATTACATAGACAATTCAACTACTCACTATTAAAAGAATACCCCAGGTTTTTAAAGGTAAATGATCATGTGTTGGCATAATATGAGCAGGACAATATTTGTGATCGCCTGCGACATTATATGGACTAATTTGTACCGGAATTCTCAGATTATGACATAGAATTGTGATTTAATTGAAATTTACTATCTACTCCAAATGCCACAAACATCTAATTTTTACAAGACTCTCCAGACTTTCTTGCTCTTTTCTTTCTAAAAGCATTAGACATTTATATCAGTATCCTAAATGACAAAGATAGTTAATACTTCAGAACCTATGATCTTAAGCATCGTTTCCCCAAAAAGCTATCTTCTGTTAAACTTGCATAAAAACTCCCCTTAATCAAAAGGACCGAGTTATGTTTAGAGAGACCTATGTCATAGACTTTTAAGAATGAACGGAGACTGAACTTGTTCCTTAAGTGTTGTACGTAAATGCACATTTCCAAAAAAGACTATTCAACCACCAGGCTCAAAACACATCATCATCTAATATAAACAGACTTGTTAATATGGGCCATCTGTAACCTTTCCATCATTTTCATCTAAGTATCTGCCTAAGGTCAGTTAAAGAATTCTTAAAAGTTGGATTCATATCCTTTTCCCTCCCCCACATATATTTCAGCTGTTCAGAGAGAGGGATGGCAAGAAGGCCTGTAGGTAGAAATTAGACTGTCAAAAAATCAATACTCATAACAATTCTTCTGTAAATGATTTTTCAAAGTCTGTTTCACTTTATGTCTAACTGAAGAATAACATGCATACTACCCAACTTTCATTTTAGAAACAAGCTGAGGCAGATATCTGTATCTGGACACAAATCCAGGAGTGATTAACACAAAGCAAAGTGTCATATCAGAGATTCTAGGAGGTACAGTATAAAGAGACTACTTTCCTTGATTAACAGAAAAGGATGCCAGAAAGTTAAAATTAAGAAAAAAATAGTGTTACTCAAGTAATGAAGAGCAATTACATTTTAATGATTATTCTCTCCTTAATTTACCTAGGATTTGTCTTCAGTTATCTTTATTTCACTTATTCACATGTATTACAAATAACACTAAAAATATTATGTACTCATTCATATGTTTTCTTGAAGACTTTTTTATATTGACTAGCTATGATTATGTTAAGTGGACTTTGCCATTCCCTCCCCAACATATTGTCTTGCAGTCCCCCAAGCACAGGCAGCGAAGTTTGGATAATTTTTGAAGGCTAACATGGCTGATACAACTAACTGTAACCTTAATTTAGCTGGCTAATACAATTAATGGTAACCTTTTCCTTAATAAAGGAAGGGATCAGCCATGCAAGCCTAATCTTGGGACTTATTTGTGTCCATATCTGCATGGGAAGGAGACAGAAAGAAATCAGATGCAAGGAGCTTTAATCCTTTTACACATGCATGCAGGAACAAAGCCTCATGGGCTGCATCTAGTCTGGCATGATTTTGCAAAAACACTTTTAACGGAAAAGTTTTTCCGTTAAAAGTATTTCTGCAAAAGGGCATCTAGATTGGCACGGATGCTTTTGCGCAAAAAGTGGGATGCACGGATGCTTTTGTGCAAAAAGAACACTTGCGCAAGAGGGCTTTTTCCCGAGCGGGCGCGTCAAAGTATTTGCGCAAGAAGCACTGATCTTGGATGATTTTGACATTATTAAAGGCACTGTCTTCCTAGTTTTATGGTTTCACACCAATTCATATTAGCTTGACAAGTTTGCAAATTTCCTCTCATAAGGTCAGAATGCTTCAGTATGTCTTCTACTAGATTGGGGTATTATTTACTCAGCTTCAGTTGACTGCTGTTTTCTGTGGAGCAGGAATTATTTCTTTACACCAATGCAATGGGAAGTACTACAAAATCTCCACCTTTTGTCAAATGTATCACCAAGCTCTCACATTTAGATTGTTATATTACTGTGTTGGTCTCATTACAAATGCAATAATGTTAACATATATCACTAACGAGACTAAATACATTTTAACATAGTGAACTCTCACAGTCATCTTTTCTGGTTGTCAGGGAGGCTGAGTGGCATTTGAAGTAACACACCTCTCCACAAGAGAATAAAGGAAAGCGTATTTCTTTGACTAGTTTACTTCATCAACCTAGTTTTTAATCAAATGCTGAACATCAGTATGTCAGTTGTATTAAGCAGCTTTAACAGCAAATGCATTCAGGTTTCTAGACAAGGAAAAATAAAACAAAACCCAACAAAACATGGTTGTGGAGCTGAAAGAATACAAAGTAGTACAGCTTGCCTTCTGCCTTGTTATTTTCTTACCAGAAAAAAAGAGTTCTTACAACTCTACCATCCACCTGTCACTGGAACATAATGTTTACAACTCTATTTTCACTTTATTACCTATAAATCTGATAATCCGAGGTTAGTGCAAGGCTAGGTATCCACTACTTTCAAATACACAATGAAAAATGGCACAAGTCTACAATATATTACTTTAAACCTAACAATGAAGTTAAATAGTGAAGAGCCATAGTGTACAGTCTCAGAACTACAGACTCAGAACTTTGTAAAGCTGATACCATACATTGTGACAGGGTCAAAATAGGCGGCTATAAAAAAGTAGTGGAGGGGAAATCTATAACCCTCAGACTGAGGAGATCTTTGTTCCCACAGTAATAGGGAGGGGCTGGTTTAGAACCAGCAGAAGCAATCAGGGGTAGTGCTTAGCTCCTGGTGTCCTAGGCTAATTAGGACTAAAAATGTTAAATATCAGTTAATTCAATAGTCAATTGACCTCATTAATTCTTATCGGTTACTCGACTATTCTACAGTCCCTGGGAGCAAGGTCAAGCAGCCAGTGTGCTCTGGCCTCACTTCCAAGGAGCCCCCTGCCACTGTGCTGCTGCCTTTGTATCAGAGGCAACAGTACAGGGTGCCAGGAGGAAGTTGGTCTACAGGGGGACCCAGTATAAAACCAGCCCTTGTCTGGGAGGAGAGGCTTACAGCTGGTTGCAGCTGGGGCATTCGTGTAGCTGAGAGGACAAAGGAGGGCGCTGCCGGGAGTAGGAGGAAAGGAGATAACAACTGAACACCAGGAGGATGAACCGGAGAGAAGAAAGTGTGGGGGAAAGTAGCCCACGGGTCTTGGAACTGTCTTATAGCAGATCGGGGAGTCACACAAGCAGTTACTATTACAGGGCCCTGGGCTGGAACCCAGAGTAGACGGTGGGCCTGGGTCTGCCTGCCCCCAACACCCACCTCCCCATTGTGGAGTTTATTCTCCCTTTTATTATGCGCTGGCCAATGATGAAAAGAGCTCAGCAAACTAAAGCCCTAGGCATGGTGCCTAAAACCGAGGGCTGCTGCGAGCCTCTGAGGCAGGCAAATCCGTCAGGAAGTGCAGGACCCACTGAGTTTTCATAGGAGCTTTGTCGTAACGCAGCCAGACTATTATTCAACTTGTGAGATTAGTGGCAATAGGCAGCAATATATAACTCATCGCAAATTATGCAGCATAGTCTTCATTTACATAGAGTTCTGCATAGCAAATGCTGCCACAGATCTCCTATGTGACCTTCTTTTTATGGTTCTGTGCCTCAGTTTCCTTATTATGAATGCCTACTTATCTTCCTTACACTATCATGGCTAAATGAACATTTGTAAACTGGCTGGGATGATTAGACTCAATGTGCTACAGAAATGGAGGGAATTCCTATTACACTGGTCTACAATTTTTTAGAAGTCGTCTGTTTCAGAGATAAAATGTG
>JANRFK010006693.1:12456189-12475032 GCA_030068395.1 Apalone spinifera
AGTTTGACTACATTTATTTCAGAAGCATTTTGGCTGTAGAGCAGTGTTATTTATATGCTGAAATATACTCACAAATGTTCATATTTGGACAGTACCCAGTATTCCAATCCCATTGTGCTGGGTGATGTACAATCAAATACAGAACCAATACCTACCCAATTTACATTCTAAAAAGACACAACAGAGATGAATAGGGAGGATGGGTATATAATGTATTACTAATATAATCATATAAAAATCATATTTAATATTAATGTAGTATCTGAGCACCTCAGTCGTTAATGTATTTATTCTTACAACAACCTTGTGAGGTAGGAAGATTATCTACATTGTGAAAGTGGAGGACTGAGGCATCAAAATCAATTGGGTTAGATTACTAAATACCTTTAAAAATCTGGTCTGAAGTAACTTTCCCAAGGTGACACAGACAGCCTGTGGCAGACCAGGGAACTGAATCTAGGATTCTCAAGTCCCAGGCTAATGATGTACCCATGGGATTATTCTTCCTATTTCTAAAATCCTGTCCTGAGAAAGCAGAGCAGGTATGAGGGGAAGAATGGCTCACAAGGGTCTGGTATTGTTAAAGCATTGTAATGCCACTTATTCTAAAATTTCAACTACTCCAAGAGTAAGCTCTGCTCCCTTTTGCACATCAGCAAAACAAAAGGTCAGCTTAGTGAAGTATTGGCAAGGCCTGACTGTCTTCTATTAAGAATGAAACATTTTTTTAAGCAACAGTTAAATAAATGGCTGCATGTCTGTAATCACTGCAACTTAAAATGTCAATTGGATTTGATATGTCATGTGCATTTAATCAATGTCTCCATATTATAAACTATTACTTTAGTTTGACTCCTTTGTCTGGCATAACTCATAATTCAGTGAGATAAGTACATTTCACTTTCTGTAGATCTGGCTCTTAATGGCAAATACCTGTAAAACTGAAACCTGCCAGCACTTGGTAGTTAAGGAATCTGTTAGCCTTTCCATTATATGTCCCTATTTCCATACATTTGGTGTTATTTTTCTTTATTTATCAACAATTATTGAGGAATAAGAAAAAGCCAAAGAAAAAAATATTTGATTTTGTTGTTTAATGGTAGAATTTGTGTCTCGTACCTATACTGTATATATTTCTTGTTGACTGTACTTATGAGAAGATTGATATTCCAAAGATTGATCTTCTGGGGTTTGATTTAGCAGGACCAGTAAGGACCCGATAAATCAAAGTCTGATAACATCTAGATCAACCCCAGTATTCCATGGGATTGCGAGGAATAAGGGAAATCTCTTTACTCTCCTGTCGACCTCCCACAGTGGAGACCTAGGGAAATTTGATTTAATGTATGTCACATCTTAAAACCAATTTATCGTGTAGCATTGACTTGGCCTCATTAAAATGAGTAATGGAAAAGTGTATTGAATGAAGAATAAATATGATGTTAGAACATACCCAATGAGGAGAAGTAACAGAAAGGTAGCCGTGTTAGTCTGATCTTGGTAAAACAAAAAAAGCAGTCATGTAGCACTTTAAAGACTAACAAGCTGGTTTATTAGGTGATGAGCTTTTGTGGGGCAGACCCACTTCTTCAGATCATATTCTGAAAGTGAATTGGCATGACCATTATATAACAGAGGGATACAATGAAAAACTCAATTCACTTTCAGAATATACCGAGGTGGAATCTGCATACTAGACTACCATGATTTAAAACTTTAGTCTCCAAACTGTGGGGCATGCCCAACTAGGGGTGCAGAGACGAACACTGGAGGGGAGGAGGGGCATGAAATGAAAAATGGGGCAGCTTCCAAGGGGAGAAGGGAATCCACCTCTGCCACTATTCAATTTCTACCCCTAGCTCCACCTCCTCTTTCATTCATAGTTCAGTCTCCAGCTCCGCCTTCTGCCCAAGCTCCTCTGCTGAGCCATCTGTGCAGTAATGGGGGGAGGGTAGGGTATGGACAGAATCCTTCACGGGGCGGAGGAGGAAAAATTTGGGCACTACTGCATTAACAGATGATGTGGACCCTGCTACTGCACACCAAGTTCAATAGTGAGTGCGGTAGCAGGAATAACATGGTGGAGTCTGTAGTTTCAGACCCTGGCTAGCCATGCACTAACTAGAGCACACAAGCTCAGAGAAGCCTGTGAGACGCTTGTCATCCCCAGAAAAGTTCTGTCTGTTAAATTAGAGCCCATATTTCAAGCAGCACTGGAGTTTCCATTTGTTTTTCCAAGCACTGCATACACAGACATGAAAATTAAGCATGTGTATGTATATTTAAGTAGACAGCTAATAGAAATGAGTATGCAAATTGTCTTTTAAAGATATAGCTCTCAATTCTATTAATTTAATTACATCTTAAATAATGGTATTTTAACTTGACGTAGAGATGCGGCTATTTTATAAAGTATACTCTACTTCTCAAAATACAAGTTTATGATTTCTATTCTTTAAAAGTAATCAAGCTGGACTTTGTGCTCTGATCTGTTAAGCAAATATCTCATTATCCAAGTGAAGTAATGAGAATAAGGGGTCTATTGTAGAAGTCTCATTAACATTAATGAGATTTATGCATGCATATTAAGAGGAGAACAGACCCCTAATTAAACGAATAAGTCTTTAGTAGGCAGTCTGCACGATCATTTTTAGTACAGAAAAATCCTCATCTCTGCTTTGGACAAGCTACAAACATAACTAAGGAGTTAACAGTACTATGGAGGAGAAGAACATGTCATACAGCATTCAGTTTCTTTTGACAAACACACCACTAATACAGCTTAAAATTCACTAGTTGCATCTACTGCCTCCTTCTTCTGTACACACTAAAATAAACAGTTTTATCTTACTGACATATGTGTACAGTGGATTTGCTTAATGATGAAAGGAAATGAAGGTATCGTAATAGATAAACAGCTTCCCAGAACAGAAGGTCATGTACAGTGGCCACTTCAACTGGCTTTCTCTACCAAACTTGTCTCCAGACACAATGGGTCTCAGATTTCTTTGTTAGCTGAGACACAAACAACTCTGAAATCACCTTAATCTAATTGTATTTCAGTCTAGTTGTCTCTTTTTTGTTTACTCATATATTTATTGTCATCGCTCTCTTTATACATATTAAATCTCTCTCCAGGCAACATATTGCAATTATTCACCCTGTTTGTCTACATTAGATTGCTAGCTTTCTCACAAATGCTTAACTTCGCAGAGCAACACAGGCTAGAAAAAATAATATAAAATATCACACCGTTACACTTAATGGAAGTCAATATCTGTATATTATGCTATCTACTTTGCAATACCATTACAGGATCAACACTGCTGGTCATAAAAAGTATCATTCCAAGCACAAGGCCTATAATAGTAATGGGGGTGGAGGGGCGTGGTATAGAAGGAAGGAGGGTCATTTCTCTCTTCCAACTAAAATGAAAAATAAAAGCAGTAGGGCATGTTGCTCAAAGTAAAATAGGCAAATTAAAGAGAACAAAAATAAAATATTCATGGCTTGTATTGTGAAAAGGAAAGTAAATAATTTAAGATGAATTGTTATGTGTAGAAAAGTAGCATTTCCAAAGAGGAAAGAAGTGACTAACCAATTCTCTTTTCTGTACTTTGTTCACTGCTCTCAGAGAGACATATACACAGAACTGCTTCTGTGAATTGCAATTGACATGCAAATCTAGTATTTTTTTTTTACTGATACCAATTTTATAAAGCTAATTGTATAAATGGAACTGTGTTACATTAAGACAAGAGGTTTTATTTTCAGTGGGCTTCTGAACCCAGACTGAATAAAGGATAAGAGGTTTCTTCCCTATGTGCACCAGTTTGGCTGTCTTTTTGCCACTGAATCATTAAGTACACAGTCAGTCTGGTGCTGGAGCAAAACATCATGACTATAGTCTGTTGGTCTCTGCCTACCGGGAACTAGCTATTAAAATTTCACTGGCATGGCTGCAGTCCATTAGCTAACTTACCTTCTTACCCATAAAGCTGAATGGCTACTCAGAAATTTTACAATCACTATCTGGAAAAAGTAATAACAGGACCACAGACGTGATACATTTAGCATACACAAGACTTGCAGCAGCTGTGGTGGGATCAGGGACAGAGTAGGGCAGATGTCACATTCCCTTGATGATTTAAACATTCAGCCTTTGACTTAAATTAAAAACGGAGTTAAAACCCAACTTTGTGGGGCAAATATGTAATGACAGGCAGGATAATTAAATAACTATAGACCACAAATTAAGAACCTGGAGTCTAGCACCTATCAAACCCAGGATATTTTCTTCAGATTAACCTCTTGGTTAGGTCTGTCCAGAGCTCCAAGTGCTAAATGCTAATACTTTGAACATTAGCGTTCAACATCAGGAAATTCCAGTGCCCTGCAACAAGGGGTTAATTAACCCGCCAAAAGAGCAATTTAGAAAGGGCTTAAATGAAATTCTCTAACAATGAATGACACAATGGCCTTATTTAAAGCATAAAGTATGTCATTACAGCACAGGGTTTTTCATGCAAATGAAGAATTCTACAAGATGAAGAGAGTTGACTTGAGGAAGAGCATGCCTCCCAAACCTTGTCATGGCCTGAAACAATGATTAGTGCAGGAAGAAAGGGCTGAACTGAGAAATTAATGGGACACTGTCTAATTTTACTGTTGTTATGGGTCTCTATGGAATACATAAAAGTTTAGAGTGTAACTGAACAGGAATAGTTTGGTATGTTCAAAAAGACTAACTGCTTAGTGTTAGACAATGGCTTTTCCTAACATTATGGCATAAATTCAACCACGTCTACATTAATGACAATATTGAATATAATTGTTTATCTGTTACAGAACATCACAGGACTTCCATTATGGGTCACTTCCATTTTGGGTCACTTTATAAGTCATTTTGCAGCAATGTAACACAGTATGCTAAAATTCAACATGATGCTATGTGAGCTAATGCTAAAATGCAAATATTTCACTCAAGTAGATTTCTGTTCTTCTTTGGATAGAGCATATAGGGGCCAATATTTAGGAAGGTCATAAATATATCACTACCAACATACCTAGCCCTTACAACCAAGAATAGAAGATCAAACATCATGAAATAAAGTGTCCTGCAAACAAATGCTGGCAGACATTATTATGGTATTTTAAAAAAAATGACAAATTGTGACCCAAAGGGATAATCACAGCAAATGCGGAAGCAGAAAGTTCCTGTTAAACCTTGTAAAACATAATGCTGAGTTTTTAAACAGTGATTAGAACAATAGAAACATGCTTGCTTGATGGTCTCCCTGAATCAAAACTACCTGAATAAAACTTCAATCCTTGAGAAATCTAAGAGGAAATCAATTATTTTTAATTTAAAAAATCCACAACCCACAAGTAAATAGCAGATGAGCAACAGATGAGGAACTAAATGAAATCTGTTAGCAACTGGTAACAGCTTTGGTATTTTCTGTTGTTAAAGGGAGGAGGGAGTATTCACCAGTGATTCCAATATGTTCAAATATCTCAGCTGTGCGAAAATTTCAGTTAATTTTTTCATACTAAAGACAAAGGTTAGGAGTGGTTTTAATACCTTAAATGCTATTGACAAGAGAAACAAGAAAGCTCATGTGGACATAGTACAGATATGAAAAATATGCAATCACTATTTACATTGTGTATCTATTATGTATTTGATAGAGTTTGTCTTTCTGTCTGTCTGTTCAAGAACTCCTCCTAAACAGTAAGAGCTAGAGTCACTAAATTTGGTATACAGCTTCCTCTTATCATAACCAAAAGCAGGATAAGGGTTTAGTTGTGTTAGAAAAATGGGATGTGCCTGAAATGGGATTGTTTCTGGGAAAACCATACAGAAAAGAGACAATCACCAAGGTGGTGAAAGGCCCTTGCCCTGTCCAGGACTGCCCCACCCGCGAGCCTTGCACCCTTTAGTGAGGGCACGGTGGAGGGGAGGGGCTTAGCTCCCCCTTCTATTCTTGGGGAACATTGCTGGATGTTCCCCTTCCTCAGGGAGTGAGGGGAAAGTGCACAATTTGCTGCATTCCTCACTCTGGCTGAGAAGCACAGGGACAGACAAATCTGGACCTGTCCCAGCTGAACATGCACCTCTCCCCTGGCTGCGCCCACTGGAGCTGCAGCATCCATGAAGCAGTGCTTCTCACCTTGACCAAAGGTATTGTGGTGACAGAGGACTGGGATAGTCCTCTGTTCCTGGGACAATCTCATACTGAACCCTTCATCCCCAATCCTACAACAGAGCAATGATTTAAATGAAGAAAAACAAAAATTAATTGAGTTGAGGACCAGAGCAACGCTGAGTAAATCTTCTAGTATACACACACACACACAAACACTTACTATGGTGTATAAAAATATCCTCCACAAAATATCTAATGTAATTTTCCTATTGGTGGTGGATTAGTATATGTCTTGATCAGCTCTTCATTAACAAAGATCTCTTAATGACCAGATCCCAAAGATGCTTCTCCACTGATATTTTCCTATATCGGGGGCAGAACCTCCTTCCTTAATATCTATTCCTTTCTTGGCAACAGTAACTCTGATTTGCTCGTTCTTTTACTACCCCTTCTAGCTGCTCCTTTAGCGTCTCTGCTGTTGGCTCTTCTTCCCTTCCTCTGTCAATCTAGCCCAGGATTATATCCTTTGCCCTCATTCTGCTTTCACTCTACACTTTTTCTGGGCAACCTCATAATTAGAATGACCATATCTACAACACAGTGTCTCAGGTTTCTTCCCTATTCAACCTCTCTCTATCCCTATTTGCACTCTTATTTTGATAACTCCTATGACAAGTCCTGCTGCCAGCTGAAATTCAACTTGTCAAAAACTCAACTTAACTTAATAAAGACATCCCACCTTTTTCCATAAATATTAATCATTGTCAGATATCCTCTACATAGCAGAGACTCAACCTTTGTGTTATCTTCAGCTTTTCTCTCTCCCTGACAGATGTCCTGTCACTAAATCATACAAATTTAACTTCAGTAATGTCTTAAACATCTGCTTCTTTTTACGCTTTGCTGCTGCTAAAATCCTTGATCTCAAACCTTTATTACTTCAGCCTCTTTTTCTGACTCTTCTGACACTCCCCTCACTTTAATGAATCAAAAACTTTGCTATGAATATCAGCTCTGATATCTTATACTAACACTATATTCGTTCTCATTCTAAAATTCCTTCACTTGTGCCCCTAAAGCCTTGTTCATTCTTTTAAGGTCATTGGCTCCCCCCAACAATTGCTGTCTACATTTGCCCCTCTCCCATTTAGATATTATTTGAGAGTCAGTAACTAGAGTCCTGCGCAGATATAAAAAGGTGGATCTGCTTCCACTAGGATCAATGTGTGATCCTACCTGTGATCCACTAGCCTGTTTTTGCTTCTATCTGCGCCCACAGCAGCAAGACGTCAAGATGGGAGGGAGAGGAGATGAGTTGGCACAGGGCAAGATCTTGAAGGCCAGAGGCAACGCGTGGGAAGGGAATAGGGGTTAGAGACAGTGCAGGGGTAGGAACTTGAGGAAAAGGGACAATGTGGAGGAGGGGCTGAGAGAGAAGGGATTTCATATTGCATGATGCTCTTCAGCAAACAATGCCCGGCAGCAGCAACATGTGTTGCATCACAGTGGGGCAGCAGGGTGAAGTGTCAGGGCCCCACTCATTCCATTTGCTGGATGTGTACCCTGGCCCCTGCTGCCCAGGAGCATAGCCAGTGCTACTGGGCCAACCCACAGTGGGGATGCTGGTGCTGGTCGAGGGGCCCAAGCCCAAGTGGCATGGCAAGCGGGTACTGGACAACCTCGATTCCAACCTATCCATCCCAATTCCAGCATTGGCTCAAGGCCACCAACCCCGAGTGAGTTTCACCCCCTAGGCTGCCCGAGCCGGACACTGTCAGCAAGTAGAGCTTTGTGTGGTCCACTATCCCCAAAAATGGTCTGTGGATTTGCAGGACTCTGTCAATAAGAACTTATGTGTTCTGAGTCACTTAAATGCTTTTGTTTGCTAAATGAGATTATCAGTGATTTTCACTGGACATTTTCATGAGCTTCTTCAGGAAAATTTTTGTGTGCGCCTGTACTTGTATATGTTTTAAACACAAAAACTGTACCTCAGCATGGCACCAAAACCCTTCTTCTTAGTCTTCTTCTCTGGATCTTCATTTTCTTCTTTCCTTTTCTTCTCTTTGACTTTACCTTTGCTCTTTCCCTTTTTCTTCTCCTTCTCTTTATATTTTTTGTCTTTCTTTGTCTTGGTTTCTACATCTTCTAGTTCAGGATTCCCTTGTGGGGTTGATTCAAAGTTCTGAGTTTCTTGAGCAGAGAGAGAGCTCTTATCAGACAGACCATCTACAGGGACAGAAAGAAAAATCAGTAAAAATGGTTAAGGACCATTTATGAGCAGGAAAATGCAAATGTGAAATCTGGAATCAGGAGATTCAAGTGCTGCAATAGTTCACAGTGCACATTCATTTAACTGTATAATTTAAAATACAGACAAAACATATATCTAGTTAATTCAAGCAGGGCTTCTATTGTAAATTAAGCACAGAATTATTATAGTTAGTTATTTCTGGTATGAAAACCTTGACATGTGGTAAAACATTATTCTTTTCGAAACCTGGCCTGTTAACCTCCATCAATTCAAAAAAGCCCACAAGCTGGGACATAAACAGCAAGAGCTTATTTCTTCAAGAGGTTCTAAGAACCTGCATATCCTAACTACTATAAAAAACTAATGCAGTCACTCCCTGCTCTCAGCTATTTCTGATGTCTGTAAAAGAAACAGCAATACAATTACTTTTATACTGCTTTGAGGAGACCTAGTGTAGGTTTACTTTAGAGTTCAAGAACTGAACATAGCATTACAATTCATGCTGTAAAACAGGGATCTCTCAATCTGGGGATTGTGACCCCATAGGTGTCATGAATAAGTGGGGTCAAGCTGTGACTGCTCTGTCCTTCCTGTACTGTTAAACAGGTCTCCTGCTAGATCTTAGCTACATGGGAGGGAGCTCTGATGCGGTCTCAGTATGGAAAAGGGAGCTGGCAAAGGAAAAACTTGAAGCTGAGTGCCGTAAAACAAACAAAACAGCAAAAAAAGTTAACAAGACAGACACTACTTAACACAAATCGAAAACAAAATGGTTACATAAACCCTTGTGGAGTCTGGGCATGATTCACTCCCACTACTGAAATCAATCAGACTTTCTGTTGAGGAAGTGCAGTGGAAGTTCACTCAGGCCCTGGGACAGCATATATAGTAATATGGCCCTAGTTCAGCACAACAATTAAGCACATCCTTAAATCCCATTATGGATTTTAGTGTTAGTGCTTTATTGGATGGAGCCTTAGTCTGTACTAAAAGGTGGAAGCTTTCCAAACAAGTAGATGCCCCAGCATACCCTCTTCTGCATCTTCAGGTCCGTCATAAGATTTGTCAATGGCAGCTCTGAAGCTCTCGTTACAGCCGCGACCACGGACCATGTGAGGCCTGGGTCTGTGGAAAGGAAGCTCATTTTTCCGCACTTCAGCCACAGCCGTCTGCAAGCTTTCCAATGAGCTGGACTTTTTTAAGCCCAAAGTAGGACCAAAATCTTTGCCTGGAGACTCTGGAGAAGGAAAAGCTCATGTTTACATAGAAATAAAAGTAATTTAATTATACATGTTGAACTGTATACATCCAATACTCAGTGGCTTTAAAACCCGATATAATCAATGTTGTTTTTAAAATTAATTACATCAAGTTGAAACTCTATGGAGATTTCAGCTAAGATTTGTGGAAACTTTAAAAGTCAACTTACTACTGTTATGCTGGAGCTCTGATCAAACTGAAGATGAAGGTTGCAATGATTGCAATCACCCCACTCAGGACACTGCTAAATGGTCCCTGTTAGAGATGATGTATCCATAGAGCTCCCAAAAATACTTAGGAAAACAAATTTTTGGTGTTTGGAATAGCTCAGATTGCATGAACGGTAGATATTTGCAAACAAGTTTCCAGTGAGAGTACATCTCCAGATCTCCTACAAGTCACATAATCCTTCACTTCAAGTCACATGTGCTTAACACTGCTAAACTATCAATACACTCAGCATGTTTTCCAGGAACGAAGCATAAACTTTTCCAGCAAAACAAACAAAATATAAATGTATTTGTCTGGCGATGCTGCCTCTTTCCTTTTGAAGAGAAAGAAATTAGATTTCTAGTCCTTCATTTCTTCTGCTGATGAACACACACATCCATCTCATGCACGACAGAATTTTTGGGGGAAACTACTGCTAATACCGTAGCTGTGCCTCACTGCAATTTATCAAGATTTTTCACGTACAAAAAAGGATTAAAGAGATGGGAAAGCTAAGTCAGAGCTCTTGGGTACACTAATCAGGGGGAAGGAAAGGTAGAAAATGAATAGTTGTGATGCAATCTGAAACAGAATTTTGTTTTTTCACTTAATTTGTATATGACAAGCCAAGAAATGGAACCAATAAAAGCATAAAATAAAAGCAGATTATGTATTCTAAAATGTCAGTGTAAGTCATATTAAAAGATACAGTATATTAAACAGCGTCGATAGGTGTTACTACCACAAGTAGCTGGATGACATCAGAACAAGAGACTTTCACATACAATTTACTGACTGAAGAGATTCTACAATCACAAGAAAACCAGGAATATTGATACCATGCTGTTACTTCAGCAATTCAGGAAAAAATCTCAATCATTTTAAGTGTCCTTTTTTGTGAGAAATAAGGGCTGAGAAATTTAAAAAAATATGAAATTAATAAAATCTTAAAAGAAACTGGAAAAGCTAAGCATTGGCATCAAATGTCGAATCATCATAAAGGTCTACACAAAGCAATTTACATTGCCATTCCCTAGGGACTTTGACATGAGGTTAAAAAAAATGAAGAGAGAGAAACCATTTTAAGGGAAACCTTGTTGCTAGGTCACGAAGTGCAACCTTCTTTTGTTCACTAATTGCCATTCTGGAGACTACCATTATTGCCAAATTAGTGAGTGCTAAAATGGATTTAGAGCATTGACTTGCATACAATATAAAGGTGCTTAAATCACTCAAAACGTGTGCATCAGTAAAAGGCACTGTGGTGCCTGTCTGAGGCGGAGAGTGAGGAACAAGAGACAAGGGAAGCACAATCACTACAAAAGAAAGGGCAAAGTGAAAACCCCTCTGATCAGCACAGAAAGGGCTTTTCAGTCAGAAAACTGCTCTGATTGCTAGGTTTAGACAGGAAGACACTACACAGCTCTCGATAACTAAGAGTATGATACACTGGAGCAGCTAAACTAAATACAACCCTCGACCTGGGCAAGTCCATGAAGAGACGTAGGGTTAGGACTACTGTCTGACAAACGTAGGCAACATTATTACAGAGGTGATGCCTTTGACTTTCATGGGGAGCAGCTGCTGCCTGCATCAGCGACAAATAATTAATAGAACAACATTAACAGCAGGTTTGGAGAATGTCATGCGCAGAGTTCTCACCTCCACAAAAAAGATGTAATACATAAAGAAACTAGTTTTAAATACCCTTAAGTGGTTGTCTTATATAGAAATAAGCCAGCAAGTTCAAGCTGGAAAACTATCCGTAACTCATCAATGACATCCTTATTGATCTCTAAATAAGTAGGAAATATTACACAGAATTTGTGCTTACGTGTGGCACTACAAGAAGGGATAAAGAGAATATAGTGTTTTAAATTCTATCACACGCACTATAACCATTTGGGGTAAAATTATCCATATTATATGTCTGTCTCATCCTGAATTTTTTTTAAATGTTTCAGCTAAAATGGTTCAGCTCTTTTTGGGTGTGTATACTGCACCTGAAGCTTGAAATAAGCTACGCAATTTGAGCTACAGAAATTGCATAGCTTATTTCGAGTTAATTTTGAAGTCATTTATTTCAAAATTTTGCGCTGTCTACACAGCGCCAAATTTCAAAATAAATCACTATTCCAAAACGTCCCTTACTGCTCGTGGAATGAGATTTACAAGGACATTGGAACAGCGAGCCCGTTGTATTTTGAAATAACTGGCACACTCAAAAGACATGGTTTAGCTATTTCGGGATACCGAAATAGCATTGTTGTGTAGACGTAGCCTTTGTGAACAAGCTTAGGGATATAACTTTGCTGTCAGAATTTTGTCTTTTACCATGTAAAATGTAAATGAAAATGTAATCAAATTTGGCCAAGTTTCGAGACTGAAAAATCTTGGCTAGCACATGCTCAGTACAGATTTGTTAAAGTTTGGGAGCTAAATTCTCCAAAGATTCCAATTGTACTGTGTCCAGCCAGAGCTGCTAACAGAGGTGAGGAGCAGTAGCCAAATCAGAAGGGAGAGCGAGAGAAATTGTTTTCTGACAGCAGATGAATAGTGACATCAAAGTAATGGCAAACAAGTATGTAACAGGTCAGAAGTACCAAACTCATTTACAACAGATGTATAAATACTCAAGTATCCGACAAAAAGAAAGGATGACCAAAACTATGCTAAGCTACAGAACAAGTTGATGTAAGTGATGTCACTCAGGGAGGAGAATTAGCCACCCTCTAAGCAACATGCCTTATGCCAACTTAATCACTAGTATTGACAGGCACTGTCAGTGGAAGGAGGCAAGAATTGCACTGATCCATCAGAGCTACATTGATGGAAGAGTCACCTCACTCATATTCTGGTCGCTGCTTAAGGCAAAATCTTACTAAGTAATCGTAAGTGTCTGCTTAAAGACACCTGATAACTTGGTACCAACATATGTTTGCTCTCCCTTTGTTTAAGATTAGAGCAATTCATAAACCGACCCTGTTATTGACCATGAGACTGGCCAGTCTGTTACAAATAAGTGTTTGACAAAAGAGGATTTGCAATGCAGCAGATTGGAAGGCTGCTGAAACCCCCTCGAGATTGACTGAAACATGTTAGGGGTCTGTTTAAGAAACCTGAAGAGTTGAGTCAGTTATTGTATTTGTAATAGTTTGATTGTCTTTTAGTTCATTCAGAAGATGTTTTTAAGAAGGAAGCGCTGTTTTGAAGCAAATCCTCCTGCGAGTGTTCAGATGTCATTCTTCCTATACACTCTTTGTTTTCTTAGACATACTGAATGGCTGGGAGCAGAAACAAAGGAGACCAGCACAAGACAGTTGCAGGCTGTAATTACACAGAATAGTAGGTCTTTTCTTGCCACATTTGTGTACTGAGTTCTGCTTAGAATAAAAAGTTTACTTTGAAACTGGACTGCTCACCAGTGAAATGAGGCACAAGTGATACTGAGCATCACGGCATAGGGCACATCATCGCTTTGCTCTCCGTTCCAGAACTGGTAGTTTTGTGTGACAAGAGGACCAACTGCAGACAAAATCATGGTTCATCTCCGAAGACCTGAATGGAGAGTGCCTAGTGACTCTGTGGAAATAGCATTTGTGCCATCTGCTCAGTATTTAGTAGTTGCGAGGGGCAAGAACCAGGGCTGACAACAGACTTTGCTGGGCCCTGGGCAATGTGGGCGGTGCTCCGCTCCAGCCTCCCCAGAAGGGTGGGGCTTGAGGGGAAGAGGTGGGGCTAGGGCAGCCAGCCCTCAGTGCAGCCCAAACCACACCACTCTACCCTCAGCCAGCCCTCAGTGCTGCCTGGGGTTTCCATGGCAATATAAAGAACCTGGGGCTTTGGCTACTGCTCCTCACCTCTGTTAGGTCCTGCCATGAGGGCAGGGGACTGGACTCGATGACTTCTTGAGGTCCCTTCCAGTCCTAGTATTCTATGATTCTATGATCATATTGCGCCTATATAAATCCATTGTACCTCCACATATTGAATACTGTGTGCAAATTTGATCATCCATTCTTAAAGAAAGATATATTGGATTTGGAAAAGTAAGAGAAGGCAGTAGAAATTATTTGGAGTATTAAACACATTCCAAATGAGGCAAGATTAAAAAGGTTGGGACTTTTCAGTTTGTAAAAGAGATGAATAAAGGGAAAGATATGACAGAGGTCCAGAAAATCATGAATGATGTGGAAAAATTGAATAATGGAAGTGTTATTTACTCCTTCAAATAACCCAGAACCAAGAGTCACTCAAATTAATAGGCAGCAGATTTAAAACAAACAAAAAGAAGTATTTCTACACCATGAATCTCTGGAACTCCTTGCAAGAGGATGTTACGAAGATCAAGGTAACAGGGTTCAAAAAAGAACTAAGTAAGTTCATGGAGAACAGGTCCCTCAATTGTTGTTAGCAAGTATGGGCAAAGATCCAACACCATGTTGTGCAAGTCCCTCACCTCTGTTTGCCTGAAGCTGAGAATGAGTGATGGGATGAATCACTCATGTGCCTGTTGTGCTCAATCCTTCTGAAGCACCTGGCATTGGCTACTGTCAGATGACAGGATACGGGATTAAATGGACCTTTGGACTGATCCAATATGGCCGTTCTTATGATCTTACTTAGAAGATCTGCCCCTTACTTACTTACATATCTGCCCCTACTGTAATGCACTAGACCCCATTCATCTTACCACAAACTATCAGAACATATTATTAGAGTTCAGTGGGTCTAATTTTTGTCTTACATTTATATAGGAATTAGATACAGGGATCCTGTCAGCTAACTGCTAAATTATCTATCAGAAAACTAAAGTTTTCAAGTGTCTAATTAGCTCCTGATTTGATCCCCTCCCCCATCAAAATCTGAAATGGCACCCCTGCTCAGGGTGTCCCCTCATCTGCTTGGGTTTTCATACCCCACCTTATAGAGCTCTTGCCCACCACCCTACCCAACACTTCTTTCTCATACCACCACTCCGCTCTGCATTTGAATCACAGTTTGTGTGCACATATTAAGATGTCATCTTTCATAACATGATTATATATTATCCAGTCTTTAACAATTGCATGGGAAACAAAGTTACTGGCAAAGTATGCTGCTTTTTGTATAAGCATTCTTTATTTTGCCAGCTTGCCCTACCATGGAAGTCCCCCTAGGAATTAATTTTAGCAAAAACTAGGAACTTCCTGTTTTTCCCCCAACAAGAACACTTTCATGTAATATTTTAGGTTTATTGTTCCAAAAGAAAACTGGAGCACTATGTATTTATCTAGTAAATTCACTCAAATGCTTCATTAAATCATTGAAACCCTTGCTAATATGCCTAAAATTAAAGCAAAAGTTCAATAGCTTGTGATCACTTTATGGCTTAGCATTATTAAATATTGTGTCACCTACATAAGGGATAGTGAAATAGTTAAATATTAACTACATTTCCCTCTCACTAGACATGAAAGTGAAATTTTATCTGTGAGCTCCCGTCATCTTAAAAGGTACCTGCATTTATTCAAAAGCTTATCAAGGCCCTTCTCTAACAGATTAATAGTTGAGCATTTAGTCACCCTTTTCCTCAGGATATAATAATTTAGCCTGAGACTTCACTGGAAACATTGGAACTTCCCACTATAGTAGTAAAATCTGCCAATGGAAGAATATCTGAATCCAGATGGACAATGATTAAATTTTTCATTATTGATGACAGTGCTATCAATTATTAAATTATTCCCTTATGAAAATGGGAATATTTAGCGAAGGTGTTTATTTTAACAGGAGAGTTACGTCTAACTCTCAGGCAGTCTTAAAGTTAACACCTTTCCAATTTCAGCTTTTATTTCCTCCACCTTTCTTCCTGAGGCTGCGACAATCATACTAGTCAATCTACTTGTTAAGAGATATAGGAACTGGCACAAATAGGCAGACCAATGACCTTTCCTTTCAGACAGTGGCCATTACCAGATGCTTTAAAATGCATCAAAACCCCATAATGAACAATTAAGGAACAGACTACTCTTTGTGGAAGGTTCTTTCCTTCCCCACTCTCCACCAGCAATTTATGATTGGCTTATGCTCAGAAGCATAAGAATTTATATCCCCTGTACAAAATCCATCCTATGCCAGAACAGTAGATAGTTAGTGTTCACGTATATATCTTCTCCTCCTCTGATTCCTATTAAGCATTTGAGCACAAATAGTGAAGCAACTAGTTTCACAGGTTAATTATTCATTATTTACAAATATTTCCTATCATTAATTTTCAATGTTTGTGTTTTCATTTTCTTGGGTGTCCCCTTGTTCTAGTTTTATGAGAAAGGATAAATAGGAGCACTTGATTTACTTTTGTTCAGCTGTTCATTTTTTATATAGCTTTACTTCTAAGATACATATTCCTAATTTTTAAAAATCTGTTAGGAATATATTTCCTTTTTTTTCCTGACAATTTTGGCTTCTCTCTGGACCCTTTCTGTTGATGTCACAACCTTTCTGTGGTAGAGTGATCTGAATTTAACCACAGTGGCCAGAAAGTAAATCACCCATAGTCAAATTGTCATATTCTATTAGATTTCTCTTACTAGTTAATCCGATCTCTTATATCTCTTCATAAATCTGTTCTAATACATACACAAAGGTTAAATAAGGTCTGCTACGAGAGTTACTTGAAAATGGTAACATACGTAAAATATCCTCTGAGTTATGAATGATTGTTTGGTGTGACAATGTCCATACTATTCACACATAGTATTCATAATCAGATTTTTCACATTTTTTTATACTGGTTGTTCTTACAAATACTTGAACTCACATGTAAACAAGGATACTTGTCTCGGGGGTAGTAATGTTAGTCTGTAACTTTAAAAATGGGCAATCCTCTGGCATCTTAGAGACTAACAAAAACATATAGCATGCAGACCATATCATGTGCTTTCGTGGGCACAACCCACTTCAGATGACAAGGTGTCCTGTTATCTCAAGAAGTGGGTTGTGCCCACAAAAACTCATGATACTATCTGCATGTTTTGTTAGTCTTTAAGGTGCTACTAGACTATTTTTTGTTTTTAAAGTTTTTCCTCTTACAGACTAACTCAGCTACCCCTCTGAAGCTTTTGAAAAATATAGAGCATCATGAGCTTTTGTGGGTAAAACCCACTCCAGAGGAGTTGGAATGGAAAGAACAGAATCCAAAATATATATATACACCCACACAACAACAAAAGTAGTACCTGCCAATTGTAGGACTTGAATAAATGAAGCTAATTAAGTGGGCTGGATGTGTCCCATTCATAGTTTTTGACGTGAAAATGCGAATGTTAAAGGCAGGGGAAATTGGCTTCCTAGTGCTTTAACCAGTTAATGTCTTTATTCAAGCCTAGGCTCACAGTGTCACATTTGTAGATGATTTCCAGTTCAGCAGATTTTCTTTGCAATTGGGTAGTAAAATTCCTTTGTAGAAGAATGGCTGCTTTTAAATCCATGACTGAGTGACCAGGTAGGTTAAAATGTTCCCCTACAGGTTTATGTGTGTTACAAATCAGACTTTAGAAATGATATCCATTTATCCTTTGTAACAGAGACTAAACAGTTTGGCCAAGATTCACGTCAGAGGGACATTGCTGGTACTTGATGGCATAAATCACATTAGATGGGGGTGGCCAACCCACGGCTCGTGAGCTGCATGCAGCTCTTCCCCCCCAAAAGTGCGGCTTGCAAAGCCGCCCCTGCACCCTCCCCCCAACAGCCCTTACCTCCCCTGTGCCCACCGGCACTGCCCCCAAGATGAACACCGCACTGATGCTACCTCTAGGGACAACGGGGGTAGTGCAGGCTTCCTGTGGGGCGAGGGAGAAGTTCTGTAGCTGGGCACCAGTTCCCAGAAGTACACGGGCTGCTCTCCCCCACCGCCCCAACAGCTGGCGCAGTACCTAAAATGGCCCGTTGCATGCTGCAGACTTTGTTCCCCTGCTGCCTTCCAACACACGCGGGGGAAAGGGTGGGAGTCTGGGACCACGCCGGCTCCAGCTGCTCCAGTGGAGTGCGCTGCTGTGGGGAACGGAGGGGCAAGATGTATGCTGCCCAAGTGTTTGGGGCTGGCGCGGTCCAGGACTCCCTCTCCCCCCCCGTGCAGGAAGGCACCAGGCACACGACAGACCAGCATTTCAGGTACCGCACTGCTGTTTGGGGGACACAGGAGCAGCCTGCGCACTTCCTGGGACTTGGTGAACAGCTGCAGGATCCCCAGGTACCAGTCCCTGTCCCCTCCTCCCCACCCAGACACCCATGAGTACCCTGCCCCACCCACTGGCACCTTGTCCCTTGCCTCAGAACTCACTGGCCCCCTTCCCCAGCACCCTGTCCCCTACCCTGGCACCTTTCCTCTGCCCCAGGCTCCTGCCCCAGCACCCATCTGTACCCTGTCACCTGTCCCAGCACCCATTGGCACCCTGTCTTCTGTCCCAGGCCCCTGCCCTGGCACACACTGGGACCTTGTCCCCTGTCCCAGCACCCACTGGCACCCTGTCCTCTGCCCCAGACCCATGCCCCGAAACCCTCAAGCACCCTATCCCCACCAGCACAGTTGGGGCCACATTAGTGAGGCTTGGGGGGTTTTGGAGGGGTTTTTTTTTTTTTGCATCTCACTTGTGTGGCCCGGACTGACTTTTCTGTGGGTCAGTGACCCCCTGACTCAAAACAGGTTCCTCGCCCTTCTCATAAATAAAGACAACACTGAAACATTTTGTGTTTGACATAATATTTTATTTAAAAATGAAGCCTGGCCAATTGGGGCCAAGCCCCCATCTGGCCATAGCATCATAACACTCCTGCACCCCTCCAGATTGCAAACCTGAGCCTATCATACACTGGATCCTCCAGTCCTGTGCCTATTACATCCCCAAACTCCTGCACCCCCACATCCCAAATCTTCTGCCACAACACTCCTGCATCATCCACACACTGCAAATCTGTGTCCTGAGA
>JANRFK010006693.1:12481643-12501467 GCA_030068395.1 Apalone spinifera
GGGGGCGTGAGGGTTTTTCAAAAATCAGAAAGAGGGGGGGCATGATGCTGAAAAGTTTGGGAACCACTGATTTAAACTGTATGCTGAATGAGGGCCAGAGTAATCACTTAATCATTTTAGGCTCTAATCTTGAAATCAGATTTTTTTTTTAAATTCATACTTTATAAAATATCTATATTGGAATTAAAAACAGAAATTACTAGCTTTTCAGTGTTTTCTAATTACAGCTGCTTTACAGTTATTTGCCTGTGAATGCAAAAAAAACCCACCCCAACCCTTTTAAATCAGTCATCTTATGTACAACTGATTAAATTAATAAGTGCCAAGCCAATTTTCACAGCAAGTATCAGTCTGGACACATTTCTACAAATGTATTGCCCCTCCATAAGGGGCTATGTGGTAAAAATTGCTTCAAGAATTATTTTGGGGATTAATCAAGAATATTCTAGTAACATGGAAAGATTATTAATTATTATTATTATTATTATTATAAAAAAGACAGGGTTAGAAAGTGAAGAAAAACATTGCAATTTTACTGATTTAACCTGCAATTAAAAATCAATTGTATAAATTAATCTCTTTGTTGTTTCTTCTGCAGACATTATAAGAAAACCAAATCAACAAAATGAGAGAAAAATCCTTTGCTTATAGAAAATGTCTTTTGTACACCTGACTACTCTCTGATCAGCAAGCCCTACACACTTGAGATGTTTATGAGTTCATATTAGTGCAGCTATCCCCTTCTTCTGTAACCGCCCAACAGCCACTCTAATTTAAGAAGCTCTAAATATTGTTGCCATGGGTGACACATGAACATGGAGCAAGAGAAAGCTTGGCTAATAAAAAGGCTTTCACAGCATTTCAGCCTTTGCTTGTAAGTTAAAATGTATGGTTTTTAAAATACTGGTTCTGGGTTAGGTTAAATGGCTGCTAGTAATGAAAGAAATCAATATGCCACAGCATCTGGAAGCAGCTAGAAAACTGAATAAATACTTAATCCAAATCCACTTGGACCTGAATTAAAAGAACATAAAATACTTCTCCCTCAATTCTGCACAGGGCAAGAAACAAACATTTGTTGGCCAAGTGGCAATTAGACCCTATCTCAAGGCTCAGAATAATTATCTGGGTATTAGCCTTATCAGAAAAACACTTTTAGATTAGCAGACTACAAACACAAATGCATCTCAAGCTTTGTCTATACTGTCAAGTTTTGTTGAGGAAAAATGCCTTTTGTCAACAAAACCATGTGAGCGTTCACATTGCAACGTGACTTTTGTTGTGAAAAATGGACATTTTTGTAGACAAAAATTTTCCAGCTTCAGGAGGGACTTCCTGGCCCCGTGTCCCAGTGTAGACACCTCAGGCATTTTGTTGCTGATTCTGGTCTCCAGAAACTTGCCCACAATTCCCAGTCATCCACTCCGTTTAGCAGTTTGAACTCCATTGCCCTGTGGTCAGCTACCTGCCCACACCTATGGATGAAAGCGATTAGTTGAGTTGACTAGTCACTTCCCCCCCTCCTTGCTGCCTCTGTATCAGAGGCAACGGGGGGGGGGGGGGGGCAGGAGCTGGTGGGAGGGGGAAGTTTCAAGAGAGGCACAGGAACAACAGGGAATGGTGGAAGCGGGGACTCAAGCAGTCCTGCTTGTCTGGGGTTTCCCCGCCCCCTACTGCCCAAAGCTTCTGGGCTATGTGAAGAGCTGCGGCTGCCATGTTGCAGCCCTGGCCGGCTCTCCTTGACAGCCAGGGAAATGCAGGCTGCTGACGCCACAGTTCATTGATCCCAGGCTGCTGGGCTGGGCTGCCTTCCCCAGTGGCCGAAGCGAGCCAGGCTGCTGCGCTGCAGCCCCAGCCTTCCCTAGTGGTGGCCCCAGCCTCAGGCAGCCGGTAGTGTAGGCAATTTTGGGAAGTCTCTGCCTTCCCTTGCTTACATTACTGACTGCCCATGGCGCCACCTCTGCCTTTGAAATGTAGCAATAGCTGCGGAGGGTTCTTACGACATTTAAAAGGCAGAGGCGCAGCCAGGATGGTGAGCACCCTGCCCCACCGCTTATAGACGAATCGAGTAGTCATGGAAATTTAACTCTATTAGGTTATTAACTGAAATTTTACATCCCTACCTGCACCCTTGCAAGCCCCACAAAATTTAAACCCCATTTCCTGCTGGCTGGCTTTTCTGTGAGAGTTCCTTGGAGAGGATGACGACTGTCTGGTTTCATCCACATGGTTGTCAAGGCATTTGATGCAATGCATGAGCAGGCCCACTGATGGGAAGAGGAGGCGGCAAAGGGAGCAGTTGCTCTGGGACCTGGCAATATAAAAGGGCCCAGAGCTCCTGGTCACTGCTGCCACTACTATGGCAATGGCAGTGCCCAGAGCCCTCGACCCTTTAAATTACTGCTGGAGCACTGCATGGTGCACTTCAGGCAAATATAAGGGCTGCTTAGGGCAGGTGCAGCGCTCTTCAGGTTGTGCTTACCCTGGGCAGGGAGATGTCTGCCAGGGTATTATCTGCATGTGGAGAAATGTGGCTTAATTAGAACTACCTTCTTGCAAAGGGCATTTTTTTAGCACTGTCTGGAATTTCTTTTGTTCATATGCTCAGCTGCCAGCAATGCTCACCCCCTCACTTGAGATGCTTTCTGAGATGCATTCCTTGCAAGGGTCAGTTGGAAAGTGAGAGGAAATGTCAGAAAAAGGGGTTTGTAAGTGAAATGTTACAATGTACGATCTGATTTTCACTGATTCCTTTTTGTGCATTGTGCTGAACAGCGGAGACCTTGATGGCTCATGGATCGTGTCAGAGAGCTGGCCAGGATTTGATCAGTAAAGTGCTAAATCCATTAGCACATAAGTGCAGACATTAGGAACAATGTTTGGAAAGTGTGTGCCCAGAGCCCTGGACCCAGGTTTACGATGGCATTTCCACATATCCTCACTATAATCTTCTGGTCTAGAAAAAAAGTCCCCATCTTGTAGCTTTCTGTACAGGCCAGTGCTCCTGAAGAAGCATGCGTGATGAACCTTTCCAGACCACCCCGCATTGATGTCTGCAAAATGCCTACGGTGATTCACAAGCATCTGCAGCACCATCGATTACCAACCCTTCCTGTTGATATACTCAGTGAAAAGGTGGATTGGTACTAAAATCGGAGTAGGTGTGCCATCTATTCTCCCCCCCTCATCTGGGAAATCCTATGGCTGCAGAGCCAGCCACTGCAATACGCATATTTCCCAGAGTCATGGTCCTCCATAGCAGAATGCGATGTATTGCCCTGCACACTTAGAATCTCAGAATCACAGAGCTGGAAGAGACCTCAGGAGGTCATCGAGTCCAGTCCCCTGCCCAAGGCAGGACCAATCCCAACTAAATCATTCCAGTCAGGGCTTTGTCAAGCTGGGACTTAAAACCCTCTAGGGATGGAGATTCCATCACCTCCCTAGGTAACCCATTCCAGTGCTTCAGCACCCTCCTAGTGAAATAGTTTTTCCTAATATCCAAACTAGACCTCCCCCACTGTAACTTGAAACCATTGCTCCTTTTGACCTATTATTCTATGAAAACAGAATTGAAGAATGGAACTGATTTAGTCTTCCTCAAACCTAAACCTAAAATTGGCTCACACTGTGACTAGATTTTAAAGAGTAATCATGAAAACCCAATTTCTGTACTTATCTATGTGGAAATATGGTGTTTAAATTTCAGCCTGGAAAATTATACATTTTTCCAGAAGATGCCTTTAAATTATCTACATAAAACATGTAGAGAACATTTGAGACCCATATTCACAGGATATTTCACAAAATATTATTTATTTGAAATTACAGTTTACAATCTTAAAATATTTTGTTTCTTGGAAAAGGGTTCCAGAAAGCCAGTGTATCTAAAGCAAAAATACAGTTTTTGAACTGGCACATACAGAAGTTTAACAGAGCTATTATAAATCAAGAAAAAAAGGTTGTATAGTAAATCTCTCTCCAAAAGATCTGGGAAAGGATTATGTAGGTTTTCAACAAAAGTACCCTCATCAAAGGAAGGTCCTTTTTATCCCCTACTATTTTCTAAAAAGATTATCAGAATTTTTAAAAAGTTTGATAATAGCATTTTTGTTATAGCTTTCTTGATACATGAAGCTACAGATGACATTACATTAGGATTTTCTTTATCATTCCTAGATTATTTTTATATGCTTCAAACTTGAAATTATCTTGACACTTTTAAAATTTTCCATGTATGATCCCAGTCCAGAGATGAAGTGTTGAGGTATGGTTTGTTTTGTTTTTTGTGGGGAATTTTTGGAAAATGAGGAAAAATAAATAAAACCCCTTTCAGGTATGTTTGAGTCAAGAAGAAGTGAAAAAGGTCTTTTTTTTCCCCAGCAGTATAATACTTTTCCCCCTTTTCACTAATAACTCCAGAAAGACTAAAGAAAATCTTCCAAACTTTGCATGCAAAATAGCCCAAGAACTAGATTCCTTCTTAGGATTTAGGGACAAAGGAAGTTTAATTTCCATGTCTGCTTTATTTCCTCTAACTTTACTTGGATCTGTGTAATTTTTGCAATAATCTACAAAGCATTTCCCACAGGCAAGTGAATATGCAGACATATTTCAGATTCATTGTTAGCAATACTTAGATGAGCAATTAACAAGCAATTATCTGTCCATCCGCCCACCTGCAACTATAAAGGGATACTTGCAAATGCTCCTCAACGACAACTTTGATAAGATATAAGTAGTAAACTCTGAAAGGCAAAAGGGAAGTGGGGGAAAAATAAGTAGATGAAGATGTAATCTAATGTGATCCTTAAAATACTAAAAATTATAGTTTTTTCCACAAAAGTGAATTGTTCTAACAACATGAAACTGGAAAAAAATTGTTCTTTTAAGCAGCTATAAAAGGTCTTACAAAGTATTATACAATATACAAAGACAGACTAATATGACATTTGGCAGCCTTGTTGGGATTAGCTGGTACCATCTTTTTGACTGAGGCTTATAAAACAAAAGTGCCTTCTTAGCTACCTACATTGATCAAGATTGAAGCCTAATTATATGATGTATTACTTTGTGTTTTACAACTGCTTGGGTACATGGTTCTATCCTTCTTGCAAGAATGTTCTTGCTCCCCCATTGGATGCACTCCTTCAATGAAAAAGTTCTTTTTAAAAACTAAAAAAAAATTGGCAAGAGACAATGAAAGGACCAAATAAAGCTAACTTCCTCAATTTACGTAGATGGAGTTGTGTCTTACTTTGACATTCCCATATAGTGTAGACCAAGCCAAAGTGTTTTCTAGCCTCAGGGCCAGAGTTTGAAGGTGACATTAATATTGGTGGCATGATAAATAACACTGAGGCCAAGTCACAGTTACAACTAATAGGGGGATATGATAAATTCTCCTTCAGTTGAAATTTTTATATTAAGGTTGGATGCCTTTCTGAAAGGTATACACTAGTTCAGCCACAAGTTGTTAGGATAGAGACAGATGGGGAAATCACTGGATGCAAGTTTAAGGTCAGTGCAATGCAGAAGGCAAATCTTAATTATCATAATGGTCCCTTCTGGTCTTAAACAAATAATTTTCAGTTAACAGAAATATTAGCTGTTCCATTAAAGTGAGCTGATACATATGAAAGATTAACAACAGAGAACACTGAAACCTTTGCTTAGTTCAGGTACTTAAAGATGGATGATGGCTATTCTACAAGTACTATCCTAATAGACCTTGACCCAGACCATCAGGGACCATATTTAGGGCTAGAGACCAAGGGCCTGATCCTTAGTTATTGTAAATCATCAAAAATCCATATGGTTCAAGTGATACCAATTTACACGAGTGAGGATCTAGCCTTGGGTTACTCTGCTTACACTTGGAACACATGCACCAAATTCTGGTGTTTCTTTTTGTCAAGAGACACCTGCTCACAAGGAGTCAGAGTATGACCCATTTCACATAAATTACAGCATAAAGATCAAAGGTTAACAACCACAGCCTGCGCTGGAATCATATCAGTGATTTACAATAGAACCTCAGAGTTACAACACTTCAGGAACAGAGGTTGTTGCTAACTCACAAACGTTCACAATTCTGAACAAAATGTCACGGTTTAAAGCCAGCCCCCATGGGCACAAGCTCCCCTCCCTCTTGCTGCCTCTGATACAGAGGTAGCAAAAGTGGGGGGGGGGAGGCGGGAGCCAGTGCCCGGGCGGAGTTGGCTTTAAGCCAGCTCCCCACAAATGCTGCTGCCTCTCATAGTGAGGGAAAAGCACAGAGATTGAAGGGGGCAGGCAGGAGCCGATATGCACGGGGTGCTGGCTTTTAAGCCAGCTCTAGAATCATAGAGTGGAAAAGACCTCAGGAGGTCATCAGGAACAGCCCCCTGCCCAATGCAGGACCAATCCCAACTAAATCAACCCAGCCAGGGCTTTGTCAAGCCAATACTTAAAAATCTCTAGGGATGCAGACTCCACTACCTCCCTAGGTAACCCATTCCAGTGCTTCACCACCCTCCTAGTGAAAACGTTTTTCCTAATATCCAACCTAGACTTCCCCCCACTGTAACTTGAGACCATTGCTCCTTGTTCTGCCATCCGTCAATACTGTGAACAGCCTTTCTCCATCCTCTTTGGAACCTCCCTTCAGGAAGTTGAAGGCTGCTATCAAATCCCCCCTCACTCTTCTCTTCTGAATACTAAACAAACCCAAATCCCTCAGTCTCTCCTCATAAGTTATGCGCTCCATCCCCCTTATCATTTTGGATGCCCTCCACTAGACCCTTTCCAATGCGTCCACATCCTTTCTATAGTGGGGGGCCCAGAACTGGACACAATACTCCAGATGTGGCCTCACCAGAGCCAAATAAAGGGGAATAATCACTTCTCAGGATCTGCTGGCAATGCTCCTCCTAATGCACCCTAATATTACATTAGCCCTCTTGGCTACAAGGGCACACTGTTGACTCAGAACCAGCTTTTCATCCACTGTAATCCCCAGGTCCTTTTCTGCAGAACTGCTACTTAGCCATTCAGTTCCCAGCCTGTAACAATGCCTGGGATTCTTCTGCCCCAAGTGCAGGACTCTACACTTGTCCTTGTTGAACCTCATCAGATTTTTTGTGGCACAAACCTCTAATCTGTCCAGGTCACTCTGGACCCTGTCCCTGCCCTGCAGCATATTTACCTCTCCCCCTAGCTTAGTGTCATCTGCGAACTTACTGAGGGTGCAATCCATCCTCTCATCCAGGTCATTAATAAAGATGTTGAACAAAACTGGTCCTAGAACCAATCCTTGAGGCACTCCACTAGAAACCGACCCTCAACCTGACATTGAGCCGTTGATCACTACCCGTTGGGCTCAATAGTCTAGCCAGCTTTCTATCCATCTTACAGTCCATGCATCCAATACATATTCCCTTAACTTACTGGCAAGAATATTGTGGGAGACAGTATCAAAAGCTTTGCTAAAGTCAAGGCTCTCCGTACATATTGCCTCTGTAGACCCGCCTGCTCATCCTCCGTTGCCTCCTACTGAGGCAGTGGGGAAGGGGGACAGGCAGGAGCCATCTGCCACCCAACCTCGCGCTGCTGCCTCTGTCCACAGGGAGCTCAGACCCCTCCACGGACAGGGGCTGTTACCACCCTGCATTGCTGTCTCTGCAAGGGAAGCTGGTTTTTAAACCGGCTCCCATCATGGACAGGGTCCCACCTGCCACCCTGTGCTGCTGCTGCTGATCGAGAGGTAGAAGTGTAGGTGGCAGCGGGTTCTCCAATAGAGGGGAAAGGAGCACACTGGCTGCCGGCCCCACCCCAGGGACTATCAAATAGCCGTGTAACCACTAAAATTTAATGTGGTTACACAATTATTCAATTTCATGTTATCTAACATCCCTCGAGGGAATTGCCCTGTAGAAGCTTGCGATGCCAGACAGGTACCGGTCAGCTAGGAATCAATTAGGAGTGGTGGAATCTACAGTGGGGGCTGTTATACAAGTAACCAAAGCAATTAATACCACTCTGCTACAGAGGGCAGTGACTCTGTGAAACAAGTCCCCTTCCCTCTGCTTGCATTAACCAGTTAACCAATTAAAATGAATTTTACATCCCTACCTTGAAATGAAAGGGTGATATCATCACTGCTTTACACATGAGGAGTTGAGAAGAGATAAATTAAGGTCAAAAGCTTTCACTAATTCTGGGTGCCCAATCTGCCATCAAGGACTTGGATTTTCCAGAGTATTTATCATGATATAGCATGTCACATGTTCAAAACACAGCTTGGACTGATTTCAATTGCAGACCTGAACGCTCAGCAATTCTGTAAAGCAGGTCATGGGGTGTTCAGCTGGGTACACAGAAAATGAGACACCTTGTACCCAACCTGACTGTTAAGCTACTCAACGTATTCCTTTCTCCTGAAATAAAGCCTTCCCTTTACAAACTCTCAACAGGCGTTTGTTAAAAAATTGTCTCCTTTGCCTTTGCTTTGCTTCGTCGTCAAACACTTATTTACAACCTAGAAATACCAACTTTCACTTCTTGTTGTAATATGCTGCCTCTCAGATGTATCAATTGTATTTCTAAAGGCGAGAAGCATCTGAAGCAGACATTAGATATCATTACTTGTGTTACTAGCTCTTTAATAGAGTCTTAAGACTAACTAATGACAATATCGCTAACATACCAAAGATTATAGCTTCTGCTTCCACTAACATTAACACCTCCCTCATAACCATTAAGAACAATGCACATTAGCATTTTGAACAATTGAAAAGATATTAAACAGCTCTGCTAAGCTTCTTTTCCAGTGTCAGAACATCTTATTGTACCCTTTGTTACTGTGACTACTTCCACAATTTAAATTACACTTTAAGTTGACCAAATGTGGAGGAAAATAGCTTCTCTAGAGTGTTCCATGATCAGTTTAGTCAAACCTTTTTGTAACCCATACAATTATCAAGTCTTTTATTGTATGCTATTGTTTCTTTTGTACAGATATGAAGACTGAATACCTGAACCTGAATTCCATTATTTGGCACACATCCTATTTTTCTGGAACTATTTTTGCTTTCTTCACCTGCAATATTTCTCTCTCTATAAACCAATAAAATATATTATTTGTACTAGAAATAAGAGGAATTTTTTGTTAATCTAATACAAGTCATTCTATTCTAATTCTTTGGAAAGGTAATGAATAGCAACCTGTACTAGGATTGGGTATCTATCATGATCAAATTAATTATTACTTCAATATTTATAAAATTTCCAAAATTTTATGCATACCCTGCAGGATTAACCTGTGCTACTCAACAGCTTTCTCATTATGCTTAACAAGTATTCCAATAATTTACAACTGATACTCATATACAGTAAGTTTACCTCTGATCAGGAAACTAAACTCAGATGTTTGGAATACAAAGATTATTAACACAGATGTACTATGCATACTGAATCATATCCCTATAAAAAAAGGGTGTGTGCACGCATGGCAGACATGTGATAAGAGGTAGGACATGTCTCCCTAAAATAAAATAAATTAACAGTTGAGAAAATAGTGGCCTTTCTTCGAAATTACATGCTCCCTCATCTAGCACACATGTATCCAAGGTGAAAGAAAACTGAAGCAAGGGAAAATTAGAAGCCCAAGAAAATTGCAGAGATATCAAATCAAAGTAGCCAAACGATGCACTTACCGAAATCTGGAGATTTAATATTTAAATATATATGAATGTGTGTTAGATGGACCAGGTTACTGCTTTGCAGATTTCTTCTGATGATGAACAGGACTTCTCCGCGCAGTAAGTCCCAAAGTATTTGGTTAACTAACCTCTAAGTCCCTCTGAAGCGGCCATCCCATTAGCTCTTTAGGCATATTTACTTTAGCTATAAGATCTGGGTTAAACTTATATCCCGATACAAATGGGAAGCACCAATTCACACACAGCTTACTTTCTTTAAATTGAAGAGTTTCATGTCAGCCTAGGACACCTGTGAGTGAGTGGACAGATACATCTGGTTGTACTCCCCACACTGGGAAAAACAAAATCTCTTGTCAAGGCCAGTCTACACTAAAGGGGAAGGTTGAATTAAGATATGCAACTCTAGCTGCATTTATTACGTAGCCTGAGTCGACGTGCCTTATTTTGAGTTTCCCTGCTGTTCCCACAGCAGAAGGCTGACAGGAGCAAATTCTCCTGTCAGTTTCCTTTACGCCTCACAGGAGCAGGAGTACTGGCCACAGATGGGGACACCTCTGAATTTGGTTTAGCAAGTCTTTACTAGAACTGCTAAATCAAACTCCGGAAGATTGATTGCAGCAGCATCTATCTTCCCCTTAGTGAAGACACAGCCTAAGTCATCTTTAACATGCTGGCTGTGTAAGCTCTCCATAATCTGTGCTGTAGCTGAAGAGGGAAGAGAAAATGAAAAATTAAAAAATATGAAGTAGTAGTGCAGAAAATAAAGCCACAGAAAATCACTCATTGGTATCTTTCCTGCAACTTGCAAGAAGAGCAAATTGGAGCCACTACTGTCAGCAGCATCTTAGCAGATTTCTGAATGGGAGTTGGCAGTAGGGGACTCATAATTAACTCACTTTGAGAACTCTAGTTTCCTGCTTCTCTAGAGTAAGGAGAGACAACCCAGATATGAGGGAACAGTAGCTATTCCACTCAACATATCTGCTCCAGTTGGAGAGCCTGATACTTCCCCCTGAAAGTAGCGGTGCAGTAACATAGCACTGACTGGATAATTCCCCTCTTGAAATAGAAATGTCAGTAAATAACACAACTTGCCAGTGCCAGAGATTCTACAGAGCAGATTAATTTCTCAATAAAAGGGAAAAATAGCAATCAAAGTTATTAGTAAAAATAACCAATCCATTAATTTGTTTCTTAGTCTCGTTGCCTCCTATTATGATTTTATTGCTTTCTAGCTTTGTGGAATATTTTCTTGCTTCAGTGTCTTTATGGAATTTCTGACTGCCATCGAGCAACAAAGGGGGCTGCTGTTTCTAACATCCTTTCACACTTCTCATTCAATGCACTATTATTATTTGTACTGTAGTATCACTGTGGGCTAGGTGCTGTGAAAATACATGACAAAAAAAGATAATCCTTCCACAAACAATTGTTAGCCTGAGAGCGTTCCCTTGTCCTTCTGCCACCCAGGCTAATTTCAAAGCAGTGTTCCTTTTGAGTGGCTAGGCTATAGACTCCTTATTTTTGCAATGTAATGCTTTCCTTGCAGATGATTGTTTAGCACTTCATGACCAGCAAAAGTCTTGTATGCAATACATTCCTCCTCTTGATGTGCACATCACCCCAACATACCCCCGTGTCTCTCTCTACAACCCACTCAGAAGTTTTGCACTTTAAGGTGAAAATAAGCAACTGTTTTGATGTAAAATTAATTCTCTCAGATTTATGTTGAGATTGAACCTGAATTGTTGTTGAGATAAGTATAGTATTTCAGATGAATGGTTTGTGTGTCAGCCTGTAATTGAGTCAGTGTCAACTCCTCATAGTATCTTTCAAATGAAGACACTAGTGGTTCATCTCTTGTGAAAAATAATACAATCATCTTGGCTCCTGAAGTCAAGCACGGAAATTTCTGCTGTTGCGAGGTAAACAGTTTTTGAGAATCAATTATTCTGAATCTGTGTTAATAGCTCTGCCCTGCCATATTTACTACAATAGGTAAATTTTCCTAATATTATATATTCTAATCAAAAGCCTATAATCTACTTCAGCACTGACAGCCTAGTCATCAGTAGAACACATTTTGGCATTGCATTAATACATTCGTATATCTAACTGTATAACTCCTCAATGTCAGCATTCTTGCCTGCTGCAGTAGGTTTGAATGATGTTCAAATTCAGTGGAGCACACTGAAGGAATTGGAAGGATAGTATTTCAGCAGTTTAATCGAAAACAGCAAGTTTGATTAATAACAAACATTGATGTTGCCATATAATGTATGACTGCTGCATTTCAATCACTAGATTTTCTTAATCTGGTTGAGAAATTAAACTAGTTATCTTGAAAACTTCAGGCTATTGAGTTATATAGAGACACTTAGAAATTCTATTTGAAATTAAAAATAATCCACTAGAAAAGATAACACTCACTTGGGCAACAGATTCAAAATTATTGAAGCACATCCCAACATTAGTAATTCTAGTACTGTTATTAATTTCATTGTTTGTTTATTTTATTTACTCAAGAATCTCCTCATCGTTTCTATTTTCTAACCCCCCCCCCAAATAGGACATTCCTTTTTACTAATGTAAATTAGTGTAAATGTAGTTACTTCATATATGTAATGCTTTGTCTACACTACAAGATTTGCCGCACGAGCCTATGCAAATGAAGCACAGATTAGCATTTTCCCGTGCTTCATTTTCATACTCTTTTTCGGTCTGTTTTTGCGGTAGGGGTTTTTGCGCAAAAACAGGCAGTGTGGCCATGGCCGTTTTGTGCAAAACCACCTTTTTCCACAAGATCATAAGAGAAAATTCCCATCTTTTCAAATTCCCATCTTTTCACCTGACTGTGGAAAGTTTGCTCTAACAAAAGACAGTATAAGAGAAAAACAAACAAACAAACAAACAAAAAAGTTACCTACCTTCGGTAACTGTTGTTCTTTGAGATGGGTTGCTCATGTCTATTTCAATAGATGTGTGCATGCTGCATGCACGATTGCTAGAAGGTGTGATGAATGGAAATTCCAGCCATTCAGTTAATTAAAGTCTTTGCACAGTAGTTAACTCTTGAAACTAACCTTAATTGTCTTGAAGTGGGTCGTAAAAAGTCCCCAGGAATGCTAAGGAAGCAGGAAGTGAGTTGGCAGGAAGCCAGGAGAGCCAATGGAAACATAGTGTGGGTTTTTTAGTTGAAAGCTGGGAGACATGAATTAAGCCACGGACCCAGGAACGGAAAATCCAGCAACATCCATGACTACGGAAGGTCTAAATCTCGGAACTACGCATATGTGAATAGAACAGGAAACGTTTAGTCAGACACAATCATGTCATTTTCTTTATATTGGACTTCTCTGTGCTGAGACATGTAACTACCCCTTTATACTGTAACTTCCCAAATCTGGATGAGAAGGTCAGGATAGAGCGGGAGAGCTATTGATGTGTCCACTGAGAGGCTGAGCAGCATCATGAACCAATAATGATGGGGTCATGTAGGCACAATGAGGATGGTATCCACTTTGTCCTGCTGAATTTTGGGGCGGACTTTTTGTACTAGCAGGAAGAGAGGGAACACATACAGCAAGTGATCCAACTATAAAATGGGAACTGCACCTGCTGTGGAGGCATGTGGGATTTTCCTACATCTGGAAGATGGAGATATTTGTCCTGAGGGACCACCCAGGGGTGCTGAAGGAGCAGCTGAGATGATTGGCCAACATGTTCTGGGCCCTAGCAAGTGTGAGGCTTGCAGGTGAATGTGTTGCTGGATGCAAAAGTTCCACAGGTCTAGGGCTTCAAGACAGAGGTGAGAGGAGAGAGTAGCACTCTGCATATATCACAGCTGTATTGTCTGTAAGCATGGCGACACACTGGAACTGCAGATGGAGAAGGAAGGCCTGGCAGGTAAGGCGAGCCACACTGATGAGCAGGGACCATAACTTAAGACCATAACCTCGGAGTAATGACTTCGCCCAGATGTGCTCCTCAACCCAGAGACACAAAAGGCTGGGGCTGATGAAGGGAACTCTCTCACACATCTCCTGGGGCTGCAGCCACCAGTCTAGGGAGTGGAGAATCAAGGTAGGATCCCTCTTGGGTCTGTGCACTGTGGCAAATCAGGTCAGAAGAGGTCAAAGGTGAAATCTGGCATACTGTACTACAAATGTGCAGACTGCCAGGTGTCCAAGAAGCCACATGCAGTTTCTAGCTCTGGTGATAGGGAACCTTTGGAGATTGTGAACGAGGTCCATGAGTGTCTAAAAGCAAGACTCAGGCAGGAAGGCTCTTGTTCTAACAGAAAAACTCTATTTGATGAGCTGGGACCACCTTTGACTTAGGGATGTTCAGCATGAGTCCCAGTTCCACAAAGGTCATTCTCACCAGTTCCATATGATGGCAGAAATGTTCCCTGGACCAGTCCTGTACCTGACATCTGCGTAGAAAGGCTGACATCACTGCCATACGCTTTGTGAACTGTGCAGCCAGGTTTCTGTCTTGCCAGAGAACAGACCTGCACAGTGAAATCGGAGGTCCTGGACAGTGGTCATGATCTTCTGAGGGGGGAGCCCAGACACTTGGAGCCATGTGTTTCTCTGCCTAGCAGTGGCCGTGGCCATAGATCTAGTGGCTGAGTTGGCAGAGTCTACTGCCATATAAAGAGAGGTACAGGCCACTATTCTGTCCTCTTCCAGGACTGCCGCAAACTCCCGGGGTGAGTCTGCAGAGAGCACTTCCTGGAAATCAGTCAACATATTCCAGGAACTGTACGTATAGTGACTCAACAGTGCCTGTTGATTCTAGAGGTGAAGTTGGAGTCCCCCAGTCGAATACAACTTACGTCCAAAGAGGTCCAACTTCTTTGCATCCTTGTTCTTTGGGGCAGGCTCTGGCTGCCTCTGCAGCTCCTTGTGACTGACCACAAGTGACTCCGGTGGGCTGTGTGTAAAGATAGTTCATACCCCTACTGGGGAACAAAGTAATATCGTTCAACATCCGTTGTTGGGAGGGAAGCTGGGATTTGCCACAGCACCTTAGTGACTGACTGTATAATTCTGATGCCACCCTGGACAGATCATCAGGGGCCAAGATGCCAACCAGGGGGTCTGCCTCCTTTACCACCTCCTCTGTGGGCACAAAGAGGCTGTGGGTCACCTGCCTCTAAAGGTCCTGATGTTCCTTAGCATCAGGGGCAGGAAGAGAGAAGGATTTCCCCATGACCACCTCATCTGGGGAAGAGGAGGAGGACATCCCACAAACAGGGTCCTCCTGAGTCTTTGGCTCCCTGATGTGCCCAGAGGCACTGGGTGGGCAAGATGCTGGTGACTCATGGTCTGGTATGGCTGCGTGCTCATGTAGTGCCTGCACTAGAATATGCTTGGGATTCTTAGGAGAATCCATAGCTATGAGGCTGGTGAGATGAGGCCACTGACACTGCCCATGACACTGAGCTCCCTTGAGACTGGAAAGTGTCCAGCATGCAGGGGAGCTTAAGGTCCTCCTCCAGGACTCCCCACACTGGAGAGTCTAATAAGCACAGACTCGATGGTCCCGTCTTTGGGGCTGGAGTTGATGGTGCTGAGAGTGCTGCAATGTTTTTAAAGTATCCCAATGAGGGAGGGCCACACCAAAGTATGGTGACTGCCAGTCTTTCTGACCAGAGAGCAGCCCCTTCTTGGCCAGCCTTCTGGTGTGGCACCAGAGACGGGGAGTGACGCCATATGGAGGAACTAGCCTTGCGGGCTGGGGCCCAGTGTTGGTTTTCACTAGGTCCCCCTTTTCACAGTACTGATGAATCCTGCACTGAGGCTGACGTGCTCTGCACTGAAGAGGCCGAGTCTGGATGTGGTACTGGCACTGAAGGTCCAACTGCTGACTCCACATGTAGGAGTTCCAAGCACTGATCTCTCTCTCACTTAGTCCTGGGCTTGAAACTCCTACAAATACTGCACTTATCTGTTAAATGTCCTTCACTTAAGCGCTTGAGGCAAGGCATATGTGGGTCCCTTCTGGGCATAGGCTTGCCACAGGTGTGTCAGTGCTTAACTCTCTGCTGCATGCCCCAGAGGGACCTTGAACAGAGAACAAAAAACGAGCAATAGGTGGGGCCCTCCTAACAAAAACTCTCAACTAACTACTACTAAACAATTAACAGCTAACGATATACAGGAAAAAAAACCCAGCTAGCATTGCCTTGCACAGCAAGAGAGCAAGTACTCCAATGACTATGACTGGCAGTAAGAAAGAGCTGACGGGTTGAGAGTTGGCAGAGCCCTATATACAGAGCTATGGAGGTGCCAACTCCAGAGGTCTCTATAGCCAACCCGCTAGTGGAAACACCTTCCAAAACTGTGCCCACGTACACCTCCTGGAATGCACATGAGCAATTACTCGAAAAAGAAGGTACAGTTTTTATTTCAAATCAGATAGAACAACAGAACTGGAAGAAACCTTGAGAGACCACCAGTCCAGTGCCCTGAACTCATGTCAGGACCAAACACCTGTAGTGGGGGACCCAGAACTGGACACAACCTTTCTACTTCACTCCTTCCTAGGCAGTCATTTCCCATTTTGTATATATGAAACTGATTGTTCCTCCTTAAGTGGAGTACTTTGCATTTGTCCTTTTTGAATTTCATCATATTTACCTCAGACCATCTCTCCAATTTGGATTATAATCCTATCCTCTGAAGCATTTGCAACTCTTCGATATTGTCCACAAACTTTATAAATGTACTCTCTATACCATTATCTAAATCTTTGGTGAAGATATTGAACAAAACATGAAATCTTATAGGACAATATTACATACACATTTACCACAATTGTAACATTCAAAGAATTATATTGAAACAATGAGACTAGTTTCAGGGTAACTATTCAACATGAATATGGGGAACAGAGTTAGCTCCATAATCATACAATTTTACCATTGAGGTTAGTTACTAGGAGTTCCTTATTCTCCTAGTGATAATAAGGTAGTAAACATGAGAAAGGCTGTCAGAATCTGGCTTTATCCTGAAATTTCAGACAGAAGAAAGTTATTCATCTTTTGGGGATAGGGGATCTGAACACAAGCTAGGAGGAAAATTGTTTTATGATTCTCACTTAAGAGTTCAATTATTATTTTGTTTTGGCATTGAGTTTTTAAATTAGCATAGAGAAACAACTACAGAGTCTTGTTCGGGGGATAAGACAATATGCTGTATTTATTGTGAATGCAGAATTCATTTACTGTCCCTAGATACTAAAATTATCTGCCACACACACTTCTGTGTGGGATATAACTACTAGCATTAGTTGCTGCACGTGCACTTGCGTGCACGCACGCACGCACACACACAGCCTCTGTTACTCATGCTAGTCCACTGGTGAGGTGGTCTAGATGCAAGGACGGGAGTCGGGTCGGTGTGCATCAATGCTCCCAGAAGATGACTGTGAAACCGAAAGACCCAATCCTAAAATTCTGCATTTATGTTTTAGTTCATGGATTCTGTCATCCTACTGCCCCAGAGCACTGTATGACTAAGATGCAACTTTGATCTTTTTCTTAATGGGACTTTTGTCTTCCTCTCTCAAGTGGGGTCTTTTGCAGGACTCACCCACATTGTTTGACAGAAGAGGTGAGCAATAATTTTTAATGAGGGGCCACTCCAAGATTTTGATAGGTGGTGAAGGACTGCACTTCTGTGAAGGGGGTGCGGCATCTGGGACGGCAGGTGGAATGTACAAGGGAACTTGGGATAGAGGACTGGGGTGCAGGAGGGAGTGTGGGGTCTGAGAGGAAGTTTGGGTGAAGGAGGGGGTTATAATCTGGGGCGGGGTTTGGGGTGCAGGGTCCAGGAGGGGGTAAGGGTACAGGAGAGGATTCTGGCCTGGGGGTGGGGTATAGAAGGGGGTGCAGGGTCTGCGAGGGATTTGTGACCTGGAGGAGGTGGGAAGAGGGGATACAGAGGGTTTGGGTGGTGACCTGGGTCAGGCAGTTAGGGGGAGAGAGCAGGTGGGGTGCCACAGGCAGGCTGTGGCTGGGAGGTGCTTATGTAGACAGCTCCCAGGCAGCAGCTCTGCAGGCTCCATGCCTATGTGCTGGGTGAGATGCTCCATGTGTCTCTGCTCCAGCACAGGGAGGGAGGAAGCTTCATTTGCTGCCCCTGCCTTCAGCAAAATTTGTCAGCTCCTATTTGCAGAAACTGGCCAATGGGAGTGGAGGGATTTTGTAAAGGAGCAGGGACAGCGCATGAAGCTTTCTCCTTCCTGCCCAGCTTGCAGAGCAATTAGCAGCCTGCTTTTTAAAGTAGCTGCCCCTGCTCTGTAGTAGGTGTGCCAGCGAGGCAACCACAGGCCAGATCCAGGAGCTTGGTGAGCTGGATCTGGCCTGCCAACCACCTCTTGCCCATCCCTGTTCTTCGGCCATTAAGGTGGTGCTGACAGCTGGTCACTGAGATGGGTTGGCATCTGGGACTAATACCATTACATGCACTCCCACATTCACACTTTTAAATGCGATTACAGACACACACCCCAAGTTTAAACAGAGTTAAGGCAGTACAAAGTTTAAAATGTGATTTTAATTACAATATGGAGTCACTTTAGTTACTATGTATTTACAGTTTAAAATGGGGTTTCAGTTACAACATGGGGTTACATAATGTCATATTGGTAGATATAATTCATTAAAAGGTTATTTTCCTTCTTTAGCTCTACAGGCCTACCTAAGTTTCATCTGTTCCAGAGGTGCCTTTGGAGAAACAGAGGCTTAAAAAAAAGCAGTATTTTCCTCTGCTGTGTTTAAATTCTTTAGTAGATAAGTGTCCAGGTCAGGATTTTAGGTGCTTTAATTTGCTGTGTGCCCAAATTTAACCCCCCTGAATTGACTATATTTTCAGAGTGCTCAACAGACCTGTGTATATGACAGAAGTTCCATTTCATAGAGGATTTAGAGATATTGAAATTGCCTCATTCCAAATTGGAATACAACTGAACAACACTACTGGATGAGAATTCCCCAAGTTGTTGTGTTCAGGTTGATAAGTTCCATTTAGGTTTTGACTGTCTTGTATTATATCACACATTGCAATGTTAAAGTCTAAAAAAATAAAGTCATTTCAAAATAAAAATCAGAACAGGATGCTTTAAAGCTGTTGGAACTTTTTTCACCACTTTTATTTCAAAACAAGATTTTGTGAAAATTAACCCAATTTTGATAGAGCCAAATATAGTTGTGTCGTTTTGTTCAACCTTCGTACGATTCAAGAACTGACTAGATTGTAACCAAGAGGACAAACCCCAGATGGACATTTTTGAAGGACTGGAAACCTACTAGGGTCTCCGTGTGGAAGATGGGTTGTCTAGGTAAGCTTAGCAAGCATGTAGACTGTTTTGTCTTTACCATACTTTTATCCTAAAATCAATGTATGGAATTTTATCAAAGGGTCACTGGTAACCTTGTCGCAATGCCTGAGAGAAAGCAGAACCACATATAGTGAACTAAGGTCCTTGCTGGGAAAGTCAAAGGGAATTGTAGGGTGACAGACTATTTGGTGTCCGGGAGGTGGGCGGGCATTAGCCCACCAACATCTAAAGGACCTCCCCCCAGCCTGCGGGGAGGGTCCGCAGAACCCTGAAGAACCAACTAATTACTGGGGACAAATAATGAGAAAATAGGGACGGGTGTGAGGGTCAAAGGGCTAAAACGAGGGAGCCGGATGGGGATACCGAAGGTCTCGAGAGAGCCAGCGGACGCTGCCCATTGGAACTCTGCCCGGATTCGTGAGCGGATACAGCAACGAAAATAGTCCCCACAATCGCAGGCACCTCCCCCTGGTTTTAAAGATTGCCAATTTAGCCATAGCAAGGAGGAGGTTGACCAGGAGGTCCCGCGACTTTGTGGGCCTACGGATGGGATGTGCGTATATTAACAAGTGGGGGGAAAAGTGCAGCCAGAACCTCCTGTTGAGGTTCTGGAGGAGCCGAAAGAGGGGCTGTAACCTGGCGCACTTGATATAGATGTGCGCCAGGGTCTTCCTCATGCCACAGAAGAGACACATTTCAGGGGTGGGGGTGAACTGCACCAAGTACACACCCGTGCTCACAGCTCCGTGCAAGATTCTCCAGCTGATGTCCC
>JANRFK010006693.1:12501567-12513023 GCA_030068395.1 Apalone spinifera
TGAGAGTGTGGAGAGAGCCGAGAAGGAGTTGTGAGAGTGTGGAGCGAATTGAGATGGAGTTTGGAGAACTGAGAGAGTTTGGAGAGCTGTGAAGGAGTTTTGGAGAGTAGAGGAGCATTTTGGAGAGAGAAAGGAACCGGAGGAGTCAAGAGAACAGCATCGACCTTGTTAAAAGACTACAGGGAGACAACAAAACTCAAACCAAGGCGAGTAAGCCATATTACTGTGGCTTCTAGACTGTGGGACAGTCCCAGGAGTGGGACTGACTCTGCCACAAGGCAGGGGTCAGGGGCCCAGGAGTGAGACTGACCCTGCCACAAGGGAGACAAAAACTAAATCCCTGGTCTGGAGGAAGAGGGAAACAGATCCCCACTCATAGAGAGGTGAGAAATGGAGGTCTGAGACCTAAAGGGAAACCGCTGGGGAGACCAGAGAGAGGTGCAAGTGAGCAAAGGTGCAGTTAACTGTGATACTGCTCTTTGAAAGTCATGTACTTTACCATGTCAAGTTGTACATAAAAGTCACTTCTGAAAATTGCGGCCCCCAATTTGGTAATGATCTCCCACATTTATTTCAGTTTCATGTTGTATTGCATTATGCTGTTCAAAAGCTGACACATTTAACACCATTGTTAGCTACTGTTCATTTCCGTAGTAGTTTTTTGTTAATAAATTGATATTGTTTATAGACTGCACTGGGATCTTTCTACATTCCCACTTGTTTACTAACCCTGTAATACTGTATCTACCATATGAAAAATAAAATGCAAAATTTGCATTTTCTTACTCATTTTCTCAGAGCTTATGAAATGTTAATGAATAGCAAAAAACCACTAATCCGTATATTATCTACTCATGTCTGTGCTTTTTTTTAAAAGATATGATAGATTTGAGAGCAATGATTAATTGATATTTAATAACTTTAGTCTGTTTATTGCCCAAAGGGTAGACAGAAAGAGAAGAAATAATGTAATAAATAGCCTTTAATAAATATTGATCTTTTCAATATTTAATATAATTTGGATATATTATCTAATCAAGGATATTTTGACTAACTGCTGTTATTTTTATTTTGTTGTAGGTTTCAAAAACAATCAAGAGATATTTTATATAATAGTTGAAAACACTTAGCTCTACATGTAATGTTTACTATTTTTTGTACCTGTAACATTAATAGAAAGTGTTTTGTTTTAAAAATGTATTAATTTCAGTGGGCTTCAGTCAAAGGATTTTGCCATTTTGTTTTCAGAATTAAACATCTAAGTATATTATAAAGCAATGAAAATAGAGACATCTGAATAACCATATTTTATTTCATTTCTTTATGATCTCTGATTATTATAACTAAAAATAAACCTTTTGTGAACATAGGAAATTATGCCAACTGCAGATAGGCAACAAATACTGTTTTTCTTTTTTATCCTCCTGCACCAAAAGGTGCATTCAGCATCCACCAGTTATTTAAGTCTTGTATTGGTCTGTTCAGGTTTATGAGTGTCACACTGATAGACTTGACTTCTTTCTCTACTGCTCTGTGGGTTTTTTTTTTTAAGGTCATAACCTTTTTTTCTTTCCGGGTGGTGTCCAAATACTTGGCATAGAAGTTGTGTTCTTGGCACTCTTAAAGCATGTCCTAAACATGTCCATCATTGTATTCCTAACCCTATTTGATGCTTTATATTGGCTTAGTTTACTTCGAATGTCTAAAATAGTTAGAAACTTTTTCCAATAGACTTTGAAGATCTATAGACATTTATTTTGGAATGAGTTAATCTTATCAATTTCTTTTGTAGGTCTGCTTTATCAAGGAGAACAGGCATGATGACTGTGTTAAAGATTCATGTTTTTAGTCAATGCCAAACATGCCACCTTTTCCAAATCTTTTCAAGGTTTTGAAAGTTGTTTGCTTCTTCTGATATTTATTGTTTGGCATCTAGAATATGGCTACATGTAATTCCAATCCTGTAATCACATCAAAACCTCCTACAAATCAGTGCTAGACATTCAGTTCCTCTTCTGGCCCCTACGCACTACTCCTGAAGAGAAAAGAGGCTTTCACCAACGTACAAACTGGTCACATTTCTCTCCCTGTTTACTCACATACTGAAAATAGAACACAGCTTTGCTGAACTGGAGGGGGACTTCCCTTCAAAGAAAACTTCATTGTGCCATCACAATGTTGGCCTTGAGTCTACAAAACAGTGAGCAACCTCCACCTCTAAAGTTAGCAAGGAGGAGTAAATACAGTATTTTATAGGATTAGGCTCTGTCTCCAGGCTAACTTCTCTTTTCAAGGTGCTTTGTCCCAAATGCACCCTCCAAAAATGAACCTAATACATCTCCTTCATATTCTCTGTTCATTTTTCACACTTAAAACAATACACATTAGGCTTTTAGGAGGAATGAAAAAGCAGGAAATCATGCACAGGAAGTCAATTCCGCATTAACAGTCTCAACAAGAATTCTGTGCAAGCATCAGACCACAGTCAAGAACCCCTTGGCCCCGCTGACTCTTTTAATGGACCTTGGGGGTGGTGGCCAGCCTGCAGAGGAGCAACACTGAGACAGCTCTATCGTGCAATAGGGAGAGGACTAGTACTAGAAAAGCCACAGGATAAGTGTAACTGTCCCTGCTAGCAGTCCTCTCCCTTGTGAAAAACAATTGCATTCCAGGCACATCCTATTGCCCTGGCACAACCAAGTCTGTAACTTGCTTTAAGTTATGATAAGAGGAAATTGCATATGAAATTTGAGGTCCTAACTCTTACCATTTAGGAAGAGCCTTGAACAAACAGATGGATGGACAGACAGATTCGCTCACAGACAAACTTTTTCAAATATATAGTAAATAAACATAAAAGATTGAGCCCAGCCAAGTATTAGAGTGAACAATATTTAGAGGACCTAGGTGACAGGTCAGACAAGCTAAAATATAGAGAAACTGTAGGCTGAAACCTGCAAGATCTAACTTGGCTATTTCAGATCTTAGATACCAAAAATGGTTGACCTGCAAATGATTTAATGCCCTAAAATTCTGTGAAAAGATACAGAAGCAGATTTGGGAAAGTTAAATTTAATTGTAAAAGCTACTGTGTCTCTCTGTATTAAAAACATATTTTTCCTGTGGGAGGACAGAGTGATGTCATCACATCACTGCATCCTGCCACCTTCCTTTGCCCTCAGCCACCTTGCCTCCTCCCTCCTTCCCTGGTGCTATGGATCGGGAGCCATGTGCCCTTCGCCCTTGCAAGGAAGAGGGGCCAGGAGCCACGTGCCCTCCCCCCCTCCCAGGGAGGGGGGCTGGGAGCCATGCGCCCCCCCTCCCTGGGGGGGCCGGAGCTGTGAGGCCTCCCCCCTCACAGGGGGCAGGAGCCACGCACCGCCCCTGCACGCTCAGTCCCCTCACTCACCACCCTGCCAAGACCCTGCACCCCCAGCTCCTTCACTCACTCCTTCCACCGAGACCCCACAACCCCAGCCTCACTGCCCCCTGCCCAGACACCTACCCCCAGCCTGCTCCTTCACCCTCCCTTGCTCTTGCACACTCCCCCCATGCCAGATAATTACAGCATGTATAAGCAAAGAGAATAGGCGTAGACAGAATCACTGTATAAAAAGGGGTACCTAGAACAGGCCAATTGAGCTTCCTATAGGAGACTCCAGCAGGAACTTCTCTTACATTGACAACCTCTCTGTCCGTCCGTCCTTGATTTTACTGGCAATTTAAATAAAACTACTAAAAGATAGATGGTTTTGTGATTGCATGTGATATTTGCCTACAATTTCTTGTGTTCCCAAGGGCTCTAGAGCTAGAACTAACAGACACAACTCTGTTGAACTTATTAAGATTATAGCCGCCAGAGCAGAACCCAGGGAAGTATGATTAACTATAAACAGAATAAAAGGTCACATTCCGAATAAGGTGCCCTACAGGAAGGCTTCCTACTCTGAGGCATAAGACCAGATAGGAGACATCCAGGTCAGGAAAGACTAGAGAGAGATCGATTCCATAACTGTAAGGGAAAGGGAATAAAAAGGAGATAGATGCTTGCAGGGAGCAGGGACTAGCTATTGGGAAGGACTGTGAAGTCCAGGAGAGGAGAGCTAAGACCCTTGCAGGGCTGTGAGACTGCTTTGGGATGCACACGTATGTTTTGGACCTTTGGTTAATAATGAAAAACCCTGATAAAGGAATTGGAGCTGTGCTGGCAGAGTGTGATTTCTCCTTCCCTGGCTGGTGTTTTCTAACTTGTTTCAAGCCTATTTCCTGATCTCTAACAGAATCAAATATCATCCAAACAACCTGCAACCAGCTTTCTCCTTAATGGCTTACTGCATGCGCATACAGACTCTTCACTATTAAAATGAAACCAGAATTGATTGTTAACCCTATTGGCTTCATCTTTAGTACTTTCCCTTAACTAGCAACTGAATTGCTGGTGATAACCAAGTTTAATAAATTATTCAGTCAGTGCCACCCTTCATAATTAATGGTAAAGATCAGGCACATGCAAAGCAGAATCAGGAATACAATTTAGACAGACTGACCTTAGCATGCTTTTTGTGTACAATAAGTATTTTAGTGACCTTTTTGAAGCAAATTGTATGGAAAGTGTTAGGTATTATTATTGCAAGAGCTACTAAATGACAGATGCTGTTTCAGGAGATGTATTAGCAACAACACAACTCTTTCAACTTTTTTTCCTCCACAATATTCCTGTGTATAGTTTTTACTATGCAAAGACATATATCAATAAGTGCTGGCAACATATTCCTTACGATAAAACTTTATTTAAAATGTTATGAAAAGTAAACACAACATAAGACAATGTTTGAGAAATGAGCTGGAGTTGGAATATCAATTACCTGCTGCTTCCCTTAAAAATCTGCATCTTAGCAAAGAAAGATGAGAGGATTTAAATAATAATAAAAAATTCTTAACTCTGCTGAGGATTATAGATTTTTCCCTCCCTCCACAGACCCAAACCCCAGAAAGTAGCATTTGGTAAGCAGGCGAGTTAGAGCAGAAAAAAGCCACAGGTAAATCTATGAGTTATTTCATTGCATATTTTCCAGCAGGTCAGCAATTATCAATTATTGCTTCCCTCCAAAGTTTATGCCCCCTTTTTCTAACTATGCAACAGAGTCATTCACTAATCCTCCTTCACTGCCTCCTCCACTGATCTCTGTAAGTTAGAGGGACAGATGTATCATCTGGGAAGTTTTCCAAATTCATTAACTCCTTGGCGCCAGTGATTTCAATGTGCCCACTGCCAGCACCGGCTGTTATGCCTATAAAAACCTAACTCCTAGAGGGGAAGATTAAGAAATGAGGCACTTGACAGTGGCTGCAGGTTTCTTCATTCATGATGAACAACTAAAAGAACCAGAGTAACTGCCAATGCTTTTCAGTCCCTAATACACTCAAGGGTTTTCCCAAACATCTGCAGACCATTGTCCTGAACACACAGGAACACATAAATGTACACATACTAGCTGGGGGACTAAACATAGCTGTCAGGGGCAGATAGGAAAGACTAGGTGAAGAGAGTACATACTAGAAGATCTGAATTTGTACATTTGTAATTAGGTAGCCTATGGTTTTTACAACGGCCTGAGCAGTTTCTTCTCACTAATGGCTGATACAGGCTCTCAAGCTACTCCCTTTGCTTTATGCAGTCCACCTGCTGTAATCAGTCCCCATATCTCATCGTTATTCCTACTTAAAGAGCCCTTAGAAAGCCTTATAAATGCATGGAAACTGCCTGAGCCTTTTGCAGAATTCAACCATTTTCTTTAGGTCAGAGGATTTTCATGTAGAAACTGAAGGTTTTACCAGCCAAATTTTATCGTTTGAGTATTTTGCTTTATACTTATATGCAAAAATCAGTCAACAGTTCAACGAGCCGTAATTTAGAGATTAATGTAACATCTAAATCCCCAAGATTCTACCTGGTAAATTCACCTTACTGACTGTTCCCAACATGAAGCTTAGCTTTGGAAGGTGCTGAGCAGCCACAGTTCCAACCGAAGCAAATGGTAGCTGGAAGAAGAGATCAGTATTTCTAAATATCAGACCATTTTTTCTGGATACAGCTAATGTAGGCTCAGTTCTATTTCCCATTTTACCATCACTGCTTACTTAGAACCTGAGGAAAACATTAGGTACTATTTCTTAAGCTTACTCACTCACAGCATCACAGTTAGAAGCAGAGACTGAGTGGCCTGGAGTATCATAAGAGCTGGCTTAAATACTTACTGTTTTCTGTTCTCACTTGCATCCTATTACATCCCCATTCCAGTGCACTGGAGGTAAATCATTTTAGAATGTAGCTATGTTGTGGATGTGTGTATTTCTGTATATGTACACGCAATGTCAGCAATATCATCTATATTTATATGATTTAATATAGTTCCAACCGATTGCCTCAGATGCACATGCAAAAACAGATCAGCTTATGACCTATACTGAAGTTTGCAAGTCTGTCATGGAGGTCACAGAAATCACGGATTCCGTGACTTTGTGACCTCCCCATTACTTCTGCAGCAACCAGTCCCTGGGCCAATCACACTGGCTGCTGCTGGGGCAGTTTGAGTGTGGGAGGGAGCTCAGGACCAGGGCACGGGGTTGGGATATGGGGTCACGCTTACCTCAAGGGCAGCCAATGGGAGCTGCATAAGAAGAGCTTGTGGTGTGGGCAGTGTGCAGAGGAGCCTCCCAGCGTTCCCTCCACCTAGTAGCTGCAGGGAGCTGTGGGAAGTCTGCCAGTCTTGCAACCCTCCCATTCCCAGCACCAGTGGGAGTCCCAGGCAATGCGCCATCACCCGCCTGCACCCCAAAACACCAATGGGTCCCTAGCCACACATCCCCAGCATCCATAGTGCCCGTTGAGCACCTGTGCCCCTCCAGCCCAAATTTTTTAGGGATATATAGTACAAGTCATGGACTGATCTGGGGCTATGAGTTTTTGTTTACTGCCCATGACCTGTCTATGACCTTTACTAAAAATACCCATGACTAAAACAGCCTTAAAAATATTAAACAAATTGAACTCCTAAATGCTAATTCATAGCATGAGACACATTTTCTCTGGCAAGTTACAGGGCATAAACTATTAATTTCTGCAGAAGTTAAAAATTTTATTTACAAATAATTGTTTCTAGTATTGATAGCTGCTATTCAGAACCTCATGGACAGAGGTTAAACTGATAAGAATCAAGCAGCTACTTGATAAAGCTAGGGGTAGCAGCAGATGGTGGGCCTGGAGATATATATGGGGAAGGAAGACCATGAAATTGAGGTTCTCTCTCTCTCCCCCCTCCCTGTCTCCATCAGTCAGTAGGTTCTGGTGGGGTATGTATGGGTGTGGCATAATAGTGCAGACTTCCCCAAAGCCTGCATCACACTTAGGAAACTCTGAAGACAGATCAGAAAGCCCCTTGTGTCTTTCAGTTTGTAGAGGTAGATGGACTATTATATCCCCAAGACAATTTTGATGACCAGCTCTCTCTGAAAAGTCTCAGAGGGACAGCCGTGTCAGTCTGTATCTGCTAAAACAACAAGTCGTCCAGGGTCACCTTAGAGACTAACAGATTTATGGGGACATAAGCTTCCGTGGATAAAACCCACTTCATCAGATGTACTGGAGTGGAGTTCCACAGTTCCCTTTAAGAAATCTCTGACTTCTCCACATCAAAGCAGACTGAGTGGGAGGTCAGACTGGGTTCTCATTTATGCCAGTGCAAAATCCAAATCAGAATGGCAAAATTTTACAACCACACAGCACAACTTGTTGTTATAAACAGCAACAATGAGGTGTAAGAGAAATAAGGGAAAAATCAGAGACGTAGTGTTTAAGAATTCTCCTGCTCTCAAGCCTGAAAATGATAGATAAGCACCTGGAGCAGAAAGCTCTGACTCAAAGCAGAACTCTGCAGAGGGGACATGAAATGTGGCAGGTTAGGAACAAGTGCAGGTAGGCGTAAGAAAAAGGGCCATGATTTTCATCTGGAATGTGCAACCAGTGAACAACCTACAATCACTCATGCTGACATTGCACCATTCCCATGTTGGATATTTCAGCCTGCAACAGATTGAGACCTCTGCATGTGTGCTTCTTCTTAGTCCCCTGTAATGTGACAGCCAATACATTCAGTCTCAAAAGAGAGGTGCTCATTTTAAACACAGGCAGGCCTTATATGAAGCAGAAGTAATAATTACAGCTATTAAAATCTGAATTATGTTTTTAATATCCTTTTGATATTTTCCCTCATCCCAATTAGACTGGTTTCACTGAATTACATACAGAAGAGCAACTAGTAATGCCTAGCAATAGGAAGAAATTCTGGCAACATAAAACTATTGTATCAAAGTTTATGTAACAAAGATAAAAGAAAAACCATGCATAGGACTGGGGCTACATCTGAACAACTTATGAATTGTGACTAATAGTGTGAAATTGTATTATGAGACGCTGCAGTATTATGAGTCCTTACACATGTGTGAATCCACCATCACTCACATGGCCTGTAGAAGGTACACATCAGACAGATACCATAGTAAGTGCTTAGGGCATAAAGACCCTATTCAGGAGCAAACATCTGGAAAAGTGGGTGAACCGCCTCCTTAAAAAACCACTTTAGCTGCTCCTTGGAAGGGAATAGTGCAAATAGGAGCAGTGGAAACTTACCAGGAGTGAACAAAGGAGACCAGTTGAGCAGAAGGGGTTTAAATGAAGAAAAAACACAGGCATACAGGGAACTAAACAGGAAGAGGAAGCCTGAGGCAGGAGACAGCAAGGCCTGCACTGCTGCTTTTTCTGCTCCTTCAGCATGTGTCAGCTATAAAGTTGGATTAACAGTACTGTAGAGGATTCCCTGAGCAGTGTAACCTTGATGTACTGGATTCAACACTCATTACCAGCCCCCCAGAATAGGGATATATCTGGAGAAATGGGGCACTGTCCCAGTAATCTCTGGGTATCAGAACAGCCCCCTTGCAGATATATGCAAAGTGGAAAAGACCTGAAGGCTCTCTACATAAGAGACTAATCTGTAGAGGGAAGAACGTTTTGTACTGTTGGCAGGAAAAGTTATAGGTGTGAAAGTGTTAAAACAATTCTCTCTCATGATGGAAGTGATTGCCTGTTCCCTTCCATGGTGGAAGATCACCCAGCCAAGCAACCCAGGAGTGTCATTAAGAAGGCAGGCTGATGGATCTCCTTGAAGCCTAATCTTCAGTCTCTGGCTATGAGGATAATCAGTGAGGACCTCTAGCCATACACCCAGAGAAGAAGTTGCTATTTACTCAAAGTAAATGATACAGCAGATTTTGTTACCTGAAAGTTCTTATCTAAAACCAGTGTGAAGCATAAGAATTAATAAGTTCCTAGCCTGTCCCCCACTGAGCCAGTGACAAAATTAAGTGTTTGTGTAAAAGTACAGGCAATTTGGTAGAGGGAAATGATTGCTCCATCAGTCCTGATTTTTGTATAAGATTATCATAACTGACATCTGGAATACCTAGTTTGAGTTTCCCTTGCTAAATGAAGAATATGATAAAGGTACTGTTTTTGTTTCCTACCTTCTTTCAATTCTTTCCTGGTCTCTAGCAGAAGCAAACACCACCAATTTAAAATCTGCTTACTCATTAACCGTTTATTGCATCCATGTAGGAAGACACTTTTTTTGTATAACAAACGTTTCAGACTTCATAGTCAATACCCTTAGTATTAGGACAAGTAAAGGATCATCTCATCCATATTCTTCCTTAAGAACTAATGAAAGTTGAGAGAATAAATGCTAAACTTCCAAGCCTCCAATCTATGATAAAATGTAACATTACCCTCTATGACCATATCTATAGATTCTCACAGTACAGCAGTACAGTATTGCTTTGTTCCTCTCACTTAGGCCTGGTGTATACCCAGTTTTTGCATTAATATAATTGTGTGGGTTAGGTGTTTGATTCCTTTAAATCAGCGTAGTTGCACAGTAAAGCCTGCTGGGGGAAGATGTTCAGGTGGAGCTGGAGAGGGATATGGATTTCCTGCAGGAACAAAGGGAGGACCAAACCCTGAGATGAGCTTAGAAGTGGGCCAGGGTCCACAACCCAGAGAAAACGAATGAGTTGAGGTGACCACAAGAGCCATGCTTTGAGATTGGGAAAGACAGTCTATACAGGGTGGTAGCGGACCCTCAAGCATAAGATATCACCATATGTTGGTCTTCCAGAGGCTATGCCAAAGCCTCCTACATTTAGCGCACACAACTCCCTGAGCAAGACACTTAGGTAGGGAAAAGATGCTCCAATGAATGGCAGGCATGTTGGTTCTTTTGGCCAGGCATACACCAAGAGGTAAGGGACTATTGTGCTTCTTACCCTGAATGCCAACAAGCCCTCCCCGTTCCTCTACTGGTTGTAGGTGTACCGTTCAAGCAGATTGGGAAGGACCTTATAAGACTTCTAGAGAAGAGCAAGACAGGGAACTGGTTCATCCTGGTGATTGCTTTGTACAACAGCAAGACCCTTTCTGAAAAGATGCTGCAGTTTCCCCATTCACCCTGATCTTGTGACCCTGACTATTGAAAGTAAAACACAGATCACAAACTTGCTACCAAGCAGCTTTATCCTTTCACTCACTGGTACTCTTATGGTGCCTCTCTGTCTTACATCTATGCAGACAGGTGTTTTGGAAAATGAGACATTAAAATAGAAACAGGAAAGCTTTTTTAGTCCATTTTACTAATTAATATGTCAAAGCTCATAAAGAAGAACTCATCAGCTTTTCTCCAGTACTGCATCATCTTAAAGAGCTGTGTCAGCAAGGACCTCAACAGACAGTCAATACATACTAAAAGAGTTCCAAGGAGTAAATCAAAATAGGAAAGCAAACTGAGGATAAAAGGAAAATAAAGTAGTACATGATTTTTTCTACATCAACAGGATCTTGTAATTAATGCCTTCCTCCTCCTGCTATTATTGTTCTTCTAGTGAAGGAATATGAAAAAATATTTAAGGAAGAACTTGTACAAAACTGAACTACCTCTGGATTTTGACCTCTTGGATATTTTGGGTCTGTCACATTTTTAAAGGGGAACTGTTTGTGTGTCTCTTTCTTTTAAGTTTGTTATCACTGAGATCCAGAGAATTAAAAAAATTATTTTGATAAGTGCAAAGGGAGATGGAGATGGCCCTTCCTGAAGGAATTTTGAAGATTCCGTAATGCACACATACTGGGGATACAGGCTCTTCCTAGGGAGGACTAAGAGGGACATAATACCATGCTAATTCTTCTATTTCCATTGCGAAGAGCAGAAGTTTCTGTGAAAATTTCTGCAATTCTAAGAACATGGATTTTGCAGTGGATTCATTTTAGACAGGCCATGTGCACAATGCCACAATAACCAGAATGTACAGTCATACTCTTGTTGTGTTTATTTATATATATATATATA
>JANRFK010006693.1:12513123-12530714 GCA_030068395.1 Apalone spinifera
GGGATATTTAAATCCCTGCTTCATTAGCAATTTCGATGTGCTTGATTTGTATCCTTCTGTCGACAGAGGGAAGCAATCTAGACATAGCTACACAGAACTGGAAGGGACCTTGAGAGGTCATCGAGTCCAGTCCGCTGCCCTCATGGCAGGACCAGGTACCAACCCTGGTGGATTTGCCCCAGATCCCTAAATGGCCCCCTCAAGGATTGAAGTCACAAGCCTGGGTTTAGCAGGGTAATGCTCAAACCACTGAGCTATCTCTCCCCCCCCATGTTTGTGGTGCATGTGAGTGAATATAAGCCCCTGCAGGGATATCAGCCAATAGGAGCACCCCAGTCCTAGGGAAATCCAGGGATGTTTCTAAAAACACATACTTTCATTAGGGAACAAAAAAAAAAGGGACTACTCTTTGTGGGTGAAATATATCAGGAAATAGAAATATGGAAGCACTACAGTAGACACTACACATGCTTCTAATGCCTTGTCTTGGGACATTGCTCAGAAAACTTTTGCCTAGGCAGAGGTAGACCAAGGAAACCAAAATGTGCCCAGTAACTAGTAATATTACTTCTGCCTAGTAACTAGTGAATATGCTCCATATTGTACGTAAATTTGCTTAAATGTTTACTCAATGATGGAAACATTTTCCGTCCACTAGATACTAGAAGGATTTTTCCTTCATAGTTATTGAACCACACATCTCATAGAACTAGTCATGCTGAAGGAGAGAAGGGATAATTGCATTGATTGAAAGTATGTGATAGTTAATTCACTAGAGAAATGTGTTTAATTTCCTGAAGTCTAGGATGAGGTGGAATTTCTCCTTTTTGTAATGAGAAAACAACAGGCTATTTTACTCCCAGTAGTTGAAAATGGTTACAGTTTCTCAACAGTTTCTCATAAAAGGGAAACCTAAGAAAGGTATGCGATGGAAACCCTGGTTTCAGGTTCAATAGTCTTAAGTGACAGAATATGTCAGGCAAACAGGAACAGTATGAAAATAACTCCGTATTCTTGGGAAAATTTCAAATATGATTATTTGCATGGAAAAGTGCAGGGAGGGACGTAAGAAGCTGAAAGGAGGAATCTGCTTTTTGTATTTGTTTTTTCTTTTGTTTGGTCTTTTTTTTTTTTGAGCTTTGGTTTAGGCAATACTAGATGCTGATATTCATGGGAAAAGTGCTTTTCAATACTCTGCTGACAGAGTTGTTTCCATGTTGAGGTCAGGTAAACCCAAATGATAGCAAGTAACTATTTCCCAATTTGAAAATTTATACCTGTTGTGTGTGTTGTGAGCAAGACACGAGAAGTCATTCTTCCACTCTATTCTGCACTGAGCAGGCCTCAATCGGAGTATTGTGTCCCGTGCGGCGCACCACATTTCAAGAAAGATGTGGAGAAATTGGAGAAGATACAGAGAACAACAAGAAGAATGATTAAAGGTCTTGAGAACATGACCTATGAAGGAAGACAGAACTGGGCTTATTTAGTTTAGAAAAGAGAAGACTGAGAGGGGACATGATAACAGTTTTCAGGTTCAGGTATCTAAAAGGGTGTCACAAGGAGGAGGGAGAAAAAATGTTCACCTTGGCCTTTGAGGATAGAACAAGAAGCAATGGGCTTAAAATGCAGCAAGGGAAGTTTAGGTTGGACATTAGAAAAATCTTCCTAACTGTTAGGGTGGTTAAACCCGGGAATAAATTGCCTAGGGAGGCTGTGGAATCTCCATCATTGGAAATATTTAAGAGCAGGTTAGACATCTCTCAGGGTGGTCTAAATGGTACTGGGTGCTGCCGTGAGGGCAGGGGACTGGACTCGATGACCTCTCAAGGTCCCTTCCAGTTCTAGTTTTCTATGATTCTCTGACCTTCAAGTCAGTGGCATTGTTACGGATACTTGCATGGCCTCACAATATGCCAACATTTTTATGGATGATCTAGAACAACTTTTCCTCAGATCCTGATCCCTGGTACTCCTCCTCTACTTACGTTACACTGATGACGTCTTCATCATATGGACCCACGAGAAGGAGACCCTTGAAGAACTCCACAGGGATTTCTACAGTTTCTACACAACTATCAACCTTAGCCCGGACCAGTCCACACAAGAGATCCACTTCCTGGACACTACAGTACAAATAAATGTTGGTCACATAAGCACCACCCCATACTGGAAATCTACTGACTGCTGTTATTACCTACATGCCTCTAGTTTCCATCCAGGAAACAAAACACAATTTGGGGGACATCTAGACTATATCCCTCTGTCGGCAGAGGGATGTAAATGAGGCACTTTGAAAGGGCAAATGAAGAGGGGATTTAAATATCCCGCACTTCATTTGCATAATCACGTCATGGCGCTCTTTCGAACAAGTGCCATTTCGAAAGTAAAAACGCAGTCTAGACGCAGTTCTTTTGAAAACGGCAGGCTTTTTTGAAAGATCCCGTACTCCTCAAAAAATGAGTACGGCATCTTTCGAAAAAGCCTGTTGTTTTTAACAGAACTGCGTCTAGACTGCGGTTTTACTTTTGAAATGGTGCTTTTTCGAAAGAACGCCATGATGCGATTATGCAAATGACGCAAGGGATATTTAAATTCCCGCTTCATTTGCAATTTCGACCTGTCTAATTTACATCCCTTTTTCGAAAGAGGGATATAGTCTAGACACAGCCTTGCTGTCCGCAGCCAAGTCCTAAGATACAATCAGATCTGCTCCAGTCTCACAGACAAACACCTACAAAATCTTTATCAAGCATTCTTAAAACTTAAATACCACCTGGGGAAATAAGGAAACAGACTGACAGAGACAGACAAGTACTCAGAAGTCACCTACTTCAAGAAAGGCCCAACAAGGAAGTAACAGAACACTACTGGTCCTCACACACAGCCCCCAGCTAAACCCCTCCAGCATATCATTGACAATCTGCAACCCATCCTGGAAAGCAAACTCTCACTCTCACAGGTCTTGGGAGACAAGCCAATCCTTGCCTACAGAGCCCTCCAACCTTAAGCAAATACCAGCAGCCCTACACCACATCATAGATACACTCACCCAGGAACCTACTTTTGCAACAAACCCTGTTGTCAACTCTGTCCACACATCTATACAAGCAACACCATAACAAGACCTAACTACATAAGCCACAAAATGTGATATATGATGTGATATACGCCAGCAATGCTCCTCTGTTCAGTTTCGCCAATATCCATGGCAGTCTCTACGACAAATGGACACAAATCAGACATTGGGAATGGTAAACATATAAACTAGTACGGGGAAAATTTAATGTCCTGGAGATTCAATCATGGATTTAAAAGTAGCCATTCTTCTACAAAGAAATTTTATTACACAATTACAGACGGAGTCTGCTGAACTGGAATTCATTTTCTAGTTTGACACTATCAACTTCGGCTTGAATAAAGATATTAACTTGTTAATAAGCTACAAAGGCAATTTCCCTCACCTTTGATATTTGCATTTACATATAAAAAGGTATGAATGAAACACATCCAGCCTGACTCAATTAGCATCATTAACACTGGTCCTACATTTGACAAGTAACTTCTTTGAATGTTATATGCGCTCTGGATCTGTAATATCCACTGCAACTCATCTGAAGAAGTGGGTTTTACCCACAAAAGCTCTTGGTATCTTTGTTAGTCTCTAAGGCGCCACGGGACTGCTCATTGTTTTCAAAGGATAGCAGTTGTTTTAGTTTGCCAATAATTGGCCAAAATGGCTCTAATCCCCTCCCTCAAAACAAAAAACAATAAAAGACTGGGGATTGCTGCATCTTTCATTAGGTTATCTATAGAGAATTTGGAGAAGATTGTGTACAGAAAATTGGAAGTGTTGCTTAGGAACTTGATAATTCTAGAGTATTAGCACCTTTTACAACTGACTGCCAACAAATTATGACCTCAACAGACTCTGTTCCAGTGTTTATTGATGGGAAGACCCTCTATTTACCCTTGGTAAACTGAATGATATTGGAATATTAAGAACCTTCTCCTGACTGGGGGAATGGGGCCCTCCCAAAGACCTTTCCATCTGCTGACTCATTTTTAGAAGGTTTTTCATACCCAAAGGAGAGTCACGGGTAACAAAATGTTCCTTCCTATCTGCAGGAATGGGACAGAGGAGTTGATTCTCAAGTTTCAAAGAAAGAATATTTGTGATACACAGACTAGAGAAGGAAGCCAGAGGAAGAATTTAAAGGGAGATCTTTTACCCTAAACTAAGGAAAGGACCTTCAAGTATGAAATTCCTAAATCAGAGAGCTGTATAGTAACAAAGCTACAGCAGACATACAAAGCTGTATAGGGCAGGCACACCATAAACGATCTTGAAATGATCTTAACTCGTCTTTAAATCCAGTTTTTTTAGACAAAAGTGTATGCAAGGAAAGCTGTGCAGTAACTCTGAGCATTGAATCAAGACCAGAAATCAATGGATGTCTCAGAAAGAAAGGAATGTCATGAGAAAAACAGAAGAATTAAACAGAGAGGGTAACCATCAGAGAGCAAAGCTCGAGGTCCCCATACATTTGAGAAGATATGAAACTCAGATATTCTTTTGGAATATTTCTGACACATTTATTGTGCCAGATCAGACAGAGACAGTAAGTGACAAAATGAGGCTCACAACTTCATAAGTACCTCATAATCAGAGCAAATGCTGGTGTGTGATCGACATTTTATAAAAAGCATTTTCCCCAGAGCCTTGAATTTTAATTTACTATTTTTCTCAGGGTTAGATTCTGAAAGAATTTTATGCAGCATATACATTTATGCAGTGGGGGTTGTGGGCGTGAAATACACACACATGCACACACACACACATACATACACACGCACACACACACCTCTCTCCCACTGCTCTAATGGCCAAAAAAGTGATTAGATATACACTTGTATTGTGAAAACAACAACCTTATGAAAAGTTACACTTTGTTGAATTAAATAGACTTAAATACCTTTAGGGATGGAGACTCCACTACTTCCATAGGTAACCCATTCCAGTGCTTCACCACACTCCTAGTGAAATAGTTTTTTGTAATATCCAACCTGGACCTCTCCCACTGCAACTTGAGAGCATTGCTCCTTGTTCTGCCATCCATCATTACTGTGAATAGCCTGTCTCTAGCCTGCTAGAGAACATTTCCCTGCTAGAATGGACAAGAGGGGGTTCTAAGGAGGAAGTATCTCTGTGGGGCTGGAGAGTGGATGCTGAGGGACTTGAGGGTTGCCATAGTAGTGTCTTTCAGTCAATGGACACTGGTGTTGGTGCACTCAGAAAACAGGCCTGACTCCTCGAATGGCAGGTCCTGAATAGTGTTCTGGACCTCTGCTGGGATGCCAAACACTTGAAGCCAGATGCCCCTTCACAAGACAAGGCCAGTTACCATAGTATAGGCAGCTGCATCCAAGGCAGCCTGGAGTACCAATTGGGACATGACCTAGCCCTCTTCTGACAGGGGCTTGTACTCCTGCCTGGAGTCCTGGAGCAACAGATCCCTACGTTTTTCCGTCGCTGCCTAAGAGCTGAAGGCGTGCCTGCTCAGGAGCACCTGTTGGTTGGCAATCTTGAGCAGGAGGCCCCCCAGAAGCATAGGTCTTATGACCTAAGAGGTTCAACCATTTGGACTCCCTAATCTTGGGGGTAGGTGTGGGTTGGCCCTGGCGCTCACACTGTTTGGCGGTCTGCACCACAATCGAGCCTGGCAGCGGGTAAGAAAACAGATGCTCATGCCCTGCCTGCAGGACAAAGTACCTCCATTCATCTCTCTTACCTATAGGTGGTATAGAGGCAGGCGTCTGCCAGAGAGCGTTTGTAATTTTGCCTACCACCTTGTTCAAGGATAGGGCCACACAAGATAGGGCCTCCGAGATGAGGATGTCCACCATCAGGTTGGAATCCTCCGATACCCACTAGACTTTGTGCCAGCCTCTTGAGAAGGTTCTGGTGAACCTGAGAATCCATTGTTGACATCAATGGAGAAGCCAACTCCAGGGCCTCATGTGGGAAGGACAATGAATACTTGTGTACCATCGACTCCTCATGTTCCTGAGGTCGCTCCTAGGCCTGGAATGGAGCTGGGTGGCTCTGAGGGCCCTGACCCCTGGTCTCTTCCAATAAGGGCCTAGGAAAATCTTTCCGGGTTGATGTCACCTGGTCTGGTGCCAGTGATCGGGGCAGCAGCGTGGCCAAGGGCAGGACTGCTGGCCCCGAGCGCAAGGAGCCCACAATGGATGGGGCACTCCCCTATGCCTAATGGTAGACCCACGGGGTCCAGAAAGGCCACTGATCTGAGTGTTGCCACTGAGCTGACCAGGTCTGCTGCACTGACTGGCCTGAAGCGCTGCGGTGGCATGAGTGGTACTGGAAGCAAAAATGATTCCAGGATCTGGGGCGGTGCCAGGACTGGAAGCATAAGGCCGAAGCCCAGGACTGCACCAACTCCATGTCAGAGTCCAAAGAGTACCCGGACGCCAACCATGGCGGTGCCAAAGATGGGCCTGGTGAGCGGTGCTGGGAGGAGTGACAGACCATTGTCACCAGCTTGTCCCAGTGCCAGAGCATCAAGTACTCTGGTGCTGCAGGTTGTGCCGTCAAGATAGGGGTGCTGGAAGATGAGTGCTCTCTCAATTCCTGCGAGCGTACCACTGCTGGTGCCGCGGACACAGCCGGTGCCAGCTAGAAGGGTGTCTTAATGCCATCCAGGCCTCAGAGGAACCTGGTGCCTCCCGCACCAAGGCTGTTGTGCTGCGGGATTCTGGTGCTGCATCCACAGCTGGTACTGGTCAGAGCACTGACTCCATCAGGAGTATTTTCAGGCGTGAGACTCTCGCACTGGGTCCGGGGCTTAAAACTATGCCAAATCTTGCAATTTGCCAGGATGTGAGCTTCACCCAGACACTTTACGCATGAATTGTGTGGGTCCCGACGGAGTATAGGCTTAGCCCAGTCTGCACAGGGCTTTAAGTCATGAGGTCCTGGCATGCAATGGGCGAACCCCAATCCAACACTTACAGTAACTAGCTATAAAGATAAAACAATGACTTAAACTAACACGGAAAGCAACTTGGAGAACAATGGGACTCAACTAGGTGCTAACTAACTGGTACCACTGGGACCATGCTTGCAAGCAAGTGAGATAAGGGCTCCAACAACCATCACAGGTGGTAAGAAGGAACTGAGGAGATGGAGGGCAAGCAGAGGTATATATGCACCACTATAGTGGCGCCACTCCAGGGGGCGCCCCTCTGCTGGCCCAACTGGTACCGCTAAGGGACAACTCTCTGACAATCTGTGAACCCACACACACCTACGTGGAATGGACATGAGCAAGCACTCGAAGAATCTCACTTGTTATGCCCTACCAGCATGACTGTGAACCATTGATAACCATTCTCAGAGAGTAGTTATCCAACCAGTTGTGCACCCACTTTTTAATAGCCCCATCTAAGTTGCATTTCCCTACTTTATCTATAAGGTCATGGGAGACAGTATCAAATGCTTTACTAAAGTGTAGGTATACCACATCTATAACTTCCTTCTTGTCCCCTTATCCATTTTGTATGACTGCAGCTGATTGTTCCTTTCTAAGGATACTTTGCTTTTGTCGTCATTTAAGTCCATCTTATTTACTTCAGATATTTCCCCAGTTTGTCCAGCTCATTTAGCATTTTAATCCTACCCAGCACTTGCAACCACTCCTAGCATGGTATCTACAAACTTTAGAAGTGTGCTCTCAATGCAATTATTTAAATCACCAAAGAAGATATTGAACAAAACTGAACCCAAAAATGATCTCTATAGGAACCTCCTTGATATACTCTTCCAGTTTGATTGTGAACCACAGAACTGGGGACTCTTTATGAATGTTTTTCAACCAGTTATATACCCACATTATAGTAGCTCCAAATAGGTTGTATTTCCCCTAGTTTGTTTATGAGAAGGCCATGTGAGACTGTGCCAAAGCCCTTACTAAAGTCAAGATAAACCACAACTACTAAGTCCCCTATCCACAAGGTTTGTTATTGTAATAAGGCAACTACATTTTGTATAGTATTGCAACTTATTTAACAGAATTGTTATTACAATGCATATAGGACTTTATGGTAATACTGTTGAACATAAACTTTCATTGCTAAGAAACACAGATATTAAGCAGTTTAAGAAAAAGTAGGTCTTTCTGGTAGTACAGTCAGACCAAAAGGTGAATAAATAGGAGTGAAACGCCAATAGTGAAGGCTTTAACAGGGCTGTCTATCTTTAATATTTTGGACTGTGAGAGTGGAAAACAAAGTCTTCCAGGAGACAAAGAAAATGAGACATTTATATTGTTCATAAATTACAATGTTTAAGTGCTTACATTGGCTCAAGAAAGGGCAACAGGTTTTGTCTTTTACTTATTTTAACTCACATTCTGCTCACTTTTCAATAGATATATATTTTAAAGAAACCATTATTGCTTTTTCTAAAAATGATCATGCAGCTATATACACTGCCAAGCAATAAGCAAGCCGTAATATATCACTGTGGAAGTGAAGCTATGAATTAATTTGCAAACTTTTATGCCACCACAGTTGCTATAAGATAGTTCCAGCTGTTGCTCACACACTGGCTGCTTTTTGAGCAAAGGGCAGGTCAAGTAAGAAAGAAGAAAGCTCTTACCTTGTTTGTGTCCAGCCAATGAGCTAACCTGGCTTTCATCTGCCACTGGAAAAGTCCAAAAGAGAAGGACAAAGATCAGAAATTCTCTTACAACCAGTAGTTTTGGAAATAATGTCAAATCATTTTACACACGATATAGTCATGTTTTGTTTGTAACAGTTTGCATAAAGGTCCCCCCCCCCCTTCAAACCACCTGGGATAGCTCAGAGATCTAGAATCTGATATAAAACCTGTTTGAATGGAATGATTGCTTGGGGGTTTATTGGGCCATGGATCAGGCACACAGCATTGTTACACTCAAAATCCAGTTATGAGAAGGGCAATTGATTTTGTAAATACCACATTTTGCCAGAAAAAAATCACAGGACTTTGAAGAATTGTAACATTTCAAGTCAGATGCCATAAGTGGGGACCCTCCCATCTGCATAAACACCCACTACAGTCAGTGGACTCTGCGCAAGCATCAGGTCTCCTGGAAGCAGATTGTTTTATAGCAGGGGTGGGGAACCTCAGGCCTGGGGGCTGGATGTGGCCCCTAGCTTACCTGGATTAGGCTCCCGAAGCTCAGGGTCCCCCTAGCATTAGGGAGCCCGCACTGATATTCCAGCCCCCCTGCTACTCCACCGCAGGGTTGGAGCACACAAAATCTACTAGGCTGCCCCTCCCCCCAGGCTCTGATGTGCAAAGGGAGTGAGGGGAGAGTACTTTCTCCTCAGTTGGGAGCCACGTAAGTGAGGGTTTGGGGTTTTTTTTCCTTGATTCTCACTTGTGTGCAGCCCCTGACTGATTTTTCTGTGGGTCAGCTGCCCCCAGCCCAAAAAAAGTTCCCTGCCCTTGCTTTATAGGATCTATGATATTTTATGTTTTGAAAACAAACTGGCTTACAACTCATACCTGTACAATCTACACCACCTTGCATATAGACAGTCTGCATATAGAAAAGTGAAGAACTATTTCTAAAACTGTAATTTTTCATAGTAAGTATACCTCAGTTTATCATCATATATCTGATGACACTAATTAAAACATTCTCCCAGAAGCTTGTATGAAAAAACTAATCACCTTTTCTTAAAAATAATTTTATGCAAAAGAACAAGTGTTAATGTAATGTTAGCAGAGGAAATAAGTGTTAAGGTTGATAGTTAATTCTTAATCCCACCTGCCTACTCACTTTTTTGGACTTATGTTTGATCTCCCTTTACTGCATAACAGTATGCCAATTACTACAAAATATAATATCAACTAGAATTTATTATACAGCCTTCCCTGCAGTGACCATCTTTTAAAAGTCAATGTTTACCCACAGTTTGCAGAAAAGACCACAGTAAGATCTGTAATACAAGAGAAACTTCCTATTCTCTCTTGGCTGAACTACTATAGAATTTTAGACACCACTGTGTGGTAAATACAGGTAAATGACTAAATTGAACAGCAACTAATGCACAATATGTTACTGTACCATATGTAGCTATCAGGCCTGGCTTGATGTGTAATTTTTAACAGATCTCTAAAAGGCAGGTAAATATTTCCCCCGTTTTACAAATGGGAAACAGAGGAACAGACTGGTGAAGTGTCTTGCCCAAAGTCAATCTGAAAGTCAGGGTCAGATTTAGCATTAGAATCCAGGTCACCTGATGCACAGGCCAATGATCAAGTTGCTAGACCAGGGGTGGCCAACCTATGGCTCGTGAGCCGCATGCGGCTCTTCAAAGGAAAAATTGCAACTTCTGTACCCACGTCTCTTCTCACGGTCCCCTGCTCTGACCTTTTTCCCTTGTCTGGGCAGGGTGCTGCTTGACGCAGCGAGCTCTGATGCTGTGGCTGGCGGAAGCCTGCTTGGGCCACATGCGACTCTTAAAGGGGCAGCGTTTTGTTGTGGGGTTTTTTTCCCCCTCAACAACTTCTTTCCCTCGGCTCTTTGCGCTGTATCCACCACTATTTTGGCTCTTCATCTTTAACGGTTTGGCTGCCCCTGCCCTACACTAACATATCCCCCCATACTCTCAACATACATCATCCACATTCCTCACAAGTAAAACAGACGCAATTCAGTTTGCCTACTTTATGGGGAGAGGCTCTTCTGAAAAATGATTTGGACTATATCTACAGTAGTGAGTTTACAGCCAAACAGCCATATCAATGAAGCTGCACTGCTGTAAGATCTGCCATATAGCCTCTCCTTGTGATAGCTCTCCCACTGACAGTTAAACTATCCTCAATAAGAAACAGCAGCAGCCATGTCAGAAGTGGGTATGGAACACAAAAAGAGGTCTGGGCTGCAGGGCCTATGCTCATTTTTCTAGGATATATGGTCTCTGAGGAGACCAGAGTCAGACATACATTTCAAACAGCTCTCATGACTCAAAAAGACTGGAAATGAGTGTCATGGGGTTCAGGCTTTATGAAAATTGGCTTATGAATATGCATAACTCAGAGATGCTTTATGTAAAATAAGTCAGGTAACATGTCACTTTCGAAGTTGTAATCCTCTGAATATGTATATTCTGTTTTTGTGCATGTATCTTTCTTGTATGTGAGGTTACAAATATTAAGCAGAAACCTCTTTTATTAGTTCACGCATTCTAGTAAAAGCCATAAGTGATATTTTAGGAACTTAATGGCTTGGTGATCAAGTCAACAACCTGTGATTGGTTTTGTTTTTCCTATAAGCCCAAACTGTGGTTGTCCTACAAAGACATGTGGCCAGGCCACCTGATGCGGAAATCTATTTTGGACTTGGTACTTTTCCCACTCAAGGCGAGAAAAAATTGAATTGAACACAAAGAATTCCCACCATGGCAAAAGAGATATAAAGGGGAACAAAGCAATAGGGGAATCATCAGACACCATGAGACATACCCTTCCCCAACTTACCATCTAAGATGGCTGCTGGAAACATCTAAGACTGAACAGAGAAAAGGATCGGGGCCAAGGTAGGAGGCTGCTTAGTTTGGGAAAGAGATGATTAGAACAACTGTTTAGAGTAAGAATTTGCATGTAACAAGTTCTTACATAGCTTCTTAGGCTTAGTTGATATGTTTTTGTTTATTATAACTTAATAGCTTACTTTGATCTGTTTATTTTTATTTGCAATCACTGAAATCCTACTTTTTATACTTAATAAAAAACACTTTTGTTTATTACCAAGCTCAGTGTAAATAATTGCTACTGGAGGGTGGGGTGGGGGAAGCACCCATTTCTCGCTTTCATTGATAAAGAGAACTGACCTTATGAGCTTTCTCTGTCTAAAACTTTTACTCAGAGTAAGTCAGACTTATTTGGGGGTTTGGTTTCTTTCAGGGGTTGCTTTCCTGGATGCTGCCAATGGCCTTCTGGCTGACCTCTCCCAGTACTGAGCTGGTTCAGTGTCAGTGTTGTTCTGCAGGGGGACAGCAACTCCAACTCTGTGCCTTGACTAGGGGAGACCAGAGCTCTGTGCCTTGACTAGGGGAGACCAGGCCTAAGAGGATAGGGTGGTGAGGTGCTCCAGAAGGCAAGAAGACAGTCTCACTGGCTTGATCAGCATACAGGTTACAACCCCAAGAGCACTTCTGTAATCCACCCCAACACAATGAGTTTCCTGCATGACCATTCAAACTTTGCTCCCCAAAATATATTCTTTCAAGCCAACAGTAAGCATAGACAACTTCAGTCCCACAGGTTAATGTTTTGACAAGTTATGATTGTGTGAAAACAAGGGATTATAATGGAAACTGATTTGCAACCTTAATTATAGCAGTCACTAATGGCAACCGCTATAATTTATGGTAATTACCTGAAGCAGGTTGTGTTACAGTACATGATAACTATAAAAAAAGATATCAGGTTCATGGATTTTTTTTACAAACTCTGTTGATAATTGGGTTTGCCTGAGAGAGTTTTATATTATTAAAAGGGATACATTCGTGTAATGTAAGCATATCTTACATACAGGCTTTACAGAAAGAGGAAGAGTAAAATAATTATAAACTGAAAAAGTCTTGCAAAAATAAGGTCAATATGCCCTTTGTCTTTGAGAAATTGGTTTAATTCTTCAGAATTAGGTGGGAAATAGACTTCAGTCATGATTTCAGCTTACATTCATAACTTTACATATAAGATCGTAACAAGCACTTTACCATGATATTACAACTCAGCAAGATATGAGTTTTCAAATGATATTTCACATGACATATACTGTAAAAAGACAGTTACAATAGTATGCAGGTTGTGAATAGGGGGATGTGTTCCATCACGCTGCCTCACATCTAAGTAAAATCAAACAATTTTAGTAAGATGAGTCCTGCACAATGACGACACCATTCATCTTTTACTTTCTTTTCTTTTTTCTTCAACACAGCCTAGCCACATGGAAAGTTTTAAAGTTCAACCACTGTTGGATTATCTATGCTGAAAAGCAACTAAATGTTTTGTTTAAAGTTGTGGGGGAATTCTCGCTTCAAATCATTACTAACCCAATTATGGTTGGATTATTTTTGACAAAACATTTAGAAAAGGAATTGCCTCTGAAATTATCAAACCTAACCATGGAAACTTTCAGCTGAAGAGGAAAAAGCTTGAGAATGTTCTTAGAATTGCAAGACAGAAGTGCACACAGAAAAACGTCCCAGTACAAACAATTAACTATAATGTTCCCTAACAACGTTTATCTATATCTATAGCATCTGTGTGTCTGTGCATTTGAGAGTCTGTTTGTTCAAGAACTCTTCTTAAAATATAAGAGTGAGGACCACCATATTTGTTATGTAACTTCCTCTTACCCTAACAGAAAACAAGGTCAGGGTTTTGATGCATCAGGAAAACAGCAAGTGCCTGCAATCCGATGGTTTTCCAGACCATGGAAGGGGAGGGAGCACAGAGAGGAGGATGACATGCTTCAGACTCACCACTGAAGGCAGCAAGCACAGGGAACAGCGATACTGCAGAATGACCACTGGGGGCAGCCAGAGCAGGAACACAGTGGCCGACTGCAGATGTGAGTCTCCCGCCGCCACCCTCCAGACCAGGTAAGTGTCCCCCTGTGCCAACACCTCTCCCAGCCTTTGGCTGCAGTGCCGGCCATGGGGATCCCTGCCAGACCCCACCTGCACTGACCCCCTTGGAATTCTCCCCCTCCCAAAGACACTGGGGCTAGGAACCCTAAGCCTGAGCCTTACACTCAAACTCAGCCCTGGGAAAAGTGGCCCAGCCCCACCCCCAGGGCTCACACCAGGGACAGAGAAAGTGCCTTGTGCCCCCCTTCACCCGAACTTCACACAGGGGCCACGGAAAGTGGCCTGGCCTGGCCTGCCCCCCACCCCAGCCCTCATGCCAGGGCTGAGGAAAGCAGCCAGGCCCCAGCCCTGAACCCCATGCAGCCTGGCTCAGCCACCTCCCCCACACAGAACAGATGGAGGAGGGGTGGGGAAGCTGTGGCTCAGCTCAGTCCCCCACTGTAGGACAGATGGGAGGGTCCAGGAGCTGTGGCCCAATCCAGCCTCACTCTGTAGGACATGCAGGGAGTTCGGGAACTGCAGCCCAGCCTGACCCCAACTGGAGGACTAGTAAGGGTACAGGAGTTGTGACCCAACCCTGCCCTCTCCCTGGAGGACAGGCAGGGAGGCAGGAGCTGCAGCCTGATGTGTCCCCCCAAAACACAGGCTAGGGGGCCAGCACCATGGCCTGTATTGGCCCCCATCCCCAGAGCACATGGTGGGGCTGGACATCGCGGCCCTGGCACCCCACAGCCAACACTGAGGAAGCCACAAACCACCACCCCTAACAGATGCTGGGGAAGGGGGGGGGGGGAATCCGCAGCCTAGAGCCATGGCCTGGCCCAGGTACCCCCCCATCCACCCCTGGAGAAGATGGTGGAGTCAGGAACTGTGTCATACCTTCCCCACAGAAGAGATGCCAGGGCCCAGAGGAGACGCCAGGGCTGAGCACCACAGCAGAGGCTCTCCTCCCCATACCTGCGACACCTTTGCCATCCCAAGCCTTCCAACCCCTGGCCCTGGTGCCCCTGCCCAGCTCTCCTCACCCCTGCCCTCAGCCCCATCACACAACCTACCCTGCACTGCTCACTGTAGTCCTTAATAGTCAGTAACATTTCAATCAGTCAATACAAATGTACACATTTGGGGAGTTGCCATGACCCATATGATCGTCTTCTGACGACAGAAGATGGCAGATTACTAATAAGCCAAAAATCTCTCCAGTTAAACACTCCCAGCTACCATTACTCTTGTTACAAAGCCAACAGTAGGTCAAGAGGTAACATGAATATGCAATAAAGTTAAGATTTCCAGTATTTCATGGTGAAGCGCTCGAAGTGAAGCAGCACTCTAGAATATGATGCAATGCTCAGTAACACTAGAAGTAGCTATAATGGTAAAAAGGCTCATCTACTTCTTACTACTCAATCTTTGATTTATATTTCCATGCTGGGCGCAAGACAACCAAGTTATGTGTTTTACATCAACTTCTTTCTGTTCAGTGGCGTATCATGCAGTGCATATTCTAAACAGGGTGGAGTTTTGCTTCTTTGGCTACCACAATACTTTTCTTAATGGTCAGTAAATTAATTTCCAACAGTTATTTAGAAAACCAGAATCAATACCTCTGACAATAGAAATCAATGTTCCTGCTTTTCTGCAGATCAATTTCAGCACCACCGCTTTCTTTCGTCAAGCTAATTTAAAGTTGTTCTGCACTCACAAAAATCAAGTTACTTTCTTTTACCAAAGGCAGGATATTACTATTGTAACTGACATTGCTTCTTTAATTTATATTACTGGTTTTGCATGTGGACCAGCATCTATTATTTAAAAAAAACAACAAAACCTTAAAATGTCTATAGGCTACATACAGTATCATATTTCTTGTGCACAATATTACGCAAGCTTTTGCAGAGCAGTTTTGCATTTCTGATTGCAAAAATAAAAAAGCAAACATAAACCAACAAAATATGAAGACTTTTTTGGAAAACTAATTCCTCAAACAACATTCTCAGTTTGAGGAAGCCCAACATAAAAACTTTTTAAAATAACAAATTCATTAGCTTATTCCCTAGCTACACACACAAACACTGCATACAAGCTTTTTAGAGTCTAAATAAACTACTTTTTTCCTGATCTAAACATATTACAAAAAAAACCCCAAGGAAACACAGCCCTTTCCACATAATAAAGACATAGAATTATCAATTAATTTTAGTCAATGACGGTGCTAGTGACATGACTCTCTTGAAGTTTTTATTTTCTTGGTACAGTGGCTCCCAATCTAGACATGGGAGTAAATTACTCATAGGGATTGTGTCAAATTCTGGCTCTCTACCATCTCTTTGAATGTTTTACTAGCTGTTTCATTTATTTTTTAAAAATCTTTTACTACCTTTTAAAAGTGCTGTGGACTTTTATCCCTTCTATCTGGGACGGGGGGAGGATGGTTTACTGTTACACGGTAGGCTACAAGTTGAAAACTCAGATGAGTTCCCTAGTCAAACATATTTTATACACCTTTTCCTCTAGAATTTGCTGTTCCTATTGATGCTCTAACACAGGCAAGGGCCATATTGCATTGGACCAGGTCTATAAAGTGAGAGCCATAAATTATCCACAGTCCAGAGCCACTCCCATCCCCCAATAACAATGGGCCTGAACTTGAGACATGCCGAGCACTAGCTAACTCTGTTCACCTTAATGGGGATTACAGGTGCTGTACACCTCTCTGCATGAAGGCTAATGAATGGTTTACATGAAGAGTGAGGCTAAAATATGGCCTTTAAGTAGTGAGTGGCAAAAGGCAACATTTTCCAATGTGCCTTAATATTGGGCATCAAACCTGAGTTACTTACAGCCTGAAGCATCAAGAGTCTGAAAGACTTCTCAGATCCTTTTTCCTATCTGTACTTCTTTGCTCTAAACTATTCTTTTAAGATTGTAATGAATTTGACAGTTTAATTTGATTATGTTCCAAGAGGGTCCCTGACACTGTAGATTCAATATATCCCATACGTTAGCACAAGCCTCTCCTTCCACCAAACATTACTACTAAAGAGCCAATGATATACACTCAGTGGCATGGAGCTCACAAGGACCACATTTTTATTTTTAAATGAAAGCTTTTTGTTTGGCAGCATACCACATCATTGTACCATTTCACAGACACCAAATTCTCCCCTTTCTTTTGGTGGCTCACCAACCCTTCATTCTTCAATGTTACACTGCTAATTGAGGCCATCAGCCCTTATATCACACCTTTGTTGGGTACCTAAATACCTTATATAATCAAGTTTTTTTTTAATTGTTGGGGTTAATTCATATGCAGTCAATGTGTGATGAATAGATTTAAGCTGTAGGTAACAGTGTACTACAGTATTATATGCTTAAAGCATTGATAAGCATACATTATTGGTAAGAGTACAAAAAAGATAGGACAGTTAAGTTAAATCTGTCAGATTGCAGCTTAGTCACATCAGGATTTAGGCCTGAAAAAGTTGACCCAACTAGTTAATCCAAGGGTAACCCTATACCAGTAAAGTTACAAGATTATCATAAAATTTCATGAAAATATGTGACCATGTACCTATCATTACCTCAGGTTGCCCTATTGTAACATCATGAGAAATTCTGCAATGACTGCAAGTTACTACAGAGACTTATTGATGTAAATGTTAAAGAGGATTAGGGGAACTAAAATGACAAGCTATAGAAAGTGGGGCACCCCAACATTTATATGGTGTCGAAGTCCTGATAAGGGAAAAGGAATTGGAAGCATCATGGATATGCATAATGATTATGGGTATAAGTGTAACAGAATAAAAGGGCTCTCTCGGAATGAAAAAATCCATCAGACCCTCCACAGATACACCCATCTCACACAAACAAAATACAGGACTATGTAGCACTTTAAAGACTAACAAGATGGTTTA
>JANRFK010006693.1:12530814-12564054 GCA_030068395.1 Apalone spinifera
TTCTGTATTTTGTTTCAGCTACACCAGACTAACACGGCTACATTTCTATCACCATCTCACACTGTTATCATTAGGGATGTGAGTCAGAAAACACTGATGCTGGACATTTATGGTAATCCTCCATCTTCATGTATGTATCTAAAACATTGATTATCAGTATATTAAGGTTTTTTTTAATGGGAAAAACTTGTGACTGTTTTTGTGGTCATTGCTCTTGCTCTGTGTGTGATCCTACAGGCTCTGGACTTATTCTAATAGTAGCTGTCACCCTGCTAATTCTGATACTGCAGCCCTCAAGGAAATCAAATCTTTGGCACATGCTACTATTGTTAAGATACCATTCGTAATATCAGCCCATCAACACTATGAAGGCTAGAATTGCCATTTCTAATTCTTTCTAACTTCTACCGAACCACATGAATCTCTTTCTAATGAAACACGGTACAACTTTAATACAGATCTATCCTGACTATAAACCTGCACTATGTAATTATCACTTTTCCTAGGCTCCAAAAGTTAATCCAAAAGTTCATAATCAAATATGTCATTTATAAGTTAGTGCCACTGGGTGGGGAAAAGGTTTATAATGCTATTATCTTATAATTTAAACCTCATTATTACCTGTCCCTTCATGTTCACAACATCAGTACACACATAAAATTGATTTTTTCTAACTTGTTTGTCTAAATCAAGTACAGCCTCTTCCCGACTTACAAACCGGTTACGGACCAAGCAATTGGTTGTAACTTGGTTCGTTTGTAAGTCGGACCCCATAATGTTACATACGACCGCGCTGTTCGTAAGCGCGGACCACGTTCGTAATTCAGGGTCTGCCATTTACAACAGCTTTGGTCGTAACTGCGAACGGTCGTAAGTCGACCGTTCGCAACTCAGGGACTGGCTGTAATGCCACCATTTTACAACAGATCGGGGTTCATTCTCTATTTAGAGATCCATTAAGAAGTTCAAATGTTCCCCCTAGTTTTTGAGAACACTGTAGCATCCATTTCTACTACTTTAACTTACAGTATGCCCTCAGAAAATTGAACAGTATTAGAAATATACTTGTGAAATGAGTTGGATGAGTTTTAGATGTTGGCTAATACTTGGTCTCTCAGACAGTCAAAGGCTTATAATATATACTCAGCGTTGCTTGACAAAAGGTTCAGTATGTAGGTTACCCCGGAGAGAGGGGAATACCCCAGTCCTCTCTCACCACAGCAGCTTGGAGCCAGGTGAGACATGCTTCTCCATGGTTGCTGTGCTCCAGCGAGCACAGCCGGGGGAGGAGTTCATGTCACCTGGCTGGGGCAGGTTCAAGTTCATCTCTCTGCACTCCCCAGACAGACTGTGGAATGGAACAAACTATGCACTTTCTCCTTGCTCCCTGAGAAAGGGGAACAGCCAGCAATGCCCATTTTGTAAGTGGTGCCCTTTCAGTTTTCCAAAAGCGGGGCTTTCTCCATTTGGACCTGTTCATGACACAGAGCAACAGGAAGTGCCAGAGGTTCTGTTCCTTCCTGAACCACAGCCCCAGTTTCATCACAGATTTGTTTAATCTCTTGGGGATAAACCACACACTCCATGCTTTCCCACCTTTCCCTCTTACGCATGGTCCTCCTCAAGGTCCACCAGGACAGAGCCTTGTAGATCCCAATAACACCACCATGGCCCTGCCATCACTGACTTACCATGCTATTGACACTCTCAGTCAACAGATCAGTAGCCCTCCCTCTTATGTCCAGACCTCATTGCTCAGGACCACGGCAAGCTCCAGCATCCCAACCTGAGCTTCCTCCACCTTATGGCCTGGAAAGTCCGTGGTTGAATCTGTTGACTCTCCAATGTTCAGAATCCATGTAGGTAGTTTGGTTCTTCTGAAAAGCAGGAAACCTTTCACTTGAGCCACTTACCTGGCAAAGTGGAAACAGTTTTCTATGTGGTCTCTGCAGAAGGGTATACCCCCACAGTAGGCCCCTCATTCTGGATTACTTACTGAGCCTAAAACAGCAGGGTCTAGCAACAGCATCTGTAAAAGCGCACCTGGCCACCATCTTGACCTTCCATCCAGAAACAGCAGGTAAAACAGTCTTTGGGAATCCTAAGGGTGACTGATTCTTCAAGGGCCTGCACAGACTTTACCCCCATGGATGACCTCAACTTAGTCTTTCACAGGTTTGTGGCTCATCCATTTAAGCCCATGGCGACCTGATCGCTCTCCTACCTTTCCTGGAAGGTGGCTTTCCTGCTGATTGCAACATTAGCCAAAACGGCCTCTGAGCTAAGGGCGCTTACCTCTAAGCCCTCCGAAGGGCTTTTGTGCAAAGGCAAGGTCCAGCTACATCCTCGTCCAGCGTTTCTGCTCAAGGTGCTCATTCACGCCTTCATGTCACACTATGCCATCACCCAACAAGCAAGGGATGATGCAGCATTCAGCAGAGTGGACATACAATCAGCAACCACATGAACTCTGACCCTTGCTCCAACAAAATTGCTTGGGAGTTACCTATTGTTATGGACATGAGCAAGCACTCAAAGGAGAAAAAGGGGTTCCCCACCTATTGCAACTGTTGTTCTTTGAGATCTGTGCTCATATCCATTACAAATCCCACCTGCCTCCCCTGTCAGAGTAGTCTGTCTAGAAGCACTGAGCAGGCAGTGGATTGATAGTGTCCTATATACATTGCCATGAGCGCACCACTCGAGGGGGCTCTACAGACAGCTTGAAGGGTTCCGCTACAGGAGAAACTTTCCAATGTTCGTACACACGATCATATTGGAATGGACATGAGCAGCACATCTCCAACGCCAACAGTTATGAGGTAGGTAACTTTTTTTCCCCCGTGCTGGTACAAAACACCTATGTATCAGAATACTTCTAGAATGTTCTGTTGTGTGTCTGGTTTGGGCCCTTGGCCTCCATTATTGTAATGTAAAAGTTGGGGGCGCTCTCAAGCCTTTTATTACCACCACTATAGCAGTAGGGTGCAGAGGGCTCTAAAATACCAGTAGATATGAGTGATAGTCTGCCCAGCTCTGTGCTGAGGGAGCCAGAATACCTCCAGGAGCAGAAGGGGAACTTGCCTGAGAGCAACACTACTTTTTGAAAGGTGTGGTATGTTTCCTTACTTTTCCTGTTCTGACTTGAGTGATCATTCCCGCATTGTGGAGTCTCTTGCTCCTTGTGCAACTTGGCCCCCAACTCCTTGTGCTGCGGGGGGTGCACATATTTGGTTTTTAAAATGCCCTTTGCACTATTGTGCAAAGAGAAAAAGGGCTCCCTGTGTTTTCATTCCCGACACCTCTGCAAGGCCAGCTAGAATCTGATCCTGACACGTGCATGATTACATAGAGATTACTGGCCAGGCTTATGCACCTTTATAAACCCCAACATAACAGATTTGAAACTGCAGAAATGAAAATGTGTTGTATCTTCCACTTCACAAATACATCTGACACTTATCTCAAAAGATAATGACAGATGGAAAAGGAGAGGAGGAAATCAATAATTTCTTTGCAAGTCATTGAAAGAATGATTTTTCCCTTTCCTTTAACCACACATTTCCCCACACAGTTGTATAGAAAATAACTACAATAATAGCTCATCAACCTCAATTTACACCAGCTTTCCCCCCCTTAGCTGTATTTTTTTCAAAAGTAATAATATATGGCAACAGGGATTTTTTTTGTTACTGTTCTCAAACTGGAGGGTGAAAAATCAAGTGCTTTAAAAGAAAAGGGAATGTTTTGTTGTTTGCTTATAAACCCCTTTGATTTCCATACATTGTTATGCACAGGAATAACTTAGGCTTTGCATAAATATACTATAAAACTACATCTATGGGAACTATATGCAAAACATGAAAATGCTGCTTGCTTTAACCTGCAGCAACATAATATTGAAGGATATTGGTGTAAAGCAATTTTGTTGTGTATCAATTCAAGCAAAATACTCTGTAGGCTTGGTATTTAAAGAAACCATTTTTATGTGCACCACAACACCCATGATGAGTATCCTGTGATGCTGCTCAGAAAACCCTTCTACAATCAACAACAGACCACAGAGCTCAGTTAATTAGGCTGCATGGCCTGGAAAAAGAGTTTTTTTCTTGTTTTCAAATGTGGTGAAGAATTAGATGTTATAACATCATTAGACATATTCACAGAGTTCTTTATCCTTGGGGCATGATTAGTGCGGACACCAGCCAACTCAATTTATGTATTTAGGGGTGATTATTAAATGAATATGCTGAAATACAGGCCATGGGATGTTCTTCAAGGAGGCGAACATTTAGCTAAATAAGCTCTTAAAAAAAAAACAATGAAGGGTTTAGTAGGTTACAGATCAGGCTTTTCAAGTCAAGTCATCTCAAAATTGTGAGAAGCCAGTGTTTTAGAGAAGGGTGTGGGAGATCAGCTCTGTATCAATTACTTCATTGGATTGCTTTGAGAAACCATGATAGAAGTCTGAGATCCCAGGAAGGAACCAGTTCAGGTACTGGAGATCATTATTTCTCAAATGGAGGAATGTCTTGATAGGAATATGGTTAGAACAATACTAACGGGAAGTTCAATTCTGACTATTATGGTGACCTTGTAAGTAAGTCAATCATCATTGCAGAATATAAATCAGATGTGTTTGGGTTGTGAGCAAGCATAAAACCCAGTTAAGTTCCTCAGTGAATGAGTGAAGAGATTGAAGAGATACTGGAGTGTCATCACTTTGTAATGTGCTTTCTTAACAAGAATTTGCATACAACATTAATTTGCCAAATCATCCATTGGAGGGCAGGACTTAAAAAAAAAAGGCATCAGACTCTCCTTTTAGCTAATATGGGGTTGAGCAAAATTATGTACTACATGTTTGAGAGAGAAAGTGTGTGTGTGAGAGAGAGAGAGATTGCACGTGTGTGTGTCTGTATCGGTGAATCTCTCTGTTCAAGAACTCCTAAACAGTAAGAGCTGGGACCACCAAATCTGAGATGCAGCTTCCTCTTATAACTGAAAGCAAGGTAAGGGTTTGGTTGTGGGGGGGAGGGGCACTGAAGCACCGTTTCCCCCCCGATTCCTACAGAGACGCATAAAATTATACAGAAAAGAGACAGACTCACCAAGAAAGGGGCTGACTGAGGGCACACTGCTTTTTTCTCACCCTCCTCCACCCCCCCACTCCTGGTTCAGGAGACTATGTTAAGAGATCAATGACTCACCACCTGAGTCCAATGAGCAGCCTGAGCTGGACTGCGGCGGGGCAAAACCTGTGGAGAGGTACTGCAAAGACAGAGAGCAGCACCACAGTATCACTGGTTTGCCCCAGTGCTGAAAGGGGGGTGCTCCATCAACAGTGCGGCAAGAGTTGCAGGAGACTGCAACCACTATCATGGTTAGTGCTGTGGTCTGTGTTGGCACTTGTGGTAGTGCTGCCATCGGTGCCTGGACCAGCACTGGTGCCCATGGCTGCTGTGCCAGGGACTGCACTGTCATGGCGATACTATAGCTTCAAAGGTATCAGAAGCGGAGGGGAGGTCTAACTTGGCCTTGCCCAAATAGGAGAGTCCACCATCACCAGACTCATCAAAGCCCCTGCTAAGCCAGAGTCTTCATGCTGGCTGTTCCCTATCACCTTGCCACTTTCCAAGTGTTTACAGATGATTTCCTTAATTACTTGCTCCATTATCTTCCCTTGCACAGAAGTTAAACTAACTGGTCTGTAGTTTCCTGGGTTGTTCTTATTTTCCTTTTTATAAATGGGCACTATATTTGCCCTTTTCCAGTCTTCTGGAATCTCTCCTGTCTCCCATGATTTTCCAAAGATGATAGCTAGAGGCTCAGATACCTCCTCTATCAGCTCTTTGAGTATTCTAGGATGCATTTCATCAGGTCCTAGTGACTTGCAGGCATCTAACTTCTCTAGTTATGACTTATTATAACTTTCAAAACCATTTACAACTAGTTAACAAATAACCACTTCCAAAGCAAGAGACAGAAGTAACTGTAATGACCATTTGGCAGTAAGAAAGAACTGAACAGGAGGAAGATTGGGAGTGTCCTATATTCACGACCATGAGAGTGCCACTCCAGTGGTCTCTACAGCCAACCCTACAGGTACATCTAAGGGAAAACGCTCTGATGATCATACACATGGTGTGTGCGCGCACACCTACATGAATGAACATGAGCAAGTACTCAAAGGAGGTACGCTTTCGATCCTCTCCCTGAAAAATAGTATCAGCTCTCTCGCAAAGCAGATTTTACACACATTACTAAGGATTTAAAAAAATAATTAGTATTTCCAATAATAATTAGGGCCCTATCAATTTCACTGCAGTGAATAATGCAGTCATGACATATAAGCTGTTCCCTGTAAAAACTGATCTCCCCGTGCTGCTGAGAACGCTTCAGTTGGGAGGCTCCTAGCTGCAAGTCACCAACAGGTTGGGGAGGGAGCTGGAGGAGGCTTGTGGAGAAGGGACCAAATTCCCCCTGTCTTAGAAATGCCCCAGCCATGGGACTCCTACCTGTCAACCAAATGCTGCATTCAAGAGGGACAGGATTGTCTTTCTCTTGTGGAGCTGTGAGGGGCAGGGAGACAGGGGAGATCAGAGCCTTCTCTGGGTACCTTTTGGGTTGGGACCCCCCCACAGGTATAACATTTTGAAATTTCATATGTGAACAGCTGAAAAGATGAAATTGAGCAGTTTTTAAACTCCCTGGCCATGAAACTGATCAAAATAGACTGTGAATTTGATAGGGCCCTAAATAACAACCACTGGGAACTAGGTATCCTACAAGTAGCTGAGGGTTTCTACAAATATATAGTCTCATTATGGTACACCACATGCACCTCAGAATCACTGTTAACCTTGATGGAGACCACATGACTCATTGCATGTGTATTACAGAGACTGCAGCTAGAAAAACAGGTACCAGAACCCAACCTCTTTAGTTTCTGCCCCTGTGTACAATCAGTGTTGGAGACTGAAACGAGCTGTAAAATATCAGTAGATAAGTAACCTAACTCTACCTTCATGCGTGCAGTTCCCTCAACTGTGCTGAGTAGATTGAAAATGACACAATGATGCTGTATTTCAAGTCCCCAATAGTATTCCATTATTTCCTCTTATTTTCTTATATTAAGCATCAGTCATTAAAGGTATTAGTAATGATTTAATTTGTATTGCTACAATTGGAAAACAGACTGGTGTTCCACAAAGATTTTCTGACCTACACAAAAGTAGACGTGAAGGGAAAATAATGATAGCTTTAAGCGTGATATTATTCGGAAAGTGAGTATATAACAATAGCGTATTCCTACTCAGTAGGATTGCTCATTCTATTAAGTAAGAATATTCACTCTTATTAGAGACAAAAAGGGGTTTATTATTTTATAAACTAGTTAGCTGCACAGTGCAAACCAGATAAGAGGAAGTGAGCTGGGCTCTGCTTTTTCTTGTGTCATCAGTAGAATTGTTTACTAATTTCCAATTACAGGGCTAATCAGTGACACCTGGGTAACTGCAGAGAAGACTGTGGCTGGAATTGCAAGTGGAAAAAGCAACAAAAAGGACTATGATTTATATCTGGAAGATGTACTTTAATAAAATGATTGCACAGAAATCCAACCTACTATTATGGATTTTCACATTTTAGTAAGTGTCTTCAACTTTCTGTGGATGACTAATACCAGTGCCCCAATTTCTTTGCAATTACAATTAAGTAATTACAAAGCAAACCTGGCTTTGAGCACAAAGAAAACACTGGTACATAACAAGGATATGATACAGCATCATTTCAAAGCATATTCTAGTAAACTTTTGAAAGCACCAGAAAATTAACAGCCTTGATGACTAGTGAGATGTAAACTCTCAAAGATGGGCAGAGGAATACATTTAATCATATTTCACAAGCAAGCCTCTCAGCTAAATAGCAACGATATACAGAGCTGCACAAAATTCCCAGTACCTGTGCTATCATAACATTGGCAAAATGAGCCTTGAGAGCTTTTGTGGTTGTAAGAAAGAGTTACTCACCTTTTGCGGTAACGGTGGTTCTTTTTTAAGATGTGTCCCCATGGGTGCTCCACTCTGGGTGCTGGTGCGTCCTCGCGCTGGTGACCAGAGACTTTTTCTAGCAGTTTCTGCCGCGCCATGCAGGTGCCACAGCGCCCCCTCGTGCCATTGGAATCCGTTAGCCATGTGCGCAGTGCGGCTCCGCTGTTCCTTCTCTACCTGCTAGAGAACAAGGCTCCAAAGCAGGGAAGGAGGGAGGATAGTGAAGCACCCCCGGGGACATATCTCGAAGGACCACCGTTAGTGCACAAGGTGAGTAACTCTTTCTTCTCCTTCGAGTGGTCCCCGAGGGTGCTCCACTCTGGGTGACTACAGAACAGTTGTTGGCTCGCAGAGGTGGGTTTGGAGCCGTGTGGTAGTCATTTTGGATAGTACTGCGTGTCCCACCGCCATGGAAGATGCAATCGAAGAGGAGAGTGCATAATGTTGCGCAAATGTGTGGTCAGATGACCAAGTGATGGCATTGCAAATGTCTTGAAGAGGAACATTGCTAAGGAAGGCAGTTGTGGAAGACACCGTCCTGGTGGAGTGAGCCGTGATGGTTGTAGGTAGGTGTTTGCAGTATATACTATAACAAGTTCGAATACAGGAGATGATCCATTTCAAAATTCTCTGAGATGAGACTGCCCGCCCTTTAGATTTCTCAGCATAGGAGAAGAACAGCCTAGGTGAGACCCACCAAGGTTTAGTTCGATCGACATAAAATGCCAGTATTCTTCCTACGTCGAGTGTGTGCCATTCAGCCTGAACTGGGTCAGCATGTGGCTTCGGGAAGAAGGCAGGTAAGTGTATGGGTTCTTTAACATGGAAAAGGGAAGGAACTTTGGGGAGGAACTTTAGGGTGGGCTTGGAGTATCACTCTGTCCTTTGTGGATACCATGTATGGAGGATCAGCCATCAAGGCTATGAGTTCGCTCACCCTCCTGCTGGAGGTTATCACGACCAGAAAGTACACCTTCATGGACAAGTGAGACCAAGAGCAGGTGGCTAGAGGTTCAAACGGTGGCTTTGTCAAGCTTTTTAGAACATGGTTCAGATTCCAGATGGAAACCAGTGGATTGATGGGTGGGAAGGTGTTTTGCAGACCTTTGAGGAAGCGTTTAGTTAACGGGTTAGCGAGGAAGAAAAGCCCATCGATAGGATGATGAAAAGCAGCTATGGCTGCCGTGTGGACCTTGATAGTGTTGAGGGTGAGGCCCGACTGTTTCAGGGATAATAAGTAGTCCAACAGAATAGGGAGGAGGGCGGACTCTGGGTGTGTTGTGTGTAAATGATTATACCATTGAGAAAATCGATTCCATTTGTACAAGTATGTCCTTCTAGTAGATTGTCTTCTACTGTTAATTAGTATCTCTTTCACCGGTCCGAACAGGTAATCTCGGCATCCTTGAGCCATGAAGGAGCCAGGCGTGGAGATGGAGCTTGTGGAGGTCCGGGTGGAGAGTCCTCCCGTGATTCTGTGACAGGAGGTCGTGGTGGAGTGGGAAGGGATATGGTTCCATCATTGCCATCCTGAGAAGGTAAGGATACCACGTCTGTCTGGATCACACAGGTGCCACTAATATGACTCGCGACTGGTCCACCCTGATTTTGTTGAGAGCTTTGTGTAGGAGGGGAAAGGGAGAGAATGCATAAAGGAGAGGAGCGTCCCATGAAATGGAAAAGGCATCTCTGAGGGAATGTTTTCCCAGAGCTCCTCTGGAGCAATAAAGATGGCACTTCCTGTTGTTCTTTGTAGCAAAGAGGTCTGTGTCTGGTTGGCCCCACCAGAGGAAGAGTGGAATGAGTGCGTGTCTGTCTATCTTCCATTCATGCTGATTGTGGAATGTGTGGCTTACGGCGTCTGTTGTAATACTGAGTGCCCCCCAGGAGGTAAGCGGCTACTGGAGTGACCTGGTGTGCAAGGCACCAATTTCAGAACTTGATGGCTTCCGTACACAGGGATGGGGACTGAGCTCCCCCTTGTCGGTTGATACAGTACATGCAGGTGGTATTGTCCATCATGATGGTAATGGACTTGTGAGCTATGTACTGTTCAAAATGTTGGCACGCATATCTGACTGCTTGTAGCTCAAGGAGGTTGATATGGAAGGTTTGTTCTCTGAATGACCATTTGCCCTGGCCTGTAATGTTCCCTAGGTGGGCCCCGCTACCCCATAAGTGAGGCATCTGTAATAACTGTGAGTGTGGGAGGAGGTCGCTGGAAGGGAATGCCTTCCAGCATGTTCTGTGGAATTGTCCACCAGAGAAGGGAATTGAGAATGCGTGGTGGGATGGCCACCAGTTTGGAGAATTGATCTTTGGACAGTTTGTAAGTTGTTGCCAACCATGATTGGAGGCCCCTCACATGGAGTCTGGCCAATTTGACGACATACGTCGTAGAGACCATATGCCCGCAAATCTTGAGACAGTCGCGTACCATCACAATAGGAACTGATCGTGCAGTCAGGATAAGGTCACGAATGGTAGCGAACCTGTGCTCGGGCAGGGTAGCTTTCGCTGCAACCGTGTTGATGAAGGTGCCTATGAACTCCAGCCTCTGCGTTGGAAGTAGGGTAGATTTTGCTTGGTTTATATGAAAACCAAGGCTGACTAAAAGGTGCATAGTGGTATCAGTCATGGCTCTGGTTTCCTGAAAGGTCGAGCCTTTTATTAGGCAGTCGTCCAAATAGGGGAATATCATAACCCCTTGATGCCGGAGTGCGGCCATTACGACCGCCAGGGTTTTGGAGAAGACACTGGGGGCAGTTGAGAGGCCAAAGGGGAGCACTCGGTACTGGCAGTGCTGGGTGCCCACCATAAACCGCAAGAAGCATCTGTGAGCAGGATGGACCATGATGTGGAAGTAGGCATCCTGGAGGTCGAGAGCTGAAAGCCAATCCCTTTGCAGGGATGATTATTGCTAAAGTTACCATCTTGAAACGGTGGTAAGCAATGTACTTGTTGAGTCACCTGAAATCGAAAATGGGTCGCCATCCTCCACTCTTCTTCTGAGTTAGGAAGTAGGTTGAGTAGAACTCTCGAGCTTGGAATTCTGGTGGTACTTGTTCTATGGCACCCAGATGTAGAAGATGTGAAACCTCTTTTTGGAGAAGGGTTTTGTGAGATGTGTCCTTGAGGAGGGATGGGGTAAGGGGGTGGGGAGGAGGTAGGGAAGTAAACGGGATAGCATAACCATATTGAATCAGTTCCAAGATCCATTTGTCTGATGTGATGAGGGACCATTGGTGGAAAAAGGCCCGGAGAGGGTCATGAAACTGAAGAGTACTGGTTGTAAGTGGTAGAATGGCTTTCTGGCTCTCGACCTGATCTTCAAATCTGCTGCTTGCTTGCAGGTGGGTGGGCTGTGGAATGTTGTTGCTGTTGGCATTGAGATCTACGCCACTATGGTCTTTGTTCTGTGTGGAAGTCATATTTTGTCTGTTGCCTAAAGAGCTCCCCGGGGCACTGGTAAGTCCGGTACTTCGTTCTCTTAAAGGAAGGAGTGTACATTCCCAGGGTTCTGAGAGTAGTACGGGAGTCCTTCATGGAATGCAGCACTTCATCCATCTTGGCTGCGAATAGGTTGGTTCTATAGAAAGGTAGATCTTTGACCTTCTGTTGTAGGTCTCTCGATACCCCTGATGCCTACAGCCAGGATATCCTTCGTAGGACAATCGCGGCTGCTGTGATACGAGCTGCGGTGTCTGCTACGTTCATAGCAGACTGAAGGGTGGTACGGGAGACGGTATAGTCCTCTTGCATAATGTTGAGCAGGGTCGACCTCCTGTGTACACTGTACCAGATGTTGGAGAAGATCCTGCAATTTTGAGTAGTTGGTGTGGTTGTAATCAGCAAGCATAGCAGTATAATTAGCTGCTCTGAGGAGCAAGGTGGTGGAGGAGTAGACCTTGCAACCCATGATGTCAATCTTCTTGTGGTCCCTGTCCTGTGGGGTGGTTCTAAGGTTAGGTTGTTTGCCCTTGTGCCAAACAGAGTCCACTACTAGTGAGTTTGGAGGGGGGAGAGTAAAAAGAAAGTCCATATCTTTAAGGGCGATTAAGTATTTGCAATCAGCCATTTTGTTTGTCGGAGTAATGGAGGCAGGAGTCTGCCAGATGTTATCGGCCGGGTCCATAATAGCCTCCTCCATGGGGAGTGTTATTCTGGAGGCAGTTGGAGGCTGTAATGTGTGTAGAAGCTGGTATTGCTTCACCTGCACCTCCTGAAGGTCACGTTCCTGTGCTAAGGCAATTTTTTTAAAAAGGTCCTGGAATTTCCTAGTGTCGTCGCCGGATGGTGGAGCGTCGGCTGTAGCTGCTTCGTCAGGAGAAGATGATGAGTTATGCAAGGGGGACCTAGCCTCCCCTTCCGAGAGAGAGTCCTGTACCTCCGAATGAGCTGGAGGGTTAGGCTCAGTGATGGAAGCCATGACAGGAGGCGAGGCCAGTGGTGGCCTGAAGATGGTGGAAGTACAATGGTGGCTCTTTTTAGGACGGCTCCCAGGGTTGCCATTGAGTGATGTATGCCGGTGGTGGGTAGGCATACCATGGTGGTGGAGTATGAGTATGGTATGAGTATTGAACTGTGCCAGGTTGCCAGGAGGGTGGACTGTGCACCAGGCTGGAATGTTGTGAAGAGAACCTGCTCCTTGATTCAATGCCAATCTCACTGGAGGAGCGAGAAACAACAGACGATCGGCAGGACTGCACCAATTGAATGGAGGAGCTCGGAGAAAGCGGTGCCATTGGCGTGTGATTCTGCACTGGTGATTGGTTCTGATCGCGCCCTTCCCTCCGAGTAGGACAATGTGGCTTAGACGGTACAGAAGGTGGTATAGATACCGAAGGTGACAGCAGTACCGCGGGTGGCTCTGGTGCCAAACAACTTGACTGCGGCACTTCAGTACGGTGCTTCTTTGGTGCGGATGCTGGTGCCGGTTTGGTCTGATGTTTCGGTGCCATTCGGTCTTTGTGTTGACCAGTTGGTGCGGCCGGTGCTGAGGGTACATCTGGTGCAGAAGCTAGTGGTGCTGTCGACTTCTGTTTCAGCTCCGAGTGAGCTCTTTTATGCGGTGCCAATGTCTTAGGTGGCACTGTACCAGAAGTTCCAGGTCTATCCTCGGTGCTGACCCATGTGGCTGTCGGTGCCGAGGGTAGCAAGGAAGTCAGGGAAAGACCCATTTTGGAAGCTGCAGGGCCGGAGTGGCTATAGAGATGATCTTTATCCATTCCTTTGCTCAATGAGGCTGCTTTTGAGACTGTGGGAGAGGCCTCCGAAGATGGGCGAAGGGACTTCTCATAAAAAAAGGAATAAGAGATCTTGCGGAAAAGGCTTTATTTTCCGCAATAGCCCTGTCTAGACTGGCGCTTTTTTCCGTCAAAGCTCCAAGACGGGAAAAAAGCGGCAGCCACGTTCATGCAAATGGAGCAGGGAAAATGTAAATCCCCGCTTCATTTGCAATTCCGACTTGGCTCCTTTGCATGCCTTTTCTGGCAAAGGGGGCCAGTCTAGACACAGCCAATATGTATGTAAGTTAGTTTAGAGGGACAGTGAAGGGATATGGGCTGTGATATATTCGAATGATGACACTATCCAAAACACTGTTCTTCATGTTTAATCTGTCTTGTGCAATGGAACAAATAACTCAATCTTTCAAAGAGATGGGAACACAGGAGAGGTGGTCCACGTTTATCACAGAAAGAATGCAATGCAATGTTGGTGGGATAGATGAACAACTAAAAGAAGCGCTGAGGATAATATTGGAACCCCAGGTTTAAAGAAAGTGTCAGACAAGTTCTCACTTTGCAGACTGCTTCTAGATGCCAGGTGGCAGATGTCTTCAGCACAGTTGTCTTCTGTACCAAGCGATCTTTCTGATGCAGACTCTGCTGCAGTTATCTGCGCCTGTGTCATCTTGTGACTAGGCTGTTGTAATGTATTGTACATCGGCCACACATGTAGACTACTCAAAGAGTGTCACTACCACTCCATATTCTGTGCTGGCTGTATATAAAATTCAAAATGTTGACACAATAAGCCCTAAATAATTTTTAACCTTGAAACCTAAGAAACTGGCTCTCTCTATCATGTGTTACTGTAACAACTGTACCCATGGAGGGACTTATATTGGAATCCTCTGGTTTAAATACCCCCCACCCAAAAACAAACAAACAAACCCCACAACCCTGCATCCAGGGGAGGTTTTTGAAGGTTCCTCAGACTTCAGTAGGTCTAATCTCTCTTCATAGTTTTGTTAGGTTTGCCAACTTTCTAAATGCAGGTAACCGGACACCCAAGGCCCTGCCCATGCCCTGCCTTTTCCTCCAATGGACCCCTCCGTGCTCCAACTCTTCCTTTAGGCTCCTCCCCTTCTCTGCCTCCTCCTGCCTGAGGCCATGCCTTTGTTGCTTGCGTCTCGATATTGGTGTACTATGAAAATGCACATATTTTCTGGATAAAAGCAGAACACAAAATACTAACCAATCTGCAGTGTCAGAAAGAAATACAGCGTGACCACCATCTAAAAAGCTTTCATCTGTTGCATGTTTAAAAAATGGCATTCAATGACAGGTGCAACAGTGCTGGGAGAAATTCATAATTTGCCATTCAGAATATATTTAAGGCCCTCATCTAGCAGAACACCTAGGTAATATGCTTGGATCCACACCTGTGGAAATACTCAAACTCACTGAATCAGCATCTAGATATAAAATATCTAGAAAAAGAGTGAGATGTGCCACACAGAAGAATATAAAGGTTTCACTTGGTTCTTTATTCTTGAGTTTTAAAAGACTTGGAGACTTTTCTTACTACCACTAAAATACAACTCAATTTTCACCTGTAATAAACCCTTGGGGCTTTTATCACATAAAAGTATTTGCATAAAAATACAACAAAACATCCCCCATCAAAAATAATTTGCTAATATTGTGAAAACAATTCTCCCTGAGTTTTACCCACATTGCAAACATTTTCTTCAGAGCTTGGATGGGAACTGGACCATAACCTTACTCCTATACAAGCATCTATAAAAATCTACTGCAATGTTTTCTTTTTTCAACTTAGTTATTGGCAATGATGAAATATGTAACTTGTCTTAAAGTCAGCTGTTTAATGCAGCTTTGCCATCATCTAAATTCTAACATAAAACAACATGTTTACTGTTCTGATACAGATTTAGACATGCATGGATTATTTAAAGACAAAACTCTGGCAATTCTGATGACCCATTTTCACCGAAGCTCTTTTCCTCATCTGACATTTAAATACAATGCATGGCAACAAAATGACATTTGGTGAAAAATATCCTTAATTTAACTTTTATTGAAATGGTAATTTAATTGGATGTTATAGGAGGCAATCCATTGTTCCTACCATGCCATCTCTACGTAGAACATGCTCACTTATGTACATGTTTATGAAACACACACACACACAAAATAAGGAGACACTGCAGTGTGCTAAGACTAAAACTATGACCTGATGACCTCCCTTTCCCACCACCTTACCAAGATCCATGCTTTTGGAGGCTTTCAGATTAATTGATTCAGGCTGCTTGGCTGCTGTCAAGGATCTGAAGCTGAAGTTCTGATCTGTTAAATATGCTGCTGAATCCACTACAGAACTGTGGAAAAAGCCATGCAAAATATTTAAGCACTAATGCAAAATGAAGTGAGGTAATTAAAACTTTCACAGTATAAATGTATTTTTCCTTCCAGTTGTTTGCAGTCATGCATCTTAAATCAGTCTCTGATTGTCAAGTTTCTTTTGTGAGATTTAGCACCTCTACTCACATGTACTTAATTATATATATTTAAATACTGATTCTTCATGAAGATAACTGCTGTTTTTACATACTTAATATTTAAATATGATTTTATTTAACAGAACAGAAGGGGAAATATCCAGTGCCAATAGTCTTGTTTTCCCTTCTGCTGAGCTCTATTTAACTGCCTCCTGTCTGAACTGTTTACCAAATAGGTTGCACAAAATGCAGCTTCTGCACCTGTTTCACTCTCTTTGACATGTCAACAATCTATTTGAATGATGGCATTTAAAAAGACCACTACCCATTCCTGTTCCACAGAAGCGCCTCATAAATAAAACCATGTGGAGAAACAACATTCTGTTTCACAAAGGATTGAGATTGGAAATTTGGTTCAGTTTAGAATTTGGAATGAAACCTGAAAATTTCAAAGTGCTCTATGGAGGAGAATTCCCCTTCCTTCCACAAAAACAGTTTCAGCTCAATGAAAACTTTTCATTTTGATTTTATATTACTATAATTCAAAATTTAAGATAATTTCAAACAAAAATAACTTCAATATGAAAGATTGAAATTTTTCATTCAAAAATGTTGAAAAGTGTGTTTCAAGAATTCAATTTCCCTCCACCATCTTTCCCCAAAAGGAATTTTTAGTGAAGTAGACAATTTTGCAAAGCATTTCAATTTAGATATAACTGCATTTTCTGACAATCACTATGGCATGTGAGCATAAGTATTTAAAAACAAATGAGAGTAAGAATCTCTCATATCCTTCTCAGTCTGTAGGAGAGATATAGCCAGATCATCACAAAATAAAGCATCTGAGACCTGGCCCATAGGTTTAATTAATTTACAAAGGATTTTGTTTGTTTATGTTTGTAAGAGAAAGTATATTATACACCTTTGAGATAAAATAGCATCATATTAAAAAGACAAAATAGATGCCAATGAAATTCACATACATGAAGTAAAACAAAATGAAAAAAAAATAAGAATCCACCTGTGTCTGATGTGTTTAAGGTTACAGAAAAATTATAGGATATACTGTACTTCTTGAAAAACAGTCGATTATAAAAATATTTTAAAAAATCTGAACACCAATGAGACCACAACTATTATGGTATAGATTCCACATCTATTTTCATGTATAGTAGCCTTGCTTTTAATCAATGAAAAATCACATCACAGTTATCAATGAGAACTGTTAACTGATTCTAGCCATAAATAATAAAAATAACTGCAATAAAAAGTACATCCAAACCTATGATTATAATCTTCAGAAAGCTGCTCCTCACTTGGGTGCGGGGGTATGGGAGGTGGAACTTCATTCTCACCACTACCATAGTCAGACACAGTCAGCTCTGAAACTATAAAGGGTTAAACAAAGTAGTAGCAGAACTGTTACTCCAGTTCACTGATCAATAACTTGAAGGCTTGAAGAGATGCACAAATTATACAAATACCTAAACTAACTAAAGAGGGATTAAATCATAAGAAGCAGAAAGTGCACATCTTGGGAATTCCAAAGAGTTGATTTGCCACTTTAAAGATGCACATTTAAAGATAAATTCAGTTAAACGCTGCTTATAGTAAAGTGCAGTGAAGGTTCTGCATTTGAATGCATATAGCCTTGCCTCCTACAGTTTTAATGTAATTAACAGTAAGTATAACTGCTTAAATTTTTTTTGTTGGCAACATTTATTACCTCCCAGCTAGACAACAAAGTGCATTCTCTGCAGACATCTCCTCTTTCTCCTTATCTGTTCTTAACAGGAGACAAGAAAAGTTGTTACTATCCCATGACAGGAGGGCTAAGCAGGAAATCCTCCTGGATCATAGTCTAAATTGCTCCTATAATGCCATTAATGACAATCAATTTATACCAGGATGAGTTTGGCTCAAAATAGGCATCCAAGTAGTCACAATGCTTGAGAAAACCATTGTTTAACAGAATTGCTGTGGATGTTACAGTACATGATTATGGCGGTTGGAAGTACAGCATACTAAACTCAACTGCAGCAGAGGGGAATCCACAGTAGCACCTTCAGATTCTAGGTCAAAGTTGTTTTTCTTTTCTCCTTTCTACTCTCTAGAATGTCATCACCTCTTTCAAACATGCTGCCTTCTCCCAGTTGCCATTGTGTCCCATGGAACCTACAAACATCAGCTTAACTCCTATCAGTCACACTACTCACAAGTTTGGCTTCAGTTTTTCCCCCCCTCTCTGCTATCTTCTCTTCACACACCACATCAACACTTCCTCTACAGTTCTTCACCTTCTTTGCTACTAACACATATCCTCTTTTCATCTCTTTATCCTCCCTTCCACTGTTTGCACTCCTCTTTGCTCTCCTCCTCCTATGTGTTCTCCCTCACTCATCAAGCTATAATCCTGCCTGCCATATAACTCTCCAAGTGCGTGCCCATCTTCTCTCCTACTTCCTTCCAGTTTCAACTCCATGCTTGCTTAGATCCATACCCATGCACTCTCTCACGCTCACTGAATCCTTGATTTCTCCCTGTAGTTCATCATGTATTGCTGCCTCACCTTCTACTGCAGCTGTGCTCTTATGGCTGCTGTGTCCTCCAACCTTTCCCACTCCTTTCAATTTCATCCCTTCTACTTTCTACCCTATTGCCTCTTCTCACGACCTTTTCATCTCCCTCAGAGAGGCTCACTTCCTTCATCTGATATCTGTCTCCAACTAATGTCAGCCCTTCACTCTGTCTTCATACCATGTTTCTTCAATTTCCACCATGCCAGCACCTCTAATTCTACTGTTTTTGCACTAACTTTCTCATTCTTTCCAAGCTTTGGTCTGACTCAATGTGAAGAATGAGGAATTTCATTAATATTGCATGTACGTTTATGCATTTGTTATTCTGTTCTTTGCTATATGCACTAATTTGCACCTAGAGAGGACACACAGCGGCTACGTCTACATTGGTGCGCTTTTGCGCCAAAGCTATGCAAATGAGGCTTAGCGTTAGAATATCGCTGAGCCTCATTTGCATAACTAATGATCCGCCATTTTCGCGGACCAGGCTCTTGCGCAAGACGGGGCTGTCTACACTGGCCCGTCTTGCGCAAGAAAAACCCTTTTGCGCAAAGCCCTTATGACGATCATTTTCGGGCATAAGGGCTTTGCGCAAAAGGGTTTTTCTTGCGCAAGACGGGCCAGTGTAGACAGCCCTGTCTTGCGCAAGAGCCTGGTCCGCGAAAATGGCGGATCATTAGTTATGCAAATGAGGCTCAGCGATATTCTAACGCTAAGCCTCATTTGCATAGCTTTGGCGCAAAAGCGCGCCAATGTAGACGTAGCCTTCTAGTAAAGACCCTTTTACTGATAATTATAGGAAAATTAGCAGATATACTCAACATTGCTTGGGTCCTTAACTCAACTAAGGACTTGTTTCTTTTTTTTTTAATAAAAGGAAAATGTACATTTTTATTTTTCAAAAATAATGTTATTTTTATGAAGTCATTTTTATTATGGATTTCTTTAAAAAAGGGATTGCTAAAAATTTTCTGTTTAATACTTTTTTTAAAAAATGGGAATTCCATCAAGTGTAACTTTTCCCTTTGTTCCTATAAATGCTTATTTGCTATGTTTTAACAATAAAGGGTTATAGTCAATTTGGTTTCCAATAACATTTTCTTTTAGTTTTCAAACCTTAAGCATTGATTTAGCTGTGCCAAAACAAAGCACTACTCCAAATTTCTCCGTTTTATCCCTTTTCTATAAGGTTTATTGAGAAGCAATCCTATTCCAAGTTTTATCCTGTTTTTCTAGCTCATCTTGGTTCAAGTGTCTTCAACATTCACTCAGTGATGTCAGTTTTGAGCACTGTACTTGATTTGGTGATTCTCTCTCTTTTCTGTTTGGTTTTATAAGAAGCAATTCCATTCCAGGCACATCCTGTTTTCCTGGCACAAACAAATCCTTACATTGCTTTAAGTAAAGATAAGAGGAAGTGGCATACCACATTTGGTGGTCCTAACTCTTGCCGTTTACGAGGCGTTCTTGATCAAAGAGACAATCAGACAAATTCTCTCAAATATGTAGTAGAAAAGAAGAGATGTTGACAATGTCTTGCTTGGAAGTCTATCCGTGACCCACCCTAGTGGACTGCATAAATTACTTTGACCAGTTTCAAGAGATACAAGGCAGACACACCAGGGGACTGATTGTCTGTTCCTGAAGATGGAAGGGAAAAGACAGGGATTGCTGGGGTGCTGGTTAATTCTGTTGTTCTTCCCTAAGCTCCCAAACACTAGAGTTTCTGGAGCAAGCTAGGTGTCCTTGACCTTCAGGTCAGACAGATAAAATACACGTGCAGACTGTTTGCTGTGTTCAACCTCCTTTTCTTTATTTCTTGAGATTAAACAATACTTTGTTTGGAAAGGCTGTTCTATGTCACTGCATTAACATACTGGTCACAACTACCAAAGTGAAGTCTTGCATGTAGCCAAATCCAATTGGATCTCTTGAATGATCTATGGTTGGCACACAGGGATGCTATACTCTGGCTACTAAGAGTGGTCGCATTCACAGGGTTCCAACTGAAGATAGCTGAAGGCAAGAGGACTTGAACTTGAAGGTTCAGAGATTTGATATGGATGAATGGTACAGCTGTCCTGAACCATGCCACCCAACTCAGAACTTCAGTCACCATACTGATTTGTGATTTATCAAAAACCACAATTCTTCCCTCTCTCCCAAAGTCTCTATCTATGACCATGAACAGTTACTCTTCGCCATTATTCCTTCCTTTTCTCTGTACTTTCCCTCCCACTTACTCCTTTTGTGATCACTAGTTTCTGACCAACCTCTTTTCCTCTCACACCATTCTGAATGTTTCCATAAATCCCACCCTTATTCTCCTCATTCTGTGCTACCTGCATTCCTGTTCTCACAATACTGAGCATCTCTGGAGGAAAAACTAGTGACTAGACTAACTTCTTCCACTGCGTCTTTTCATCCCTCATTTTTTTCAAGCTGCCCTTTTTCCTTTTTAGAGAGCATTACTCTTATTATGACAAAGTGACCTATACCACAAGCTCATCTATAATTCCAATTCTCTCCCTATAGGGCCTCATGCTGTAAGTTACCATATGCCCTTTGCAATGTAGTGACTGCCCTTTAATTCTCATTAAATTTACTCTACTAGAATTCAATGGGAATGGTTGATATTTAGTACATCTGAGGTTAGTGTGGCAGATGCAGCGCTGCCAGGTAAGAATCTAGGAATACGAATACAGTATTCAGAAAATTATTATACATGTGAACTGGTCAATGAGGTTAAACTACAGTATATTGGGCTATTAAGCTTTCCTTTATGAATATAGTCATCTAGTTTAGTAGAGGCAGTTAGAAACCAAGCAGGAAGGCAACATCATGGCTTCCAGAGAAAATCATGAGAGCATATGCTTGAAAGACAATGGAGACAGCTGTTAGCTTTGAGGATCCTATAGCCTGTCTCCCATGAAGATGTATGGTTTGTTTTGCCAGGCTGTATGCCTAGTGACAAAAAAAAGCACCGAACTATTAGAATGCCCTCTTAGGAGAGAAGGAGGCTCAGCTGACCAGGACTGTCCCAGGTGGATGCGGTGGCTTAAAACAAGGCTCTGCACAGAGAATCTGAAGAAGCAGGGCCCATAAGTGCTAGAACTAGGGATGCTGAAGGTGCTGTCATATCGCAGGCTAGAAATAATTTCCATTATATGCAGAGTTTATAGTTTGATTCAACAACTCTTAGCTTCCCCTCTATACAGATTTTTTCAGCACCACTGGCTGGGCCTGCCAGAGTAACTTCAGAAAGATGGTAAGCTCTTGGCAGGCAGGCCAGCATTCAGATGGGCTTATTATTTTAAAACAGGTTCTCTTAAATGTTTTCATTCTAAATAAATAATCCTTTGCTTTAAGATGGCTGAATGGTCACTGGTTACCACTGTCATGGCGCCTGCAGGGACTGAAGAGAAATCAGATCTGCTAAAATAATCGCAGTTAAATTACAGGGAGTTGTGGCCCAAGTGCTGATCTGAGAATAGGAGAATTGCACGATTCCAATCCCAGAGGGAAGAGCTGGTTTGAGGCCAGACATGTGAGAGAACTGTGCTGTAAGGGTATGTCTAGACTACATGGCTCTGTTGATAGAGCCATGTAGATGAGTTTACTAGACATAGGAAAATGAAGCGGCGATTTAAATAATCACTGCTTCATTTACATCAAAATGGCCACCGCCGCGCTGTGCCGATCAGCTGTTTGGCGGCACAGTAGGGCAGTCTGGATGCGCTGCGGTTGACAAGGGAAGCCTGTGTCAACCGCTCTGGTAAACCTCATTTCACGAGGCATAACGGAGCGGTCGGCACAGGGCGGCAGCCGTTTTTATGTAAATGAAGTGGCGATTATTTAACTCACTGCTTCGTTTTCCTATGTCTAGTAAACTCAACTACATGGCTCCGTTAACGGAGCCATGTAGTCTAGACATACCCTAAGAGACCTAGGGTGCAATGGTGCAGGTAAGTCCAGTAACTGTGACAGCTGGGCTGTAGGCTTTATGTCGTTTGGAGCATGGAAGGTTTCTGGTATTGTTTTTCTAGCATGCAAAATTTTAAAAGTAAAATAGTAAGAGCAATTTTCTGTATCACTCTTTTCATACACAAATGACACACTTCTAAATGTAGACACTTGTACATCCATGAAGATTCAACAAGCCAAGCCTTATAGGGCAGATATTTCATTTTTACAATAGTTCTTAACCAGAGATATGACAGCAATTCTCCTGCAAGCCCTGATCATTTTTTGGATGCAAAGGAGACTCTGATGAGGCAGATTCCAGTAATCTTTCAGCACCAGAAATGTAAAATTGCTGGCACTGAAGTATTGCTTCTCGAAGAGGTTGTTCTAAAAATGCTATTTCTGTACAACAGCTTGGCAAGAAAGAAAAGTAGGGACCTGTGGGTGGCAAGTATTATTCATGCAAAAATAGACTGAACATTGGCATTTCAACGTTGGATTAAAAACCCTCCTTAACTGAAATATCCACAGGCAGGACAAAATGTAATGTTTTGGCTATACCAGCTTTTTTCCAGACATTACATTTGGTCTTGCTCATGTATAATAAAAAAGATCCTTTAAAAAAAGTATTAATAAGCCAAGAGTCAATCTATTTTTGTTGAATTTCTAGGACAGTCTTATGTGTAGAGCAGTGGCTGGTATTGGAAATAAGTTATTTGAAAACATTAACTGAGCTATGACAATTAGTAACATAATTCAACTTCTGCCACTAATTTTTTGCATTAAGCACAGTATTGAATTGACCTCTCTGCTGTCTTTTATTACTCTTTACATTCTAGTAGCATCCAGAGCTTCAGCTCAGGACTGGAATCCCAATGGACAAGGCACTATGCCAACACATAGCAAGAGACAAATCCCTGTATCCAATATAAGACTGCAATCTTGCAACTTGTTTAGTGCGGGAAGACACATAAGCACATTCAAGTTCACTGGGGCCTTGTGGGGGTGTATGGTTTCAGATGTGCAGATATCATTGTATGATTGGAGCCTATTATAGAAGAAACTGCAAAAAACCTAACAAATGATGTGGAGGTGGAGAAAAGAGCTACATTGATAGAATGTGCATGTAAGGAGGTTAAATTAAACAAATATTTCAACTATAAAATACATGGTACATATATGTGCGCTGTACCATTTTAGGACCATAAACTCTGTTCACATCTACCTAAGGATTTCAGCTCTGCTATATAGAACTGTCTTCTAGGTATTGTGTGTCTTGTTTCCTTTTCTCCCGTCTGGCATTTTATTTGATCTCACTAAATAAGTCTCCCTAAAATCTAAGTCACAATGCAAAAATAGTTCACTATTTTCTCAGTAATATTTAAATATTGTGCTCCTTAGGCCATTGACTGACACCACCCACAATCTTCCAATGCCTTGGTTTATCTCTTTCTTCCTTCGTCCCATGTCTGTGGTGTCTTCTCAAGAGCTAACATCCATTCTCCTCTCACACTGTAGTGAGCGGTCTCCTTTCTTTAGCCTCTCAAAAATGTAAAACAAAGAAAGAGGAAAACAAAAAGACAAATGCTAGTAATCTCTGCTGCTAGGATCCCTCAGAGAATATACCACTCCCAAACAGGCCTTATTCTAATTCTTACTTAGTTACTTAAGGATGTGTTTAATTAGGAACATGAGTAATCCCACTGACTGGATGAGAACACCTAATGAGACTTCTCAAATGCTGAAAAAGTTAGACATATGATTAAATACCTTATTGAGACAGGGCCATACATAGCAGCCAATTAAAAGTTTCAAAGTTTAGAATGTGAAATGTAAATGATATGTTAATTGTGTTGTACAGTAAGGGACTGTACCTAATCTTACACATTTTAAGTCTTAATAAATTAAAATAGCAAATCTTATGACTACTATGTTATAGTATAACTTCCTTTTGGATTATAAAATAGGACACAAACTAGACAATTTGCATTGTAAAATAATCACTCTACCGATTAAGGATGTATAGAAAATAAATATTTTGACAATATATATTTTGCAATTATCATTTGTTTTTATTCAAACTTATGTGTTGGGCAGTGAGCTAGAAACTGCTACTTAAACTGGAACATGTGCCAGGAATTTAATTCACAACTTCTGAGTCAGCTCTCCCACCCGCTGCAGATCTTTAAGCCTCAAAGCGACATAGCCTGCACTTACTCTAATTAACAGTTTTTCTAGTTGATGTGGATTTCTGAAGACAAAAAGAGCACTTTTTTTGCATGAAGAAAGATGCACAGTACATACCTTTCAGTCTTTCCTGAGGACTATAAGTTATAAATTGCTGTGGGACAGTATCATTGCACCTGGAGACAGCGGTAAAGGCCTGACTGCCCTCATGTGCCGGTTTTTGAAAAAGCCCATGATCTGAGCGCTCCTGAGAAGAAACGGAACCGTACATTTTAATGTAAAAAAAAAAAAAAGTCTAACAGCCATGGAACAACAATTACTAAATCACACTGAGGTTTGTGCATTATGTGTCAGGCATTTATTATACATTATTAACTCTCCAGTGAGAAACATCAAAGATATCTTCAGATCACTGCTGACCACAAAACAAAAGATTATCCTTATATTAGAAATGACCATTAAGGATGATAAACAGAGAAAAGGACTTCTTTTTTCTGACCCACAACTGGCTTCACGTGATTCCTCCATCTGCAAGGGCAGCTTGTGGCATTGTCAACATACAGGCACAGACAAATACCACTGGTACTTCTTTGCCAACTAGTGTGTATGTTCTGATGATAACATACTAAAGCAGCCTTGTAACTCCTAAACCCACGTCTCCTAGTTGGCAGCTGAACAAATTCTTGCCACACCTCTACTCTGTTTTTCTGTTGAGATATTTCCTACCCTCATCTCCATATTGTAACTCCTAATTTATTCTCCTGACAGTTGCTGTTAAAATGCACAATTTATCAAACTGGGACAAGCTCAAAAAGGCACTTCTGTAGCTTTAGTAGGAAGAAAAATGACAAATATAGACAGTAAAATCTTTGGCTAATTATTACATGGTAGAATGATATTCTCAACATTGTAGTTTCTTTGAAAAGCCGACAAAACCACAAAGGGGCCTCCACTTGGTCTTCATTTTACAAAGCTGCCTTCACCTGGGCCAGCGGATTTCATAGTGCACGTGTAGCACTTAAAAGTTAGAATATGTATGTTACAATATTCAGTATTACTTTAACTTTTTATACATAGAGGATGGAATGCCAACACTACAAGGAACTGTACTGAAGAAGTCAAAGGGAGCAAAGTGTGGTAGCACTTTACAAGCTCTGGGTTTGCCTGAATCTGATTATTGTATTAATAAAATGTCCAATTTTAAACAATACACTTGGTCTTGACTATGTTACACAGGCACCAACACTTATGCATCCATTTTTGGGTACTATCACTTGTGCACATATGAATGAAGTGTTTTGTAACTTATTTAATATGTGCACACCTGATAATACTGAAAAATGTATGCAACTGAGTGTGCCTCAAAGCAGCAGAGATGGGTTAAAATATCTTTGAAACTTGCTTTATAAGACTACAGGTTGAACTTTTCTAGTCTGGCATTCTCTGGTCCGGCATCACGTTAGTTAGCTTGATGTCCGCTTATCTTGGGTGTGACCAAGTTTCCCACGGTCCCATAACGTTTGTTTACAGCCACCAGTCCTGGCTCTTAGTGTTCTGTGCTGCTATTTAGCTCTAATTTACCCCTACATGTCTTCTAATAATCCAGTAAGCAGTGGAAGCTTTGGTAATGCAGCTAGACAATACTGGCCTCCCATGATTTGGCAAATTCTCTGGTTTGGCACCGGTCAGGTCCAGAGGGAGCCGATCTAGAGAGGTTCAGTCTGTAGTGATTTTCCAGAGAAAGACAGGTTGACCATAAGGCCATCTTAATTGAGAACACTTCAGCATTGAGAGCCTACATCACTGAGCGACAACAGAGACACAACTACAGACCTATTCTCATAAGCGCCTTTTCTTTCAAGTAGTCACTGGCCAAATAACATGTTAACTGTTTTCTCCTTCTCCTCATTATAGTGCTCTATACCCAGGCAGATGAATAGTATATTCGGTGTCTTTTTATTAACCTTTGTTAACAACTATATGTGCCTCTGGTGTACCAGAATTCTTTAAGGTACATTGGGGAGATTAACCACTTATTCCTTATGCCAAGAGTTCCATATCTATTACCTTTTTCCAAGTATATTGCTGGATAAATCAAGCCCTGCACGGGTACAAACTACTCTTACTAAATTAAAGACTGGGATCTACTGGGGCAGGCAGTCTTAAATTAACAACTACCACCAAAAAAAATCTGCTTTTCCAGCTTTTTGATAAATGACACAATCGATATCCCAACAACTGATCAGTAACCAGCCTAATTAGAGTATTCAGCTTGTAAAACAGAGCTGTCATGGAAGGCCTCCATTAGTGTCCTGGCCAATAAAACAAATAATGGATTTTTAAACATACTCTGCATGTACCAAGCTGGGACGCAGAAGGCAGGAAACAGTTTTGGGGAAGGAAAAGAATGGGTCATGGCCCATTTTGCTATAGTCTCCAGCCTCAAATGGAATTACAATTGAACCTAGAGCACATCCTATAAAATTAATTTCTGTTTAAAATGAATTTGATTCAATCAAAAGCTCATTATGTATTCTTCACAGGGCATGTGTCAGAATTGTTTATGTGTTTCATACATCTGGTAATGTATAAAATATATACTTTGACTATGAAAAGCAACTTCTTGTATTTTTATTACATCAATAATTCAGTTGTAGTATTTTTGCCCAAGTTGACTTTTTTAAAAACAGAAGAAGCTAACAATGATAAGCTCTCTTTCTACTCTTCTCAGTAAGTGGGTTATCATTCATACCTATCAGAATACCCAATAAATATAAATGCACAATACTAGTTTTACATAAGAAACAGACCATGAAAGATAACTCAAGCTGAAGCAATTTACTTTCTTAAATTAACAATAACTTCCCTACAATATGATTTTACCCTGACTGAAGTGGCAACTACATTGACTGTCTAAGTGTGGTACTAAGACTATAAAGATGTGAAAATATTGGCCAATGATCTCAGAAAGTGCCCCAGGTAAAGCACACACCTGCTTTCCTTGTTTTCCTCTCTGCTATGTCACACTGAATATATATGAGACAACCTTTGTGAAAAGCAACTTCCCAGTGCAGTTACAGTAAAAAAAGTTTTTTTCTAATGTCACTCATGATAGGTGGTAAAGCAAGTTTCAATATAATCAGTGAAGTGGAATCTAGCACCTAGAGTTAACTATTCACTTCTTAAGAGAAGACAAATTCCCTTTCCCTGAGCAATCATTCTCTCTTTATATGTAAAACATGCAAAATTTACACCTCTGCTCTCACAGGATTATTACAAAACAAAACGCCTCACCCAGAGTCCTATACCATGATTATGATTACATATATAATCACACACACACACAATACTTATTTCACAGTAAAAGTTAAAATCTGCATGACTGGTGGATAAGCATCTTCAGAAGCCAAGTGCAGACAGCACATTTCTTTACAAGGATAGTAAAGTCACACAGACAACTCACTTGCCTCATTCCCTAGAGTTGAGACCAAAAAAACAGAAGAATTCAAAACTAGTAATTTTTTTCAAGTGGCCTTCTTTATGCAAGTATGAATTCACTCTTTCGGATCTGTGCAGGGATGTGCATGTTTATGGAACCAGAACTCTAATTTAAATGATTTTTTTAAAAGTATCAGCTAACGCCATATGTTTGGTGAAATTGTAACCCCACTGAAATCAAGGAAGGATTTCTAACTGACTTCAATGAGTCCAGGATTTCACCCAATCTCTCTCTCACACAGAAATAGGAAATATTTTCCAAATGGTGGGCGGAGAATTGTCCTAATAACTGTTATGAACTGTGCATACAATTCTTTCTTGCCACAAGAAAGTCTAATTCGTGAACCAGTTTTATGCATCACCTGCATTTGTCTATCCAGTCTCCTGAGAACGACCAACTGAATCATCCCGCGAATGTTCCCTTCCATAGACATGGACCGCCTCAGTGTCTCCATGGCTTCATGGTTGGATTTCCCCAGAAGAGACTCTCCATTCACAGCAATCAGCTGGTCATTTATTCGCAGGCGGCCATCCTACAAAACAACCAAAACTTTGAAGTAATACTATGTCTGGGCAGGAGAGAGTCATGTGTTTCTTTCTTAGAAGCTACCTACACTCCAGTTGCAGATATCACCAAATCTATGTAAAAAAAAAAAAAAGCCATGTAGTGCAAGCTGGCCAATTCACAATACTGGGAAGCACAGTTCAAGATAGGGTTGCCAGATGGTTTCAACAAAAATACCGGACACACTTGACGTTACACCACAATCTACATTACATCTTATTTAGAAAATACTGGACATTTATATTTCCTCAATTTGTTTCCTGAACAGAAAGCTCAAATACTGGACTGTCCAGTTCAAAACCGGACACCTGGCAACCCTAGTTCAAGAGGCATCTCTTCTTGTGCACTTACTTTTTTTAAGGAGTCCTAAAGCAGAGAAAATGGAAATATGGACTCTGGATTAGAGTATACATACTACATCTGTTTAGTATGTATTGTGCAACCAAGAATCAACATTACAACATCTTTTTAAATTCTAAAAGCTCTTCACATACTTTCACAGCTAAACCTGCTGCCATTAACAAAAGGTTGTGCCACCTAGAGTAGTTTTTGTTTTTGAAAAAAATCCAGTCACTTTCATTGCTGGAATAATAAACGTATGGGCGCTTATTTTCTGCCTTTTATAGGCCTACTGTTGCTTTTATTCAGATCTGTGATTTTTTTTTTTTTAATTTTGTATGTACCTGCTAAAAAGTAAATAAAAGGACAGAGGAATTCTTCCAGAAGTGAAGGCTATTCTTAGAGTTCACTTAATTCACAGTTATCAAGTGTGTATCACAACTCTGAAAGAAGGAAGAGAAAGGGGCTGAGGTTGAAGGAATCTAGGATGAATGGGAAGGGGAGAGGAATCAAAAGAACAGGCAGACAAGCAAGTGGGATCAAAAAGCTTGCTTAACATTAATTTAATTCAACCATGTACTCATGTGTTGTTCAGAATGTACTCCTCAGAACTGTTTATACACCTCATGGCTGTGTGATCCAAAATAGATACACTTTTCCATTTTTATTTTTATTTTTCTATCACTCTGATGTTCAATTAACTCTTGTAGCATTGCTGCCAAGTCTAACTAAATGATTTGTGTGAGTGACAGCAGCCATGACAAACCCAGTTTTCTCAAGTATTATTTTTGCTGGAATTGGGAATCAATCACTGTTCCCAGCGCAGTGTATGACTAGAAAGCAGTGCCATAGTACAAAAAGGAACAACAAAGTCCAGAAAAGGAAAACAAACAGGGATGGAAAATGAGTGTAGCAATGAGGGAGAGTAATGGACAGAAGAAAATCAGGAAGATTATGACCTTCTGACAAAGGGGCCAGGGAAAGGAGCACAGAAAGCAGTAGTGCCATTTGGGAGGAATATAGTGGAAAATACTCAATTGTCAGTGTTTTATGGTAGCATGCATTTAACATACAGCCAAGGAAATATGCTACCCTCCCTCCCACCCCATAAAAATGGTGCTTTCGGATACATGAAAGTGACGGGTAGAAAAGAGTTAACACTTTGGAACAGGGCATTTTATTACTAGGACATCAGTTATAATTCCTAATAAAATTCACTGAAACGAATGACTCTATTGATTTCAATGGAAGCATGAGGAAAGAGGCTTTCTTTTTTGTAAAGATCAAACGATTCTGATTTTTTAAAAACAGACTCATGTTCTTCTCATACAATCCTTTCACTGTTCTGTGGCTATTTCTGTGAATAAGCACGCTTGCTTAAAAATCTATCAAAACTGGTTGGACAAATATATACAATTATACAGTAGACATTTTCAAATGTTAGCCTACAGTTGAGACTATAACAGTAAATTATTTAATTAATCGTGGCAGTCATAGAAATTCCTGTACTTTCTTGTTTTTGCTTTGCAAGACTTTCATGTGAGATTTAGTATTTCTATAAATGTTGGCTGTCTTTTTACAAAACCTTGTTTGACCTCTTTAAATGTGGTAGGCTTAAATTCAAAACTCACGAGTTATCTGACGGACTAAACAAAAGCAAAGTAGTCGAACTACATGCTCTACAATTGAGTCCATTTACAATTATTGAACCAACCCACCAAAAACAACAAACAGTTGGAAGACAGCTGAATGCTGTATTTGCAGGAGATCAGGACAACGTTTATTTAGCACAGAGACTTTGTGAGATTTTGAAGAGTGGGGAAAACATTTGAACAACCCTCAAACTCAGATTTGCACGTGACTGGTGTTAGTATCCTGTACTACAAGATAATCCACTTGGCTCAAGACAGGCTACATGTTTGTACTGTCATACAGTATTTGTACTTTTTCTTTTATCTCTAAAAGGTTTCTTTCTTTTTGATTAGGAAAACAACTTTTAGAATCTGCACAAACTTGTATTTTTCCACTCTATCTTCAAACCTGCAAGTGGGCGATAGTCCTTAAGAATGAAATTAAGGTCTCATTGCAGTGTCTGAGTAATTGTGATTTATGTGGGAATCAAAGCAAAAGGTAAATTTATGACAACCTCTATTTGCAGGCAGGCCACAGGACATGTAGCATTTTGACTGTAATAGTGGCCATAGCACTATATTCTCCTAAACAGAGTTTGCTCCCTCAAAATCAAACTCTGGCTACTCCCTGACCACCTCTGACCTCATTCCCTCTGAGTGAGCAGCTTCCTGGCATTCAGCACCGGCACTCTACTTCCTGACCAACCCCACACAAGTAACCCCTAATATTTACATTACTAAAGGCTACAAGAGGCTTGGACTCCCATTGTGGTAGGTGTGGCGCAAACATACAGGAAGAAATAATCTCTGCCCTGAAAAGCTTATAGTAGTAGTTCTACTGTATTTCAGTTACAGAGGAGGGCGTGTGTAGGAAAAGTGGGATTCGATTCCAGCATGCTACAAGACATGTGAAAATGAAAACACTACAATTAAAGAATGAGAGGATTCAGCTAAATACATTCATCCGAATGGACACTTTAACATCTCACCCAGAGATGAAAGGTGTCTACAACTGCAAATGTCATGCATATTGGTAATACCTCATTTACAGCTATCCAAGTTGAAGAGCACATCCTTTGCAAAAATCAGAGACAGACGTTGATGTGGGTCTTTAAGTATGACAGTGCTTTTATCTTGTACAGTTCTTTAAATTCATTAGGATTATTTAATTTTTCCATGTCACTAATTTTTGTTTGTTTGTTTGGACACCAACTACAGGAGGAGTTAAATCATTCCATGCTTATTGGTAGCTGTAGGTATACTGGATGAGTTGACATTCTCTCAAATCTATAAAATACACTCCAATTTCTTTATAAAAGCTAGCATAAAAATCTCAATTTTCCCCTATATTTTTCACAATTTCTTTACTGGATTTCTTCACAGCCTTCTCAAACAAATGAGTTAAATCACTGTGCTAAAATTTCAGAAGTCATTGAAAAACATTGGTCTGTCTTCAGACCTTCTGTCCAGACTGATAAGAGATAATACTAACCAGCCAATATTGTTTACATTTTGTACATAGCCTAATATATTCTTTTCATTCTGGAAAAGAGACATTGGTGAAAGTAGTCTTTCAAACTCTGACATGTTAAAGACATTTGGACAGCATAAAAAGGCACATTCCATGAATAAATATCCAATTTGTAGCACTACATCTATTGCAGTGCTGAGACAAATTCGTTGGTCTCTTGCTGCTGTATGTGATCCGTAAAAGGGTAAGAAATAATCTGATGACTCCAAGCTGATCTGCAAATCCTGTACTCATGCTCTGTTGAAGACAAACTGCAATTGTGTGGGAGGAAGTTGTTTTTCAAAACTGTAACATCTAACAATATAACAAAAAACAGATTCATGTTTACATTCCAGCCACAAAAGGGAGATACTGTGAGATCATCCCCATGCCTAAAGGGTTATGAATGTCTTGATTTTGCGGTAGTCACTGTTTCACAAAAGAACTCTGGATAACTTAAAAGCAATACATGTGCTTAAATCCAAGTATTTTTGGTTCAAAAATCTGTACAATAAACTACAGGGAAAAATAAAAGCCCTGAATTTAAAATTCCCAATATGCAGGGCTTTTGATATAAATGATATAATCCCAAATTTATACACACACGCGCATAATCCCAAATTTATGCACACTCTTTCTCTTTATAAACTGATGCAAGGAATTGTGTAGTTGTAGAAAATTTACCTGGTGTTGCTAGCATCCTTAAATCAAATAAAGATTTGTTTTTCTTCATTTACAGCTATTGTTCTGGGGTACACGTGGGGATGAGGGATTCGGTACGCAGACTGTCCCAGGCAGGGCCAGCCTTAGGCCAATTAGATCGATTCGGTCGAATCGGGCCACATGCCTAAGGGGGCCCCGCGCCCCTGAACCCAGAAGTACGTCACGTCATGCCTGGGATTTTAAAACTGCTAGAAGGCACGCCGCGTGGCTGCCTCCGGGTTCGGACTGCGGGGCCTGAGCGCAGACTACGGCCCCGCAATGTGAAAGGCAGAAGGTAGGGAAGGGGCTTGTGCAGCAGGGAAGGGGCTGGGGAAGAGGGTTTGGGGGGCACGAAGAGCCAAATGGCAGCCAAGTGCAGACAATGAGGGAAAGGGCAAGAGGGGAGGTCTCTGTAGAAGGCAGAACAGGGTGATGCTGGGAGAGAAGAGGAGAAGGGAAGGGCATTGGGGG
>JANRFK010006693.1:12569668-12587561 GCA_030068395.1 Apalone spinifera
CTCCTCTCCCAGCATCATCCTGTCCCCCCTCCCACTGACACCTCCCCTCCTGCCGTTTTCCTCATTGTTTGCACTTGGCCCCCTAGCATTTGTCTCTCTCCTGCACCCTGTCTCTTGGTGCCTTCCCCTTTCTTCCCCCTCCCACTCCGCACAAGCCCCTTCCTCTCCCATACCTTCCCCTATTCCGCCCTCCCCCTCCGCACAAGCCCCTTCCTCATTTTCCCCTTCCCCCTCTGCACAAGCTCCTTCCTCTCCCATCCCTTCCCCCATTTTCCCCTTCCCCCTCCACAAAAGCCTCTTCCTCCCCTTACCTTCTGCCTTTAACTTTGTAGGGCCGGAGTCTGCGCTCGGGCCCCAGAAGTCCCCCGACTCCGAACCCAGAGCTAGGCCGCGCAGCACAACGCAGCGCCGAGCAGTTTTAAAGTCCCGGGCCGTGATGTCATGTCACGCCCAGGCATATTCCCACTCACCTGGGAACACTTCACATGGCAGCTGCAACCGGCAGCGGGAAGCCGGACTGAAAGCTGCGCACGGCAGGGATGGGATGGGGTCGGGTGGGGGACACTCTGGGGCCCGGGTGGGAGGACGCGCGGGCGGGCCGGGGCCCCCTCCAGGCAAGGCCAGGGGAGAGACCCAGCTCCACATATTGGTGGAGCAGGACCCCCCACTCAGAATACTGGAGGATGGGCGCCACGAGCCCATATAACTCGCCATCCATGCTTCCGGGTTCAGGGCGCAGGGCCCAATTCCAGGGAATCGGACGAATCGGCCTAAGGCCGGCCCTGAGGACCACCATATCCCCATCTGACAATCCTATCTAGGTTCTTACACTGCACTTCACAGTTCGGTCTAAAAATTGTCCAGAGCACTTTACCAAAGCAGTGTTCATTCTGACAGAACTTGCTAGATATGAGAGACCAGGGCTATCTGTCAAACAAATAGAGATGCCTACGCTTCAGAGGGCACCTTTAGGGGACAGGCACAAACATGGAAAGAGAAGGCGTAAGAGACAGGGACAGAGAGTTGCCTTTCTCCATGATAGGCCACATCTCCACTTGCAGGAAGACTGATGCTGCAGCATTTGATTTAGTGGGTCTAGTAAAGCCCTACTAAATCAAACGCCCCCGTTGGTGCTGATATGCCTACTCTTCGTGAGGAGTGAGGAAAGTCGAGGGGAGCTTTTCTCCTCTTGACCTCCCATTTTGAGGATGGCACCAAAGCTTAGCTTACGGTACATCAACGCCAGCTACGTTTTTCACTTAGTTGGAATTGTGTACTTTAAGCCAACTCTCCCTGGTAGTGTGGACCTGGCCTTAGACATTTTAAGCAGGCAAAGTTTAGCACTTTCAACTTGGAAAAAGACGTGCCCTTATTATCGTCCTTCTTTTCACATTTCACAAAGATACGAATCTCCCACAATACACACACACATGCCCCATATGAAAGTCTACATGGAGAAGAGGCCCACTGCAGTAACCACCATTGCTATCATGTGCCTCAGAACTAAGTTCTCCTCTTTCAGTACTTTCATACCCAATCTATTTAACATTTTTGTTGTTAAAACAAAACCACCACCACACTTAAGTTACTCAAGTGCATTTGCTATCAGCATACATTAAAAATCAAGGAAATCTTGTTTAGGCAACATTAACAACCACACCAACCTCAATTCACCCCCAACAAACAATTTAAGGAGTCTGTGATTTTAAGGCAAACGGGAGGTTTTTCAAAAATGATTATGTGATGAAGGAGCTCTAAGTCCCCTTCACTTAGGCACTTTTGAAAATTCTACCCAAAGCCCATTTCACTCCAAAATATACTAACCGCGAAAGTTCAGTCAATTTCTCAAAAGTCCCTCAAATGCAAAGCCTTGACTCTGACAACACTTTAAAAACATTAGAAAAATACACACTTTAGCAATACAAGTCTACATCTTTGTAAGATCTCTTTATAAAGAAATACTTGAGCAATCATAACTATGAGATAAAATATTGGTGTGTACAATACACACACATATGATATTATGTGATGAGTTGGAATTAGCACTAGAGTAATTTTCAGGAAGTGAGAAGACAGGAATTTCCTCACTAAAAACTGAAAGAGTGATTAAGCCAGAACCACAGCTGAGCATGTGAATATCTGAAAGCTACCACAGACAAGAACTAACACAGTTTTCCCATACCTTAAAAGCTGCACCTCCATGGATAATAGATTTGATGAAAATCCCAAGGTCAGCCCCAGTCTCCCGAGATTTGTTGCCTTTCAAGCTGACACCAAGTCCAGCAGAGCCTGAATCATTTAGAGGTATCTCAAAGGTCAGCTGTTCTGTGGTCTCCAGCAAGAGAAGACTGCAGTTAGGCTCTCCTTTCTGTGGGAGAAATTGAAAGATGGAAACATTGGTGGAAAGAGAGACTATTACACTCACAGCGCACTCTAGATTTCACAAATCTATGGTAATTATTTGGACAAGTTCATGTAACTAAAAAAAGTTTTGCACCATAGGTCCTTTATCTAGTTAACAGCTCTTTGGTACCACAAACTAAAAACCAGCATGGCAATTGCCTATAATTTGGTCACATGATTCTGTGATCTAACATATATTGATAAAATATTTATAGATATGATTACATGGGAAATTGAAACATAAACACTACTATAAGTCTGATGCTACCACATATATAAGGCAAGGACCTTGAATTTCAAATAGCTACCTTAAAAAAATACCCATATAAATTCCCACTGCCTTTACATGTAATGATTGCTTATTTTAATAAAAATTACTGCAACTTTATTGGATGAATGGGTACATGTTTAAAGTTTGGAGCACAAGTGGAAGAAACAAAATTAACAGAAAATGGTTTGTGCCGAAAAATACCATTTTAATAAGCAAAGTATGAAGTTAACATTTTTTCAAAGATGATGGGACTGAAATTCTGTTAATCCACAGAATGGACACCACATAAAGAATGGGAGGAGAAACTTTTCATCACTGTACTGCCAATGCTCTTTAGACACAACTTGGAGGTATACTAGAACCTCAGAGTTATGAACATGAGAGTTATAAATTGACCAGCCAACCACATACTGCATATGGAGCCGGAAAGACATGATCAGACAGCAGCAGACACACACCCCTCTCCTAAAAAAAGCAAATACAGTACTGTTCTGTGTGAAATGTGAGCTACCAAAGATAAAGGGAAAGTTTTAAAAAAGATTTGGCTAAATAAGGAAACTGTTTTTCTGCTTGTTTTATTTAAATTAAGATGGCCTAAATGCAGCATTTTGCTTCTGCACAGTGAAGTTTCAAACCTGTATTAAGTCAATGTTCAGTTGTAAACTTTTGAATGAACAATCATTACATTTTGTTCAGAGTTATGAATAACCTCCATTACCAAGGTGTTTGTAACTCTGAGGTTCTTCTGTACCACATATTCATGGCTACAAGGAAATTCATGCAGCACTTCCCTGTCATCTCTGCAGAGAATGCCAACACGGGTATCAACGTATGCCAATTGTGGGGCTAGTTTCTGGATAATCATTACAGTTCTTTTATGACCTTAACATGTATGACTCTGTTCAACTGGCAGCAGACATTTAACACTCTACATGGGCAGCAAGAGATATGATTAACTTGCATTTAGTTTTTACCCTTATTGTTTATGTCAATCATTGAAACGGTATCAAATGAATACACATTTCACTTACATTTATCTAAGATGCCATTACTGCTGATGGAGAGTAACTACTATTCAAGGAAAACAAAAATCACATGACTCAGTGAGCTAACTATAAACCTCAATTCTAATATGTACCAAATACAAATATTTATTACATTTAATTGCATGAAAGCCAATTTATTTCATTTAATTGGAAAACAAAAATGGCATGGTGTTGACACTGATAATTACCATCTACATGTCATCATCATGTTATCTCCAACACTCTTGCTATACTTATGTGCTCTCTTGCCTCTGTTCACTTGCAGTAAACTTTCTGTGGCATTTTTCCTTAGGCAAGTATGTAACGAAATTATAACACGAGGAGGAAACAGTCCTATAAAACTTTCCAAAGCCAATGAATTAAAATAAATAAAGGAGAAAGGACTAGAGTGGTTAGAGAATATGACTGGATGTCTGACCTTTGGATTTGTATTGTAGTCTGTGCCAATGACGCACGTCAAGTTACTAAATCACATAACCCATGGGCAGTGCCTCCCCTTTCTCTCTAGCTGAAGTGCATTAAACTGGATCTTACTGATTAACGATCTGCAGTTATGAAGTGTATCACCACAATGGGGTGCTGCTGCCAAGGTGTCTCACCAAAAAGGCATCTGCTGCTAAGGTGCGTGTATCATACAGTGTTGGATGACTAAGATTTCTTATGACTATGGAATGAACTGCAGCAGAAACCTGACAATCCCAGGATCAGAGTGAGTTTTAGCATAAATACTTAGATATTATGGAGGTAGGGACAGGTCTTCTGTTCAGACTATTTGAAATGGAAATGGAGGAGTGGCACAACATTTTGGGCCAAAGTAAAATAGCAGGACCACTGCTGTCCCAACAAAAACTGGCTTCTCACTGAAATATATACCACAACCACACCAAACATCTAAAGTATCTCCTTCAGTACCGACAGCGCCCCAAACGCCTTATTTAAAATGGATCACCTTCACTGGTTTCTGTACCAAATATGAGCTTTAGTTTCAACTACCAGCATAGCAAATGGAAAGGGAATATCAATATTATTTCATATAATCATATCATTTTGCACCATGAATACCCTGTGCTCTTGCTGACATTCATTTATATATTTTCTGCACTTTTCTTCAGTATCCCTTTGATTCACAAAATAAACAGTTGCTGAAACAACACAATACATAAAACAACTCTCCAAGCCAATACAACTGCAACCTTTATGCCCCTTCAGCACAGTGCAAGAAAGCCTGGGTATAAGAAAAGGGCTTTATAGTGAAGAAGTTGGAAAACTGCCAGTGTCCTCAAATGATGACAGGAGAGACAGCATGGATAAAACATACTTTTCATCACTCATGAACAGCTCTCTCAAGTGTTTTTTTTTTCTTGACATGTCTCCACAGAGGACAGAAAGTTTTAACAAGGAAGCTGCAAAATACTGTTAATTCTAGTGGACAACATTATAACTAGGCAATTACTGCACATTTGTATACTGCAAATAAGTACAAACATGCTTTATCGCATAGTTTCTATAAATAATTGAGTTCAGTTCTAAATTAGATTTCTATATAAGTAAACTGCTAAGAACATGGGAAAAGTTAACCAAACACTTAAGTTTTAAATAACATTTTTACATTTATTTAGTAAAGATATTCTGTATATTAGTGCTTTCCACTAATACACTGGGTTATCATCATGACCGCGCCTTGGCATGTTATCTGTACCAATGAGATCTTAAAATTTGTTCAGTGAGACAGAAATACTATTTTTTGTTCTGGATTAGGTTTCTTTGAGTTCTCCATTAATACCCAATTTGGAATCCTTATAGTTTCACTGCAGCTTTCTAAGAATCAATTAACTTTATTATAAGAAAACCCCAATACATTAAAAGCTCAATTTAAACAACAGCTGTTTGTACCTATTACTCAAGGAACTCTCTAGACAATCCCCCTGAATACCTTTCAAAACTGCTCCTTGTCCAGCAGCACTAAACTAATCTAATAACTGCCCCTCCTTGGGAGAATATTTATATTCAGTTTTACTCTTAAGATCCAGCTACTGTTTACTAACAGTCTGGCCCTTTTGGCTTACAGCAAAGAAGAACTGGAAAACATGATCTCATAGGGGGCATCTGTGTCAGAAGCTAAATGCGAAGAAAACTTAACTTATGCAAGTGACAAAGGCAGAGAAACAGCAGTTAATTGGTGTTTGTTTCAGGAGAGAAACTGAATCACCAAAAAGTATTTTGTATTAGGAAGTACACTTAGTGTCACCAGAGAGAAATCTGGAAAACTGAATAGGAGAACCAGCTCAATGTGCATGGGCGGCAGCAAAAGAGATGACAGAAGTACTGTGGGAACAACAAGTAAGGAACCAACAGAAAAGAAAAGTATGCATGGCATGTGTTTGTCCCTGCCTATAGTTTGAGAAGAGGAGGAGGTTACTTACCTGTGCAGTAACTGATGTTCATCGAGACGAGTGTCCCCATGGGTGCTCCACATCACATCAGAGCGCCGCCGCACCAACGATTGGAGTCTTCAGAGCAGTGCCCTTGAAGCGTAGCAGATGTGAGTCCTGAGCCGCAGGCATTGCGCATGCACGAGTCCTTCCTCTCCTCAGTTCCTTCCCTACCTCAGAGAGAGGCCAGAACTCCGAAGTGGAAGGGAGGCTGGTAGAGCACCAACGGGGACATTCATCTCGAAAAATGTCAGTTACTGAACAGGTAAGTAACTACAACTACTTCTTCTTCTTCTTCTTCTTCTTCTTCGAGAGAGAGATGCCCCTCTGGGTGCTCCACATCAGATGACTACAAAGCTGTATCATTGTAATGAGGTAGGGATTTCAGATCTGGCATGAAGATGGTGGAAAGGACTGTCTTGGGAAATTTAAGTTCAGATAACGGTCCCTGAGTAAGTGTGTAGTGTTTTGCAAATGTATGGTCTGATGCCCATGTAGTGGCTTTGCAAATGTCCACAATGGGAACCTTGCATAGAAATGCTATTGAAGTAGACATGGCTCTAGCAGAATGTACCTGTAAATTCGTGGGAGGATTAGTGGTGGACAAAATATAGCAAAATCCGAGATCCAGTGAGAGATTGTTTGTGATGAGATGGGTTGGCCCTTCTTATGATTAGCTATGGAAACGAACAGCCTAAGAGAAGATCTGAATGGCTTTGTATGGTGTAGATAGAAAGAAAGTGCCCTGTGTAAATCAAGCATGTTCATCTTTGATTTGAAGGAGTTGGCATGAGGCTTGGGTTGAGATGGAAGGATGATCATACTCTGGGTAGGAATTTGAAGTGAGTGCCTAATGTCACTTTATCCTTAAAGATCATGTATGGAGGATATGCTATAAATGCCGCGATTTCTCCCACTTGCCTGGCCGAGGTAATTGTTATGAGGAAGGCTGTTTTAATAGAAAAGTGTAATAAGGGGCATGCAGCCATCGGTTCAAAGAGGGGATGTTTAAGTTCATTCAGACTAGGTGCAGGTCCCAAGGTTCAGGTGAACGCAAAGATTGAAGAGTCATCCATCTTGAAGTGAAAAGTTGTAATAGTAGCCAGATGAACCTTGACAGAACTAATAGCAAGACCTGACTGTTTACAGTGCAAGAAGTACTCCAGGATAATGGGTACAGAAGCCATCGATGGGGTGACCTGACAGTCTGAGCACCATATGGAAAACTTCTTCCATTTCTGAGTGTGTGTCTTCCATGTGTTTTGGGCCTTGCTATGGAGTATAATACATGTTGTACTCATTCTGAATATTCTAGCTCTTGTGAGAAAACCATTGAGATACCACGCCTTGAGGTGTAGCATATGAAGGTTAGGATTGATCATTTGGATTCCTGGTTGGAAAAGGACACCTGGGGTCGCCGGTAAGGGTGGAGCGTGTGACATCCTGGTGAGGAAAGGAAACTAGGATTTTCATATCTATGATGGAGTGAGGAATATTACTCTGGTGTTTGTCTGCTCTCACTTTGTGTACAACCTTGATTAGGAGAGGTATGGGAGAGAATGTGTACCAGAGGAGAGAGGAGCAGCTGACTGGAAAAGCACCACCATTGATCCCTTTCCCATTCCCACTCTGGCACAGAACAGCTGACTTTTCGTGTTGGTTTGAGTGGTGAAGAGATGTATCATGGGTGACCCTTTGGTGGAAGATCTAAGATAGGATGTCCTGGTTGATTTGCCATTCGTGTTCTGTAGGGAACACTTTGCTGAGCATGATGGCCGTAGTGTTGAGATTGCCTGGGAGATGAAAGGCAGTAATTTTTAATCTTGTCTTAAGCACCAGTTCCAGAGTGTTATGCATTCCATGCATAGTGTGTGGGACAGTGCTCCAACCTGTCAATTTATTAAAACATAGCCACCATGTTGTCTGTACATATTCTGACATGACTGTTGGTAATAAAGGGAAGGAATTGTTCGATGCATATCTTACGGCTTGAAGCTCCAGGATGTTGATGGATAGGTTCCTCTCTGCATTGGACCACATTCCGAGCCATATGGTGCTGCAAGTGTGCCCCCCAGCCCATAAGGGAGGCATCTGTAGTTAAAATGATCGACAGCTTTGGTGCAAGGAATGGGATGCTGAAACAGAGATTCTCGGATACTGTCCACCACTAAAGGGACTGCCTCACTATTGTGGGGACAGATAGGGATTTGGAGTAACTGGAGGCAATCAGGGCCAAAACGTTGGGGCTGGACTGTAATTTATGTACCCGTTGCACTATTTTGTGGAATTGTTCTGTGGAAAGAGGCACAATAGCCAGTGTGTAGTCCAGGTAACCTTTGATGAATTGTATGTTTTGTATAGGGAGTAACATACGTTTAGTTTTGTTAATTTGCAGGCCAAAAGTTTTGAAGCGGTGCATTGGGATGGACGTACTGCAATGAGAGATGATTTTGGCACACGCTTTAAAGAGACGGTTGCCCAGGTAAGGGAATATGATATTTTGCTTTCTTATGTAGGCAGTGACAACAGCTAGTACTTTGGAAAACACCCGTGGAGCTGTGGACAGGCTGAATGGTAGAACCTTGTACCGGTAGTGTTTTGAATCTAGAACAAATGTGAAAATATGCATCTTACAAGTTGAGATACAAGAACCAGTTGCCCTGTTCCAGCACTGGGATAATGGTAGCAAGTGTCACCATTTTGACTCTATGTTCCTTTACATATTTATTTAGTGCTATCAAATCTAAATCAGCCTCCATCCTCCCAACTTCTCAGTGAGGAAATAATCTGAACAAAAACTCTTCCTGATAAACTACAGGGGAACTGTCTCTGCTGCTCCCAGATGTAGTAGGGGTTGTACTTCCTGTTGGAGAAGGGTCTCGTGAGAGTGGTCCCTGGAGAGACGGAGTAGGGGAGTGGAAAGGGGGATGAACGTAAAGGGAATAGTGCATCCATATTTGATTAGCTGAAGCATCCACCTATCTGATGTTATCTTTAACCAGTTATGGTACAGGTTCTACCTCCCTTAACTAGGACACTCTGGTCTGGCAACATCCGGGGTCCAGAAGAACCATAGATGTTCCTGGACCACAGAGCCCAAGGATAGGGAGTCATGCTGTGGAGCAGGAGCACGATGGGGGGGGAGGGAGAAGAGGGCACATAGCTGGGAGCAGTGACCAGGGAGCTCCAGCCCTGGACAGGGAGCCCTGGCTCTGGCAGCAGCCAGGGAGTTCTGGCCCCGGCTGCGTGGCTCTGGCCCCAACGGCGGCCAGGGAGCATGTGGCTCCAGCCCCAGTGGTGGCCAGGGAGCACGTGGCTCCTGCAGCAGCAGAGCCAGGCAGCAGCGGAGCTGTGCTGGAGCCCTAGCAGCATGGGCCATGAGGGGAGGAACTTCCCCTTGTTCAGCAAATCCCCTCATTCAGGACTGATCAGGTCCCAAGGGTGCCGGAACAGGGAGATCCAACCTGTAGAACAGAAGGAGGTAGTGTTGAAAAAGTTTGTAAGAAGATGATAGCATTGGAATAGGCAAGAAGATTTCTCGACCCTCGACATGTGGCTCAAATTTGCTTATTGAGCTGCTGTGGTTGTTGTGTATTATTGGAGGATGGGTGATGTCATTGTGATTTATTCCTATTGTGGTGCTGCTGATCTTGTCTGAGGTAGTGTTGGACGTATTGCGAGTATCTCGGTCTAAGGTATGGTTGATACCAAAACTGTCTTATCCTAGGTGCCGGATTGTGGATACTGAGGGATCTGAGAGTCGCCCTGGAGTCCTTCATTGAAGGCAGCACGTCATTGGTATTAGCTGCAAATAGTTTCTTGCTTGTGATCTTCGACTGTGGACTGCATCTCCCCAGGAAAAGAGGTAGAATTAAACAAGGAGGCTTGCCTCATGACGACCGCAGTAGCTGTTGAACGTGCGGTAGTGTCAGCAGCATCCAGGGCTGCCTATAATGCTGTTCTAGAAATTGTATGACCTTTGGCAATTACCGCCTTCTATTGTTGTTTCTTAGCTTCCGATATGTCAGCAACAATCATTGAATTTTAATAGTTTCTGTGGTCATATCTGCTTAACAGGACTGCATCATTAGCAACATAGAACTGCAGCATGAAAGACAAGTAAACTTTACGTCCAAAGAAGTCAAGTCTTTTACTGCGATCAGAATGCATGGATCAGATGTGCTGCTGTTTATTTTTCTCATGAGCAGCCTCCACCACCAGTGAGCTGAGTGGGTAAAAAGGAACCCAGATCCTTTAGTTGGCACGTAGTATTTTTTGCCTGCTGTCTTGCATGTGGGTATAGCCATGGCAGGTGTTTACTATATGGTTTTGGCTGGCTCCATAGTTGCAGGGTTGATAGGCAAGGCTATTTTGGAGGATGTTACAAATTGTAAAATATCTGTAAGTTCATGCTGTTTCTCTGTGACCTCCTGAAATGGGATGTTGAGCCCTGCAGAGACCGGCTTGAAAAGATTTTGAAAGTGAGAGAAGTAGTCAGCAGTAGTAGGTGAAAGGAGGCATGACGGCTTCATTGGGCAAGGAAGATGCATTTGTATCCACGGATGTATCAGGAGATGGACCATTGTTGTGATCATCCTCTATGTCCTGTTGGCACCAAGGCAATGGTGATTATGGTGGAAGAGAATATTGCGGTATCCCGTCATGTTTCTTAGCATGTTGGTGTCTACGACGTGAGTTCCATGGATTCCAGTAATAACACTCAGTAAGGCTTTGGAAGTGGCATCCATGGGTTTCCATACCACGGTGATATGTTCCTATGTCATGTATATGATGGATGGGTTCTGGCAGAATAGATGGAGTTATCCATGAGGGGGGAAGGAGTTCTGAGAGGAGACGACCACATCCACTTCATCATCGTCATCACTTGAGAATCCTTCTGTCAAAAGTATTTGTTGTGGTGGCAGGTGTTCGGAGAGCAGTTGGTACTGAAGAAAGGTGAGTCAAAAGTAGAAAAGATAATCAAGTCTCTGTGCTGCATACATTGCTACACAGATGTTGACGGTGCTGTAGTTGGCTGTACACCAAAGCAACTTGTGGTGCCAGATGTAGTCTTGGAACTGAACAAGCTGGTGATGTTGTCAATGACGTTGCAGTACCGGGGATCAGTGTGGGAGTCATGCTTGGCACCGGAAGAGGTTGTGGTGCTGATGAGGCATCCTCAGTGCCCTGTGATGCGGTCATATGGGAGGCAGACAACTTAAAACCTGTGGCTTTGCTACAGGTTTTCTGTACACCCATTCTTGTGATGGTGCTAGAGATGCTTGATGCATCACAAGTGCTGACGCATGGAGCTATGGGTTTTCTGCAGACAAGTTCTTGTGGCAGCTAACTAACAGAGGGGAGGGGGGAAAAGAGGGAGAACGGAGGAAAAAACTTTTTTTGGGGGGAGGGGTAGGAAGAACTACTAACTAATTATGGAGAAACATCATACAACAGAGCACCAACCTGATGTGGAGCACCCACAGGGACATCTCTCAAAGAAAAATGGGTCCTTTGGAAAGGGAAGAAATAAATATTCCTAGAGTAAAAAATACTCTAAGGAGAATGGCAGCAAGCAGAGGTTAGAATGTACATGGAAGAAATCAGGAAGAAAATTAACTTGGAAATCTTAGGTTATGTCCACATTGCAATTAAAAACCCACAGCTGACTCATGTCACCTGACTCTGGCTATGAGGCTTTTTAATTGTGGTGTAAAAGTTTGGGCATGGGCTGGAGCCTGAGCTCTGGGAGTCCACAAAGGGGGATGGTCCAGAGCTCATTTACAAATGTCTCCAACCACAAATCAAGCAGCTCCTTAGCCTTAGCCCCATGAGTCCAAGTCAGATGACAAGACTAGCCAGACATGACTAACTTCAGACTTAGTCTGGGGAGCCCATGTTTGAGATGGGCTGCACATGCAATAATTACCAGTAAAGAAAATGTGGGAGGAAGAGGACAGCAAAAAAAGGACATGGAAGACCAAGGATACAATGGAAAGAAAGACGTAAGAAGAGTGCCTGAAACATAAGCCAATGTCTCACAGACTGGTGTGAGGCCTGAAGCCTAGGCAAAAGTAATCAAGACTTCGGTAATATAAAACAAAGTTGAGCTGTGAGCAACTGGCAGGCCCTGCTCACAGAATCTGGAGAGAATAGGGCTGAAATTGCAAAAATACACATCCAGATTACTACTAAAACACCCGGATATCAACAAGAACATACTGACCCAGGCTAAGGATAGGATTAGAATGACATCATGTGGGTAGGGATGCTTTGATCATACCAACAGATATAAAGTAATGGGGTGGCACCCAGGTATGACATAACATGGCATCCTGATAAACAAATTATGCATCATTCCTGATGTGTTATGACACTCCGGTCATCTGAAGAAGTGGGCTGTGCTCACAAAAGCTCATGATTCCATCTACATGTTTTGTTAGTCTTTAAAGTGCTACCAGACCATTTGTTGTTTTTTAAGTTTTTCCTGTTACAGACTAACTCGGCTACTCCTCTGAAGCTTTTGTTTGTATCTGTCTTTGTCCAGCCTAGCAGAACAGTGGAAAATCCTGCCACTGATTGAGCTAATCCACTGCTCCTGCCTCTAGTAAAGAGAAAGACACTGTGTGGAGGGCTACAGCAAGCCTCTGAGGCTAATACTGTCCACTAGTAGCGCAAGACCCACTGGGAATAGCTTTGGCGCAATATCCATACATATATGCATATACATACACACACACACATGCTGCCTCTGTAATTTCTATCCCAATTCATCTAATGAAGTGGGTTTACCCATGAAAGCCTATGCCCTAATAAATCTGTCAGTCTCTAAGATGCCACAGTACTTGGTTTTTTTTAAGGATATAAAATTTATTACATGCTGGACATCTCTTATCCAGCACCTTCAGGCCCTGACCCATCCTGAATCAGGAATTTGCCAGACAAGAGACGGTTCCCTGCCACAGCCCCCAGCTGCCAACTCTGCCAGCTGGGGAACAAGGCAGAGGTGTTAGAGAAAAGAAACTGCCCCCCCAGTAAAAAAGTTTGGCCAGGCCGCTCTTGCTGTAGTGGGCTGCAGTACTGCTTGGGAGAAACCGGCCGCACGCTTCCCGCGTACCATTGCCTTTAGAAAAAGGGAAGGTGTGAAAAGGGGAAAATAGCCTCCGACTCTCCCACCCATCATCTTGGCGTGAGAACTGTGTGGCTTACCTGGTCACATGAAACCTGCACAGTTTCGACCCACCCCTGGGACACAGACCCCCCACTTGGTGACCATTGGGCCATATATGGTAATATGCAAGCGCAGGAAAGCGACGTGCAGATTTGGGGATAAATACCCATCGCACAGTTCGCTCTAGGTGGTCTTCGCAACAGACATACCACTGTGCGTGTGCCTTCCTGTATACTCCAAAGCGCTGCCGGCCTGAGCAACCAACCAGCCACCTCCCTCGACTCTCGGGCGAAACCAAGGCCTTCGCAACCGAACTGATATCTTTGAAATGGTCCGTGTGCTGTGTAAGTTGGTATGTATGATTTGATTTTCTTTATTGTATGAGCTGAGTGTTGTAGTTGTTTTGGGTAGTACATAGAGTTTGTAGTTATCACTGTTATTTAATTAGTGTATCTGGATATCTTTAGAATACAGACTATTCCCCTTGCCATTCCCATCCTTATATCTCTGACACATTTAACTAGAAATCATAGAATAAATATAATAAATACTGTAAATTCATTATTAACACGGTCTATTAAAAATCTTAGAATAAATACTATAAATTCATCACTGTCATAAATAAATATCCTTTATTTGCTAAAACTGTCCACCTGGTTCTGTCCTTCCCCCCTTGGGTATGCATCATCGGACCTGTGGTTCTCGCGACAGGGGACTACTTCCAGCCCTTGCCGGGCTGCCTGCTGGGTTGCTGATCTCACTGCTGCTGTCCCAGCCAGACTGCATGCCGGGTTCCAGAAGCCTGCACTTCCACAGGCTGCTGGGGACTGTCTCTGGCCCTGGTCAGGCTGCCGATGGCTGCCAAGGGCTTGGGCTCCAGTCCCAGCCCCGCAGCAGCCTACGAGCTCCAGCCCCACTTCTGCAGACTATCCTGGGCTCTGGCCCCAAGCTACTGGGGGCTGTTGCCAGCCTCAGCTTTGGTTCCGTTTCCATGGGCTGCCTGGGGCTCTGGTCTCATGCTGCTGTGGGCTGCTGCCAGCCCCGGTCCCTCTGCCACAAACTGTTGCCTGCCCGATCCTGCACTGCTGGGGGATGCCCTGACCAAGTCCCAATACTGCAGACTATCATGGGCTGCCGGGGGCTGCTACCAGCTCTACCCCGCTGCTGCGGGCTACTGGGGCTGCCACCAACCCCAGAACCTGACCCATCCCACTGCTTCAGCCCGCTACTGCCACTAGGCTACCGGGGTTCTCTGATCCAGGAACATCCATGGTCCTATGTTGCCAAACCAAACCAGAGAATTCCGGTTTTGGGAGTTGCAAACTGTACTACTCCTAAGGCCTGTGGTATCTGGCACATCCCAACATAATAGTCTTTTTAAAGGTTTTCATGTTTCTGAGATCATGCATTTGTCACAAAATGATCCTCAGGAACCCCTAAATGTCTTAAATTACAAGTATAGGAAATCAAGGCACTGCATTTTGATTCTGCCTAGATATGTTCATGAACCTAAAGAAAAATCAATGAGCTTGAAGACTATGCTTGAGTACTGAATGATTACTTAACCTACAGTAATTGTGGTTCTTCAAGATGTGTTGTGTGTAGATGTTTCTTTTCTGGTGCACATGCGATCCATATATATGTCACTTGAATCTGTTTTAGTAGAGCACCCTGCATGTCCTGCCATACAGCTGAGAGTTTAAAGGGTAAGGCAGCCACAATGTGTCTCCAGTTCCGTAACTAAATCAAAACCCAGATTGCCAAAGACTGCAGCAAAATAATGGAACTTGTGTAATACACATGAGCATCTTGAAGACCAAAGTTACTGTAGGGTAAATAATCATCATTTCTTTGAGTAACTGTCACCATGTATTCCAGCTCTGCTGACTGAAGCAGTAACTCATGTCTTGGAGGTAGGTACTTAGCACCTAATGAAACAATGATTATAGGGCAGCTTTGCCAAAGCAGGCGTTGGATATGGAACCCTTGCCAAGGAGTAATACAGAGTGAGGGTGAGAGACGAACTCTGGATATATGCTGTATAAATCTCTAAGATCAGGATAACTCATAGAGGCAGCCTGAACCCTGATGAAATAGGTCCCAAGCAGCAGAAATGAGTCCAGCACACTATATAACATGTTCTAATATGGTCTAAACCCATTTTAACAGTCTTTGGGTGAAGTCTGGCTGACCCTTCACTCTGATAAGTCCTGAATAGTTTCAGTCAGTCTAGACAGCAAGCGACAGACCTGATAACATCTGTGGTGTGAAGGTTGGCCTCCCCACCTGAGAGGGGTGAGATATTTGGAAGAAAACAAAAAGGTAAGTGGTTCAACTGAACAGGGGTGAGAGTGTGCTCTGCTATCCTGACATTAAGGTCAAAAGCACTGAAAAGATCCATGTTTGCTTGGACCACTATTTCCAGGATTAACTGGTATGAACTCATTCAGTTCTAGACCTCCCAATAAGAAAAAAAAGACAGCTCCAAAATTGGGGCTGTCGGGACTTAAGCAGCTGAAAACAGTGGTGTACCTTGGAAATTGACATTCTTAATGTGTGTATCACTGCCTCCCCATCTACAAATTCATCAATTTTGAACTTTTGGGCTGTGCAGGCAAAAAAACAAAACAAAAGAAAACAGAAAAATAGAAACTGCCCCAGAATCTATAGTAAGATCTGTTTGCAGCATCCTTTAGGAAAGTTTTCCAGTGAGGGTAGGCATGCACAGGAATTCATACATAGATTGTTATGGCAGCTGGTATTACTCAGCAACTACAGGATTTGAAATAAGTGAAAACAGTAATTTTCCAAAAATTAAACACTTGCCGTAATCAAAACTCTCTTAAATCTTATTGCAGACCTCTGAAAATGCAATATGTATTAGATATAGCCAAACTGCAGCAATTTTATAATTTGTTTGATATGACTGAATGACAGAATCAATAGTCTCAAAATGCAAATGACTTCACAGTTATGTCAGTCAAGACAAGGCTCTTGTATGGGAATGTTGGCTCCCAAACCTGGATTGATGACTGGAGTTTGACCAAAAATAAAATCACCTCAACCGCCCCCCTTACCCCCCCCCCCCCCCCCCCCGGGTACTGCAAACTCTTACTCTTTAGTCAGATTAGTCAGAAAATGGTCAGCAAAGTACATGAAGGACAAGACAACTATGTAAACTTGTTAGACATAATAGCAGAAAAACTTGAAGCTATAGCGAACCAATGGTCAATGCAGCAGATAGAATATCTTATTTTCAGAGTGGTAGGAGATTTAGTTGAGTACACTGCTAGTTATGTGTTGCCACTGGTTTTTACTTAGCTTTAACAAGTGCATGCGAGTTACAGATCCCTGACTTGTAAATTAAAAAGCTATATGTAATCCTTCAAACAGTGTAATATCTACTTAGTATTCCAAATACTCTCCCACACCTACAGGGCATGTCATCAGAGGCCACCAATATGGTATCAAGACAGATGGCCTGCGTTGCCAAATGCTGATAACTGTTTAGTTGTATGCATGTGTTCCCTGTGTTTACTGCCCTGGCACTGTGCAGAGAGCTGGCACAGCAGACCCTGAGAGAACCCTGAACGACCACAATATCAGATAAGGGACAAAGGCACCTCGCCAGGTTTATTGCCAAACAAAGCACAGTAATAATATCCTGGCTGAATTGTTACAGATAAAATAAGAATGTCTGACCACTGACAATGGACCAGTTCAGTCAGTAGTGGGACTTTCAGCTATGCCCTAGACTAACATAAGAACGGCCATACTGGGTCAGACCAAAGGTCCATCTAGCCCAGTATCCTGTCTGCTGACAGTGGCCAGTGCCAGGTGCCCCAGAGGGGGTGGACTGAAGACAATGGTCAAGGAATGTATTTCCTGCCATCCTTCGACAAACAGAGGCCAGGGGCACCATTCCTTCCCACTGGCAAATAGCCTTTTCTGGACCAAATCTCTATGAATTTATCTAGCTCCTTTTAAAATTCTGTTATAGTCCTAGCCTTCACAGCTTCCTCTGGCAAGGAGTTCCACAGGTTGACTGTGCGCTGTGTGAAGAAGAACTTTCTTTTATTAGTTTTAAACCTGCCACCCATTAATTTCATTTGGTGTCCTCTAGTTCTTATACTAAGGGAACAAGTAAATAACTTTTCTTTTTTCACCCTCTCCACACCATTCATGATTTTATATACCTCTATCATATCCCCCCCTTAGTCTCCTCTTTTCTAAACTGAAAAGTCCCAGTCTCTTTAGCCTCTCCTCATATGGGACCCATTCCAAACTCCTAATCATTTTAGTTGCTCTTTTTCTGAACCTTTTCTACTGCCAAAATATCTTTTTTTTGAGGTGAGGAGACCCACATCTTGAATACTGCATACAGATGTGGAGTACTATAGTTTTATATAGGGGCAGTAAGATATTCTTCATCTTATTTTCTATCCCTTTTTAAAATAATTTGTAGCATCATAACATAAGAACGGCCGTACCGGGTCAGACCAAAGGTCCATCTAGACTAGTATCCTGTCTGCCGACAGTGGCCAGCACCAGGTGCCCCAGAGGGGGTAGA
>JANRFK010006693.1:12594904-12610130 GCA_030068395.1 Apalone spinifera
CCAGGCTAATTAGGGTCTGGGGGTGGGGGACCACACGACACCTCCTCCTGCCCTGCCAGGAGCACGCGGTGCTTTGAAGCGCCGTGCACAGTTCACAGGGTAGGGGCAGAGCGGAGAAGGCTTTGCGTGCTCTCCCGCCCCCAAGCCCTAATTGGCCTGGGGTTGGGGTAGCAGCAGGCACTCTGTGGGCCAGATCCACCAGGAAGGCAGGCCGGATCAGGCCTGCAGAGGCCCTTTTTCCCACCCCTGATTTAAACTGTATTTCTCATGTACAGAGATACATGGGTATGGACCCTCTCAATATGTTTTAGACTATTCCAGTTTAGTGCTGCCCTAGATCCCACAAGTAAGACTCTCTGAACAAGAAATCCTTGTGGGAAATGTGATCTTGGTATGTATATAATCTATAAAGCACTTTGGAATGAAAGGTACTATCTAAATATAAGATTCTCTCTGCATTATTTATATAAAGTACAAAATATTTGTGTAGAAATTGTATTATATAGTCTTTAAAAGCATTAAAATTTGATGTTTATTAAGGGCCAGATAGTAAAAAAACAAGATTTAATTTGAGAGAGAACAGTTAAATTGCTAGGGTAGTTTTGCAACTGAATTTATCTAAACCATAATTTAAGGTATTTGTATATGAGAGGAGTTCCTAAATTAATCTACTAATCAGGAATTTTAAATACATAAATTATTGAAATTGTAAGTACAACCAATTGGAGGTACAATAATGTTAAGGCTAGGTTGAAATGTGGTGCCATTTCTCCTGTAGATTAACAGGTAAGAAAAACAAAACATGCTATAAATACTTAGAATACAAAAAGCAACAGTTCAGGCAAGCAACAAATCTTGCTTTTGGTGAAGAATTCCAGGGTGGTACAAAGAATTAATTAGGAAAAAGCTAACACATAAAAGTTAACAACAGAGTGAGTGGAAGAAAAAGCATAACTGAACTTGCCTCTAACTGTGCTTCCTTCCATGCTGCGTAGTAAATATGTAAAAAGAGAATTCTAGATTTAAAGATCAACAGTTATATTATACAGATTCTTCTCCTACAGTATTTGTTATAAAAACATTACTGTGATGTTTGTTTGTTGTTTTGCTTTGTTTTCTCCTCAAGGGATGAGGCCGTGCGCACAGAATCAAGGCGAATAATGATCGCATAGAACTGATTATTCCAAACTATTTTTAAAATAACAAACAGATGCAAAGCTTACAGTAATGTGCATGCCAAGATTTAAAATACATAAAAATACATATTAACCTTTTCAATGCCTTATTACTTTTGACAAGTTTGGTAGAAGGGCACTTCTCTTCCACTGTGCATATACATCCTATAGCTTGAGCACTCATTAAGCATAACAAGAACATTTTAAAAAGCCACTGCCCAGGGAATGAATAGTACCATGCCACAGAAGAGTTAAAATTTAGATTATTCTAATTTAAGTAGCTTTGCTTATTTTACCAACATGGAGAAAAAGGCAAATGATCTTTAAATCATTTTTAAAAAAAGAGTGCGCCACCCTGAGATCACAATTTTTTTTTCCTGGGGAAAAGGAGAGAAGACACACACAGATAACACTTGATCAAAACTAAGTGTATATTTTCAGACTACGATGGAACAGTAGCATTAGCTTGATATAAGTTTCATTTATTTTGATAACAGTCGGTAAATCTAACCCTAACTAGTGAGTCACTTTCCTCTCTAATCTTTAAACATCTTTTAGAAAATGTACACAGTACTGCACTGCTTAAACCCCACATGCACCTACAGAATGCACTAATCACAAGCCAGTCTGTAGTCTGAGGTAATCAAACAATTCAAGGTCATCCCCTGAGTTTTGTAACCAGCCCCTTATTCAGCTATTACACTGTTAACTGGCAGAAATGCCTAGCACTTTTTGACTAACTGGATAGTATGTGATTGGTCCAAATTCTACTTTCCTCATTTGCTTCAATAAGAAAATCTCATAAGAGCTTCAGTCTCTTTTTGAGTAATGAAGGTAACACAGAGCGTGCGTTAGGCTTTATTTAATGTATAATGTGCACACAATGTACTTATAATTAGATAGGGTTAGTATAACTAAATTCCAATCCTCTGTTATCCAATACTATCCCCTTTGTACAACATCCCCTTACCTACACCAGCAGCAAGAGACAGCCGGGATAAAGGTTAACTGCTTTCAATCTCTAATTGTAATATCTGATAGCAAATTATCAGCACAAGATCCGAATGGCAATAAACTCAAATGGTGCTCCTATGCAATCTTATACTGCTCAAATGTTCCTGAGAAAAGCTTTCATAACAAGAGGCTTTGTTTTTACCCTCCCTATCACCTTACTTCGGTGGTGAGGCTCCACCTGCAGCCCATGTCTGCCTCCCTCCCTGTACTTCCTACTCCTTCCTCTTCCTCCCAGCACTTTCAGAGCACCACAAATCCACTGATTCATGCTCACCCTCCACCTGTCCATTTTATTGGAACTAGTGCTAAAGCCAGTATGTTTATTTAAACAGATAAGAACATAAACAAGTTGAAATTGAATGAAAATAAAACATCCATCTTTTGTGCCATGCCCTGGAGACTGGGAAAGACTGTCACAGTCATGGGGGTCAGTTTCAAAGCTAAAGACTTTGCCATAGAAAGCTCTACCATGAGGACCCAGAGATTTTGAACTGTGCCTTTCAGCAGGGAGGTTGCCAAACCATATGGATCTTTTGAGATCACCAACAGCTGTTTGAATTGAACCCATATATTCAGAACTCGGCTCAAATGAAGAGGAAGTTTGCTGTAGCAGCATTTATACTACTGGTAAAAATGCCACCATGACAAACTTCTGGGTCAAATTCTACATGCAGTACATAGGGTTTCAGCCTGTTCCTAAGATCATCCTTAGTAAATGCTGGATTAGCCATCCCTCTACTTTCGTGCTAAAAACAAACATTCCAAGTCATTTTGTTTGTGTTTTCTTCTCTATTTAAAATGTGCTGTTGGTGGCAGAGAATTAATTCAATCTTAAAAATTTAAGACAACAACAAAAGGCACAATCAGCTAATTCTGATTTCTTTTAAAAATCTCTTTTGAGACTATTTTCAGATGCCATATGACTTCCATCATTAATCTGAACATCTGGTAGCTTAGCAGTTTTGGTAAACCATGTTTCTGTAGCAAGCTACCAAGCAGACATTACTGAAACTGAAAGGGTTCTAAATTTAGAAGGAGATGTTCTTTAAAAGTATCCAATACAGATTTCAGTTACTAAAATGTGTTATATGGTAGCTCAATGGGTTTACAAGGACTATAGTAGGATCTAGAATTTCATTAGAAAGCAAGCATAGCCAATAGAAATTTCTGCAGCCTCTTTTACCCACCAGGGGTTGCTTTGATTTCCAGGATAACATGGCATACAACAGATAGCAGAAAACATGATGGTAAGTGAAAAAAAACAGAAATGGATTTTTTTTTAAATAAAAGTATGGCACACTTTAAAACCTCCCATTAATTTCTTAAGCAATAGTATTTTCTAACTTACAGAACAAAATTGTTTTTGCTTTATCTTTATTATTTTTACAAAATTGGGGAGAAGGAGAGTGAGTTCTGATCGTAAATATGGTGGACAGGTTTGTACATTTATTTAGAAACTCTCTTTCATACTCATACACACAGTGAATTTAGAACTCAGGACCTTTTTAAACAGACTCACCAAGGTCAGGATGGTTGGCAGCTCTGGGAATGATTAATTAGCAATGTTATCTCTTTAATTAACCTGGGATGGTTTTGACAGCATTCCGTCACTAATTTTTCCCCGGACATAATTGCTCAAGTAAAAAGGAAAATGAAAACAAAAAATAGATTAGTGCAGCACACTGTATTTTGACTTTGGATCAGGCCGACATACACAGGAAGAAGTAGCTAGCAGCTGCAGAAAGACAGAGGGTCACATCACAGAAACTAACCTACTCCAGGGCTTCCGATAGGACTGCAGGCAACACAAATTCTTTGCTCAAGAAAGACTAGGTGATAACAAGGAAATGAGAAAAACTATGAGAAAACATACCAAAGAGGACTGCAGAAGGAGATTGTGCTAACAGGCAGTAAAGCAAAAAGGAAAAGTCAAGTCCTGACAAAAAGGGAGAAGACAAGCCCTTCAAGTAAGAAAACAAGGCTATTTGTTTTCTTCAAAGAAAACAGAATGAGACAAAGGCAGGAAGTGCTGTCCTTCCTTTATCCCACAGAGCTCTCACTGAAAAGCCAAGTATATGCATCAGTCAAGATAAGGGGAAAGGGATGGCCTTCTCTGAGAAGAAACAAGTATGTATCAAAGTAACAAAGGGGTAGCCAGGTTGGTCTAACTGAAAAAAAAAACCCTTAAAAAAACAGCAAATAATCCTGTGGCACCATAGAGACTAATAAAAAATGTAGACGGTAACATGAGCTTTTGTGGGCACAACCCATGAGAAGAAGTGGGCTGTGCCCATGAAAACTCATGATACCATCTACATTTTTTGTTAGTCTCTAAAGGTGCTGCAGGACTATTTACTGTTTTTTGAGGCTGTATCAGATAGCCTCTCCACATTAATGGACTCCTCCTATGTATATAAGAATATAGTTTCACATTTAAGGTTTTCCAAAGCATGGTACAAATCCCTGCTTTGACAGTACTAGTACATTGGCTGAGTAAATGAATGGGAAATCTGTTAAAATGCTTTTAGCTTGCACATACTAGAAAATTTTCTATTGAATCAAAGAATGTTTGCCAAAAACACAAGATTCTCGCCTTGTATTCCTGAGTACTATTATGGAATTCTCCCTTCTCCTCACATAGCTACCACACAATTTGCCACAATTGGTCTTCCCAGTTTAGGAGATGCCCAGTACTGCACAACAGCACATGTTTTAGAGGCACCATCAATGTGGTGTAAGGAAGCTTCGGAGCCTGTCTGCAACCAGTGTCATTAATCCATTGCTTTCACAAGCAGTGAAATTCACCATACACACTCAAATTTAAAACAAAACCCTAAGCCTTTAAAAAAAAAGTCCTTTATTTTCAGGCATGCTCAATGCCATAATTACATAACTCATTTACAGTATTCCCTTGTGAATTATGCCTATGAAGTCACTTCTGGGATGAAAATCAAATATCAAAGAACTGTATTAAATAATGGGCAAAATTAAATATAAATACTTTCCCAAGGCAACCTTTAAATAATTACCCTTCACTGACTTCTCATCCAGTGACAGCTTCCTTGTTTTTCTTAGGTCAATTTCTAAACACAGAACTATTCTGATTCTGCATAACAGAAAAAAATATTACCAGCTCTCGAGGCAGAAAGGCTTCCTCCTGCCGCGCCACGACCAGAGAGACAGTCTCCCCTTGCTTAGTGCTTCTCAACATAGCCACTAGTTCTTCTTGGGTCCTGCCAGTGACATCTTTGCCATTCACCTAATGGATGTAATTAGGAGGGGGAAAACCAAACAAACAATAAATCTTACTAACAAGCACAGTGTTTGATTTTCTAAACTGGGAGAGGTGTGGGTCAGTGGTCTGAGCACCAAGGAATGTTGAGTTTTAAGGCTTGTCTAGATGGTCCTGTAGCATAGATCACGGGACTGTGAGTTGTAGCACACTCAGAGACGTGCTGAGCACTGACTGCCCCCCTGACTAGCGGGAGCTACAAAGTATCTAGCTTGCACTGCCAGAGTCTGCTGGCAGTTGATGTTACTGCAAATCAGATACCTGTTAATTCATCTGGCAGGGTTTACATGGGCAGTTCTACACCAACACTTCAATACGTGCTGGAATTCACACACCCTTAATATGTGCTGCAGTGCCATGCACACAAGCTCTTAATTTGGTTGCCAGAGACTTTCCTCTCAGGCCCTGCACAAATCACTTATCCTCTTTGCTATTTTTCACCATCTATTAATGGGGGTTTATAATACCTACCTGACAGTTCGCAAAAGCACTTTACAATAGCTAAGTCAGGGATGGCCAACCTAAGCCTGAGAAGGAGCCAGAATTTACCAATGCACATTTCCAAAGAGCAACAGCAATATGTCACCAGCCCTGATCATCTCCCCACTGCCACTCTCAGCACATCCTGCCCACTGGCAGCCCCACCAGTCAATGCTGCCTCCTCCTTTTCCTCCTGCCCACTATGATCAGCTCTTTCTCAGTGGGAGACACTGGAGGGGGGACGCATGGGTGTGGCTCAGTGGAGAGGGTAGGACATGGCAGGATCCTAGGGCGAAAGGGTGGAGGGGGACAGCAAGTAGGGCAGAGCTGGGGGTTGAACAGTGAGCACTCTCCACCCAGTGGAAAGTTGGCACCTGTAGCTCCAGCCCTGGATTTGGTAATATGTAAGGAGCCGCATATTAACTTCTGAAGAGCTGCATGTGGCTCTGGAGCTACAGGTTGGCCACTCCGAGCTAAATATTAATATTGTTTACATCAGAACTCTGAGAGTAGCATGTAAAAATAGTCTCGGATTATGAGTTCATAAGTCATACAAGTATGAACATTTAAAAGACAGAAAACACAAGGGATTTAAAACGTGCATTGAAAAAAAAACCATTCAGGGTGAACACACAGATTCTTGGATATTATTTCAGAGACCTGCTTTTTTTAAAAATGATATAGCTACTTTCAAAATCAGGCAGCCATTTTATCAGCTCTCTCGTCTGAATGCCTTGCAAGATGTTTTTCACATGCCCCTGACTCTGAACTGTATTAGAGCACTTAAGTGAGGTGTCCTGTCCCCCCTCCAATACCCCCCCCACTGTGCTTTTTTTTTAAAAAGCACAGTGCCTTCATACTGCTAGTTAGCAGTATGAAGGCACTGTGCTTTTAAAAAAAAAAGCCCAACAACCTACAATATGGGTGAATATGGGTTTATATTAAAAACATGTCATGCTATTTTAGTTACAGTAAATACAAATATATAGAAAAAAAATGTTAAAGTCAATAAACTTAGTGGTTAGAAGGAAGAGGTTGTCAGGTATTCCCAATTCGGCTAACCTCAAGTATTCTGTCTCCTGATTGTAAACGACCATCTTTGACTGCTGCCCCTTTTGGCAAAATATTCTTCACAAAAATAGGACCAGGGCCATGTACTGAAGAGTCTCTGGTAACCACAGTGAAACCAAGTCCTTCTGGACCTAGAGTGCAGACAGAGAAGAGTCAATGTAAAATTCAACAAAAAATTATATTAAAATGAAAGGAACAGTTACATTTAAAAATACAAGTATCAAGAGCAATCATTTAGCAAATAAGCGAGTAAGCTTTTAACAAAAGCTTCTTCTTTAAGGAAAGCCATTGTGCATGACTGCATGGAAGAGCATTATGCCACAATCAGAAGAGAGCAGTTCACACCTTGCTGTTAATAGGCATTAATTAAAATATTTCTGAATTACCCATGTTCCAATCAGAAACTAAATGGGGGGGGGGAAGCCACCTCAATAAATACCTCTTTCCCAGGTAGTTTTGGGACTGCTTTAGATATTAATCCTTTAGACTAAAATCATCCAATAAAATATTTTGCACATCATGGTGTAAAGCAAACAGAATTATAGTAAAAATATTAGGCAAATCAGCACAAACATAGGAAAAGACACCATATTGTGTGCCTGTAGTCACTGGCATGACTGGATGACACCAAGCTGGGAGAGGTTGCAAGTGTATTGTAAGATAAAATTATAATTCAAAATTATCTGGATGAACTAGAGAAATGGCCTGAGGTAAATAGGTGATCATGATGGTCCTTTCGAACATCAAAATCCATGAATTACAGTGCCTGAAAGCTCTACTTCAATTAATCTGTGGAGTTGCACTACACATTTTCAAAATTTCATTGCTGCATTCCACATATTTGCTCTGCTTTATTGTGTTTTTAAACTATACTCCTGGCACCCTCAACATAGCTTCTTCTTCACTTCAGATTAAGTGCAAAGCCATGGAAATGTATTTGTTTTTCCTGTTCTGCTCATTTTTCTTAAATCAGGCTACATCTATATTTACGCAGAGATCAATGTTGTGGCAGTCGATTTTCCAGCATTTGATTTAGTGAGTCGAGTGAACACCCACTAAATCAAATGTGGAGGGCACCCCCCTAGATGCTGGTACTCCTTGTTGACCTCCCACTGTGGAGATCACACCAAAGTTTGAATTCAGGTACACTGACTCCAGCTACGCAATTAACGTAGCTGGAGATATGTATCTTAATTTGAACTTCCACATAAGTATAGATGTGGCCTAAGGAATGAAGCGGCATCACCATACATGAACTTCCTCCCCCCAACAATGTCACACCAGCATGTAAAAACAAAATAGGGCAGGAAAAACTTGGCAAGAGTTCCTACTGACATGTTCGGAACATTGTGTTTATATTTTACTAATATAAAATATAGGTGTTAAAAATATTACACTATTTCCATGTTACTAGTTCAGTTAAAAATTAGGGTATCAATACAGAGAACATGTAATTGTTATAGTATATCACTGTTGACTGTTGAACCTTTACCTTTCTTAAGATCTATCTTTATTCTCTTTGTATTTTTCTTGTTGCCGAAGCCCATTAGAGGAGACAGTGATGGCGAAGATGGCTTCTTACCCAGCCTTGGGAGATTGGGACTCTTAGTCTGTTGTAACGTTGCCTGCAGATCTGTCTCCAGGCCATTCATTCCAGACAGGTCTGTTTTCACAGTTGGTTTTGTAATAACAGGAGGTGGAACCTTTGTTTTTAGAATTCCATCATTATCAAGCAAACAAAGGGGAGCAATGACAGACTTTTCATATAGCTCACGATTATATGGAGGAACCACTTCTAAGAAGACACTTGGAGATTTCATTGCCTGACGGAAGATATCCTGAGCCCTTTAAAGAGAGGCATGAAAACAGATATATCAAAACCAGAAAATCTGAGTGCTGTGCTGTTTGGGGTTCAGTGCAGACTATTAAGGGGATGAATCATAGCCTGCGTGCTTTACAATGCTTTTCTGCTGGTGTTTCCAGCCTGGGCCACTCACAGGCAGCTACCAGCATGCGAATCACATCCTGGTTCAGCAGCTCTGACCCTAGCTACTGTCCACAGCCCAACAACAGCTTCCACCAGCCTTGGTTACTACTTACAGGTCGAACCCAACACAGACCCAGTCTTGAATTTTCCCATACCCATGTATTCTGCAATGTCCATTTCAGAGAAACAATAAGGACTGTTGTTCCTCCAAAGACACAAGAGCACATCACAGCTTATTAACTTAAATGGGGTAAATAGTTTACAGTCAAATGAAACAAGTTTACTAATAATTGGATATAGGTTAAGTGACACCAATGAAAAGGAATAAAGCAAAACAGTGCTACATGCAAACAAAGTGAAAACACATACCCCAAAGTCTAAAAAAGTTACGTTTTGTTTTAGATTTTTGCCCTTATCAGTCTTCTTTCTAACCAAAGTTGACTTTTCCCTCAGGTAGGACCTTTCACAGAAGACAAGGTGCTGTCTTCCCATGTCTTCTTAGGCGTCTCAGCTATATTCAGTTTCCACATACTTCAACCCCTCCATAGCTAAAGGACCCATAATTCTCAGTTTGCAAGAACTCTGGCCTCCCGAGTCTGTCTAATGAGGAATGACAAATATGTCTTATATTTTTGATTACATATTATTTGACCTCATGCTGTGTTTTCATTCTTATGGAATTCCCATCTGCTTGTATGTTAACAAGGCTTCCATGTTGTGATTCTGCCACACTTAACATATATAGGAGACAGGTAAATAACTGTCTTCTCTCCCGTCTTAGGAGGAATCTCTCTCCCTATTTGGCCACAGACTTTAAAACACAATGACATTAAGTATTCTTATTTCCTCACACAGTGTTAATTCATACATTTCACAATGATATTAACCACCAGTGTGTCACTGCAGAAAAGACCTCTGTACCCTTTTATAACAGTATTGTATAAATCAGTTGATTAAGCTGCTTGCCACTTTAGGTACGTCTAGACTACAGGTTTTTGTCGACAGATACTGTCGACAAAGCTTCTGTCAACAAAGAGCGCCTAGACTACATCCAGTTCTGTCGACAAAGCAAGCCGCTTTGTCGACATGACAGTGTAGACGCAAAGGACAGTGTAGATGCAATAACGCCTTCTGTCGACAACTCTGTCGACAAAAGGCGTTATTCCTTGTAGAACGAGGTTTACAGTGGTCGACAAAACTGCTGAATTCTGTTGACGTTATGTCCACAGAACTCAGCGGCAGTGTAGACACAGGTATAATTTTGTCGACAAAAGTCCACTTATGTCGACAAAACTTTGTAGTCTAGACACACCCTTAATGTTCAGCCCTCCCAGTTGTTATAGGCCAATAAAATTTTAAAATGGACTCTTCTGAGGGGTCTCTCCTTCCACCAATGTAAAGTTTATTGAAGAAGTAAGTAAGGTGACATGGAGTCTGGTGGTGGAAGAAGCTCCATTATCTTTCTTCCCCTATTTGCTAGCTTAATAACTCTGTTTACCTAATATGTAAAAATGGACCTTCACTTTGTGAAGTCTTTGCCTGAAAACCAAGCTGATCAGATATTCAAATGTATTTCTTTGTCTAAGGAAGACCTCTTTATCCAGTCCTCCTGAAATCATCTGACCTAAATCATATAACTGAAAGACTCCTAGAGAGATCATATAGTACAGTCCCCTGTATTTATGGCAGGAACAAGCACCATCTAGACCAGTGTTTCTCAACCAGTGGTACGAGTACCCTTTGGAGTACTTGAGAGAAGTCTGGGGGATGTGTCAACACAACTGAAATTTGGAGAAAACTGAATTTTTGTTTTAAGTTTTACAGCGCTTTATTATTTTTGTACTTTTTACTCTGAAAAATTTCATCGGCTGCCCAGTGATGATTAAGTTGTTTATACAAATGTGTTGCAATGGTAGAAAAAAATGATTTTTGAAAACTGTAGGTACTGGGGGTACTTATTTTTTTAAGGGGTACTTTATATAAAAAAAAGTTCAGAAACACTGATCTAGACCATCCCTGACAGGTGTGTCTCTAATCTGCTCTTAACATCTCCAATGTTGCAACATCCTTAGGCAATGTATTCCACTGCTTAACCACCCTGACAGTTAAGTTTTTCCTAATAAGCGAACTCAATTGCCCTTGCTGTAATTTAAGCCCATTGCTTTTTGTCCTATCATAAGAGGGTACAGAGAATATTTTTTCTCCCTCCTCCTTATGATAAACTTATGTCCCCTCTCAGTCTTTTCTTCTCCAGACTAAACAAACCCTTCCTTTCAATCTTCTCTCAGAGGTCATGTTTTCTAGAGCTTTAATCATGTTTTGTTGCTCTTCTCTGGACTTTCTCCAACACTTGTGAAATGTGGAGCCCTGAACTGGACACAATACTCTAGTTGAGGCCTAATCAGTGTGGAGCAGACTGAAAGAATTATTTCTTATGTCTTGCTTACAACACTGCTAAAACACCCCAGAAACTATGTTTGCTTGTTTATTTTTTGCAAAGTTACATTGTTGACTCATATTTAGTTTGTGATTCACTATGACCTGCAGACCCCTTTCCACAGTGTTCCTTCCAAGGCAGTCATTTCCCATTTCGTACATGTGCAACTGATTGTTCCTTCCTAAGTGGAATACAGTGCATTTGTCCTTACTGAATTTCATCATATTTACTTCAGATCATTCTCCATTTTATCCAAATGAATTTAAATTTTAATTCTATCCTTCAAAGCATTTGCAACTCCTACCAGGTTGGTGTTGTTCAAAACTTTATATGTGTACTTTCTATGCCACCCCCTAAAACCACAGATAAAGATTTGAAGAGCACTAGATCCCTATGGGAGCCCACTTTATATGCCCTTTCAGCTAGATAGTGAACCACTGACAACTAATCTTTGGAAATCGTTTTCCAACCAGTTATACACTCACCTTATAGTAATTCTACCTAGGTTGTATGTCCCTAGAAGGTCACGAGAGACAGATTCAAAAGACTTACTAACATCAAGAGATACAACATCTACCACGCCCCCCCTACAAGGCTTGTTATCTTTTCAAAGAAAACTATTAGGTAGATTTGACATAATTTGTTCTTGACAAATCCATGCTGTCACTTTATATAAACAGAGAAGATAATAATGTGACAACTGATTACTTTATTTGCTCCTTTATCTCTTTTCTGGCACTGAACTTGAACTGACTGGTCTGTAATGCCCTGGGTTGTCCTTATTCCCCTTTTTATAGATTGGTATTATATTCTCCCCTTTCCAGTCCTCTGAAATCTCACCCATCTTCCATGAATTTTAGAAGACAAAAACTAATGGCTCAGATATGTCCTCAGTCAGTTCCTTGAATATTCTAGGCTGTAGTTCATCAGGCCCTGGTGACTTGAAGACACCTAACTTGTATTTTTTAATTTGTTCTTTCCTTATTTTAGTCTTGGATACTACCTCATTGTTGTTCATTAAGTTACATACCCAATTGCTACTAAACTTTTTGGTTAAAATTGAAACAAAACTGCCATTTAGCACAGACTAAAAATAATGGTGAGAACACAAGTAAATCTGAGGAAAACCTACAAGCACTACCAGAGTTCAAAATGACTGTTAGGATATTTTTTAAAAAATGTTATGGGCAGAGAAAATCAAATTTGAGCCCCCAAATGCATACTTAAAGAAAGAACAAAAAAGGGCTAAAATCTCTATCACACAGCAAAATAGAATTGAATCTATTAAAACTAAATGAAAAAGGAAATTCACAGTAGAAATGTAGAAAACCATTATGAACCTAGAAGTATAACAAATTGTCTTCTAGGGTTCAAGCTGAGGAAGAAGCAACCTTTCAGGGCAATATTTAAAAATTTCAAATTGGGAAAAGAAAATGTAATCACCAACATCTTTTCTAGCTATTAAAGGCCCCTTTGCAATCAACAGCAGGACCCATGACCTTACCACTAAAACAGCCAAATTCTTAACTTTCAGTATCAGAAGTGATTGGAACAAGCAGCTTTAAAGCCCTGTCATTTGACAAAGGCATCAACCTTTTGCACCTCTGATTCATTTCAGGTGATGGGGCCAGGTAGTAAAGACAATTATCATACTCTTGTAGGTTACATGGTGTCAGAAGGAAATTAAATATTTGGCAAAAACTGAGCAAGTGAAGCCTCCTGAGTCTCTCAGTTTCAAAGGGAAACTGTCAGAACTGGCATTTACTCCAGTGCTTCCAAGTAATGCAGAAAGCAAGAGCATTACAGAGAAAATAGAGGGTGAAATTCTCCACACTGTTACAGGCTGAAAGGCATTCATAGTCTACAGCATGTTCAGAAGGAGGCAGAAAGGAGACTACTTTCTACACAGTTAGAATACTAGAAATATCTTAAAAATGGAAGGAAACTAAAGATGAAAAAAATGAAATGGGGGTAAAGGTACCGATGCTTTAAAAGGTTACGCAAGCTAAATCTTCACTGTTGAATGGCTAAACAAATACTAAGAGGTGATAATTTAACAGCTTATAACTTTATAAAATGTAAACGCAAAGGAATGAGAGAATGTATTTAGGATCTTCCAAAGACACAGATAAGGAGTAATGAAATGCAATAGCACTGATGAAAGGAACAATTTCTAACACTGAACAGTAATTTCTCAAACTGAGGTAGTATTCCATTGTTCGAATTCATTAAAACTGGAGTGGACAAAAGCAATTTAGAACACATGGTAGGATTTTCCCAATATTATAATTTCTATGATTTGAGTCTATGATGGGAACTATATATTACTGCATTTGGAAGTTTCATGAATGAGAATGACGACGCTTTAGTTATATACATATTTTATGGTACTTTACTTGAAACATGCTACATTAATCACCTCAATAAGTACAGCATTATATAAAATTCTTGTGGTTAACAGAATCAATTAAGTAATTAAGTAGCACTCACTGTGCAAAGGTTTTATCTGTGAGGTCCACATTGTTAATTTTCACAATACACTCATTTTCATGGAAAAGATCATCACGCCTAGACCTGCTGTTCTCCTCAATACCACGGATAAATAGTCCTAGAATCCTAAAAAGCAATAATAAAGCTAATGATTATTATGCATTAGATTTGTATAGAAGACATTTACAATAATTACAAATAGATATTGGTCTCTATTGAGGAAGGAACAAATTTCTTCTTGTGGTCTATTAATCACACCATATTAAGTCATTAGTCTAAAGGAGAGATTTCCAAATTCTATTTTCCATCAATGAACAAGGACTCTAAAAAGAATATGAAACCAGCCAGCATAATTTTAGTCTGCTGACACTATTGGTAACCCTTCCTAACACTTCAGAAAATGCCAACTGCATTAACCAAGCGTTGAAGAAATGGAGGGGAAAACCAGCCCCATTCTTCCAGACAAAATGTTAGGCTAGAAATAAGATGGAATCATTACAAGAAAAAGATTAAAGTTAAGTGCAAAACAGTAGTTCTAATTATACTAAATCAAAAATACAGAGGAAGGAATTGGAAGGCCATTTCCAATGAGGGAAGGACAACATATGCAAGAAATCATTTCTTTCCAGCCATGTCCAAAGAAACAGAAATTAGACTAATCTTCCTGTATTAAAGCCTAGGGTTCCCTGCTCTGTAAAGCACAGTTAAGAGGCAGCATACATTTGATACTAAAATTCTGAAAAGTCGTCACCAGGAGATCTGGCTCATATGCCTATGGACTTCTTGAACATTGTTTGTCAGATCAATTAAATTCCCATTGACCCACAGTTTCCTCACATGACAAATGAGATCAATATTGTGAGGTTTACTATATTAGTAGCTGTACAGTGCTTTCAGAAGCTCATATAGAAAGTGTCATGGAAGTACAAAGTAAATGACATAAAAAAGAATCAGACTTCTGCCTTTGACAGGCTGATGTCCTTCTCATAGCATGCTAAGCACAAATCAGCAAATTGGAAAGACTTCAGGTGAAAAATACCTGTATTTTTCTGAGAGTGAGGTTTCACAGAGTAGTCAAACATTCCATGTAACAGAATATTTTGTCCATACGCAGACCCTTTATAATCCTGTTTTTATACATTAACCCACAAAAGCCATCTATGAACCAAATAGATGACATTTAGGATATGTCTGCACTGCAATGTAAGCACAGGTTCAAATCTATGCACCACTCCCTCCCACATCCATAATCACACTAACCCATAGCTAGGGTCATAGCC
>JANRFK010006693.1:12616234-12640222 GCA_030068395.1 Apalone spinifera
AATGCTTTTAACAGAAAACTTTTCTGTTAAAAGCATTTTCAGAAAATCATGCCAGTCTAGACGTAGCTGTGATGTTTGCCTTAACTATGTTTTAAACCCATCCTACATATCCTGAGCATTTTAATATGTTTACAATTGAAAGAGCAGCTCTGACCCAGTATGTCAAAATAGTAAGACACTGTGTGTGCCTTCCAGCAACAAATGGGAACTTTGGAGCATTTAGTCCCCACACAAACGATGTATGGAATGTGCATCTGTGTGTTGCTCTTCTAGGTTCCATAGCACCAATTAGGCCTATTACCAAGATTGTCCTTATCAGACTTTCAACATAATGGATACACAAATATCCAGATAAATTCTCTTAAGATTCAAAACAAACACTTTAAGATATTTATTGGAATAAACCTTGATAGTCTTTCAAGGTTTGTCCCTCGTTATTAAAATCATATTTAAGATAATTTAAGTATGTCTGTCTCTCTCTCTAAAGCTATAGTGCTAAATCTACTCCAGCGGTCTACATTAAAAAAAAAAAAATCTGCCCTATGTTACCATAGTTGGTAGCCGAGCTCACAGTCTGACATATCATGGACAAAAGGTGCTACTATAATTTAATCTTTAAATTCTTCACTGTTCTATGTTTATTGATTTCTGCCAGATCCTTCACAGTCCATCATATTGACCATGATGGACGTATATGCACATTGTTAAAATGCTGATCAGTATTGTTTAATAAAAATGCAGTTACGTGCATGCCCGGTAGTTCATCTGAAACACAACAGGCAAACTTTTCAAAGTTGAGGGCCTAATGTTAGGTGCCTAAGTATGTAATCTGATCTTCAGAGTTGCTGTGCACCCACAGTGCTTTTATAGTCAAATACCTGAAGCTTTTTGTTTTCCAAAATACTGTATTAAGAATTAATGTTTTGTGAAATTTAAAATGGGAAAATAAATCTGATGTGTTCCTAAGCTAAGGCATTCTACATAAGCTTTTCAGAAAAGCACAGACAACCTACCTGGGCTGTCCATAGGATTTGTTCAGACACAACCAATGAATTGAAGCCTGTTCTTTTTGACCTTCATAAAGGTAATGCGAAGATCCGCGCATTGGTGGAATTCCCTTTCTTCTGGGGAATATGACAGATTGGATCCTGTTTGCCTCAGGGCCAAACTGAATAACTAAGATAAAAGGTCAAATATCCACCATACTTTACTTATTTCTTCAGCTCAAGTACCGTTACAGCCCTGGCTAGCCTGTGTGCCAAGTAATCCTTGGCACAGGTCAAACTTGGGGAGGCAGCGTTTTTGGGGTTGATAACTTTAAATTCAAAGGAAATTTGTAAGAGGAAAAAAATGCAGATTATGAAACTGCTGCCTCTGGAACTGACTGCTCCAGGGCAAGCAGGAATGTATTGTTGCAATCCTGAACACATCTTGTGAAGTCTACACTGACCATCAATAGATGAGAAGCAAAGGAAACATTTGCTCCCAAATACAGGGAGATTAAATGTATTTACTTGAACTGTGCTTTTAATCCAGTTTGTGTTACACAAGTATATGCAGCCATATCAACTACTGCAAGCATTGCATAATGGAAAACATCCACAAGGATAAAGCACCCACAAACACAGGCTGTGCTGTTTGCTTGGTGGGTGAAGGGTTGTGCTTTTTCAGGGGCAAAAATGCTCTTTGCCCAATTACTAATGGGAATTTCAGAGGGAATGTGAATGAGCCAATATTTTATTTATATATTATATTATACTAATGCATTTGCACATGCAATTCAATTTCTACACCAAACCTGGATTTTTTTAGAAGCTTCCAGCTGACACTCACTGGGTGTCAGTGTAAACTGCACCCAGGATGTCGGGCTCTGCTTCTAGGCCAGGCAGTCAGTTAAATGTAGTCAGAAGACAAAATGACTTTTTCTTTAAAAAACAAAATAAAACAGAGATGGTCAGAATCAGTCCAAAATTACTTAAGACTCAAAAGGAGAGACTTTAGATGAATGATTGCTGTGGAAGACTAAGGGAAAGATCTTAACAGGAAAAGGTAGTTAGTAGAAGATGCTTTTGTAATGAGATGAATAAGGCAGCTGAACAGTCAGAGGATGGTGGGAGGAGTTCCAGACAGAGACAGGACCACAGACTCTCTCCTCTGAGAGGACAGCAATGCTCCAGTCAACTCACCCTACATGTGAAAGGATTTAAAAAACCTCCAAAATCAGTTTTAGAAAGAACCTCCACCTTCCTCACCTCATGTATGTACCTAAAATGTATTTATCTAGCAGAAACTCAAAATACTGAGCACCAAAAATAAAATTCTTTCCACTAATAACCTGTTTTTTGCTTAATTCACATTAGATCAACAGCCTATAGATGCAAGAAAGAAATCATACAGCTTCCAGGCACTGGGTTTTTACAATACATTCCACTTCTGCTTTCCAGGTTGTCAGGATACAAGAAGACAAAGAACAAAAGCAAAGTGAACAGAGGAGGAGAAGGAAGGTGTTACAGATATGCTTTATTTATATATTCACTGTGGTTAAATCAAGTGGGTCAAGGAATTGTGACCCTTGCTTCTGCTAAAAAGAAATGGAAGGCAAGAGGGAATAAGTGTAATTAAACACTTAATGAATTATCCATGCATGAAATATTCTCTGAATTCCAAGTAATGCAATGTTAATAAACTAAATATCTACTTTCAAATGGATGAGATTTATTCTTTGTTAACAGGATTATTTTTACTATGGAAAAAAATTCTTAAAACAAGGTCTGCAAAAACAACACTTCTCTTTCCACATGATGTGCCAAGGGGTGGAATGTCAGGGCTGGTGATAAATTCCTCTGGAAATACTGTAGAGTTAAGTGTTCCTACTACTAGCTATAAACCCTTTCACTCAAGTAGATCCAGACAGAAAAGGGGAATGGTGGTAGTGAGGAAGAACACCTGCAGTATTTTTTCTAAGTAGAAAATATGAATTCAATGATTATAAGTGTTTACTGTATTTTATACATATTTATTGGAACATTTATTACTGAACAATGGAATGTGGATGGAGAATGACCTTGTCCCGATGAAAGGTGATATACTGAGGGTCCATCATTAGGGCTTCGAGCTCACCCACCCAGTGTGATGAACTAATGACTACTAAAAAGGCCATTTTCAAGGACAAATCAATAGTGAACAGGTATCCACCTAGCTAGGGGTTCAAATCATTTGCCCATTAAGTGACTTAATCCCAAGAGGGAATTGGAGATTTTTATAGAAGAGTAATAATTCTGAAGTTCCTTCATAAAGCATTTGACGCTGGGCTGAGCAAAAATTCAGTAGTCCTCCAAGAGGAGATGGAATGCTGTTATCAGAACTAAATGTACTTTTAAAGGAGCTAAGGGAGAGTCCTACTTTTTTTGAGGGCTAGGAGATATTTGAGTATATATGCAAGAGCGGCTGATGGCGGTGACAGGATGATCATTGCACCATATTGAGATCTGGTGCCATTTGTGCAAATATGTTTTTCTAGTAGACAGACTGTGGCAATTGAGAAGAATCTCTGGGACAGGTGCAGAGCAAGATGGTTTAAGTGGGGTCAGCCAGCAAGGAGCCATGCCCGAAGTTGCAGAGTCTGACCATTGGGGTGACACAGTCATCCATCATTCTATATGATCAAGCAAGGGATAGGTGGAAAATGCCAAGGTGGAACTATTGTCATTTGCAGAAGGTAAATAAACCACAGCTCTGTGGGCCAACTGGGTGCTATCAGAATTAGTGTGGCTCTGTCCTGTTTATTACATGGGGGAGGAGTGACAGTGGTGGAAAAATGTACATGAGGGGTGCATCTCACTTTATCATAAAGGCCTGAGGGCCTAAGGACTGGGGGCTGAGGCCCACTCTGGAACAGTAGCATGGGCGTTTGGAATTGTTGTTGATTGCAAACAGGTTTATAGTCAGGTACCCCCACTGGAGGAAGATGTGTGTGCTGGTGCTCTGGAGTGAACTACTGGCTCTTCCTCCATGATCTCAGGGTCTTCCTCTTCCTTTGCTATGGATTGATTTGTTGACTGAACAGGGGAAGCCTAGGATCTGCGTGCAGGAGCTGTAGGAATGATTGAGGCTGTTGAGCCAGGTATATGGCCCAAGGATCCCAATAAGGCAAATTGGATGACATGAGTATTGGTAGGGGCAGTCACTGAGGGGATTGCCCGAGGTGGATGCTGTGTTGGTTTCAGGAAGGAGTGCCTGTGGTGTGGAAAGCCAGGGAGGAGTCTTCTTCCTCATCGCTTGAAGGAGGAGATGCTGATCCCACTGGTGTGGCGACAAGCTGAAATGGGAGGTATTTGGTGTGCCATCAGTGCCGAACAGCAGTGTTTTGGGTACCAAAGTGACTAAGAGGCCTGCACTGGCTGTAAAAGTTTGCGTTACCAGGTGGTTCCAGAGGAAACACTGGGAAGGCAGGATGTGCCGTCAGTGCCAAGTATTTCACATGTACCGCTGATGCTGTAGGTGGCAGTAAAAAGGTGCTCAGTGCCAAAGTTGCACATGATTTTGCTGGTGCTGGAGCAGAAGACAACTTAGTCAGTGCTGCTTTAGGTTTAGCTTGTGCAGGTGTCTTGGAGCTGCTGCACGTTGGATCCTTTGCTCCTCTGGCCGTCCGGATGCCAAACATGTGCGGTGCCTCATGGCCCGGTGCCTTGGGTGCCAGGGGCCGATATTTTTGGAGAGCACGAACATGAATAAAGACATTGGCTGGATGACCCACTACATTCCACATCCTAATGATATAAAAACCAAACAATGGTACTGAAGAACGATTCACACCTTCTCTATCAGCTTCATGTAGCATGGACACTCTGATTCTTTCTTTCCACTTTTTTTCCTTCTCTCTCTACCTCCCATTTAAGGTGCTGCAAGACTGTGTTGTTTTTTAAGTTCTTTCAGAGAAAGTCAGACTAGTTCAGAGTATGATCAGCTTATAGGCATGCTACATGATAATGCTATGTGTGAATGTCCACAACACAAATTATATGGAGGATACAAAGATTAAATGCAAAAATAATATAACGTCCTTTACTAGAGAAACAGAGATGTGCAGAAGACTTCATGAACTAGACACCTCACCTTGCAAATCTAATTTACTTTTGAAGCACCTCCATGGCACAAAAAGACAAGTGATTGATAGCTGGAGATATACATGTTTATGAACAATCCTGAGTAGGGGCAAGGTCCTGGTTATCTTGATAAACAACAATATGTCAAACAACAACAATATGAAGTTGTTTTCAGGGAAAAAGTTCTATAATTAAAACCATACTGGTAACAAGCAAAAGGACAACAATAATCATGCATGTAACATAAGCAGGGTTTGATTAATCCCAATTACAAATTAATGGGATCAAGAGACATTAAACAAATGAGTGCACAGATTTCACCTAATTACATCAGGTGAAAACGGCTGTAGAAGCCTTCAACTACATTTCATAAGAAACATTAGCAACCAAGCTAACTATGTTCAACACATGCCTGATGAACACTAATTAGCAAGCATATAGCTTCAAGTAGGGATGTTAAAATTCATTTATTCAAGTAAACATGTAACCGCTGACATTTTCAGCGGTTACATGGTTACACGTGAGGGATGGGAGTAGTCAGAGAGGGGCAGGTGATTCCATAGGAGCCGGCTTAAAAGCCAACTCCTTGCGCACACCTACTCCCATGGAGGAGGGAGGGCTGCATGTAACCATGCATGTTAACCAATGAACCCAGGCTCATCAGTTGGCTGTGTAAATGGTTATACTTTCACATTTCTAGACTGAAGACCTGGCAGGTGCATAGCAAGCTGGGAGGGAAGGGGGGAAGCCTTTAATACCTTTTAACCACAATGCTACCATTCTACAAATAGATTAGTGTCAGAAATCATTTAAAAAGACACTGGAAACTGCCACATCCTGCATGACCAGAGCCCAAAGAGGGAGGCTAAACCAATCAACCGGACAGATGGATTGAAAACCATGGCCTTCCCCAATGTTCATTAAAATAGGAGGAAGCCAGACACAAAGTGAAGTGGCAAAGACAGAGAAAGAGGGATAAACAAACATCTGTATTGTTTGGGGGAAAGAATTTGGTGATGTGCCAAAAAAGAAAAGATGATCTAGTTGTTTGAGGTGTTGTTCGGGGCCTGGGTTCAATTTCCAGCTTGGAAACCGACTTCTTAGGTGATTTGGACAAGTCCTTACCATTGGTCTCAGTTCCCACACTATAAAATGAGGAGAATAGTGCTTCCCTACTTCACCCAAGAATTGTAAGGATGCACATTAAGCACTGAGAGAGGCTTAAATATTACAGTGATGGGAACCATATAAGTACAAAGATAAAATAGATAAGAATCCTCATGACAGTGCTGACAACAGTAAGGCAAATTTCAAGAGATTAATAATCCTGAGACAGACTCTCAAAACTCATGAGATTGGTAGCTATAGACCCAGCCACAATAGGAGATGGTGACCATTTTGAATAAGGGAAAATTCGTGAATTAGCAGCCTTTCATCATGTCTCCAAATTAAAAAATACCCCAAAACGGCTAGATATGATTTTTTTTTAAATCACAAAAGTTGGCAATAATGTGATCAGATACACACATGTAATTAGATTTCAGAACAAAGACTACTCAGTGCAGATGAAAAAATATTCCATGAGCAGGTTGCCATATGTCCAGAGGAGGTCCTAAAAAAGAGTGTGAGAGAGTGATTAAATATCCCTGTGGCATATATCCCTACTCTGTAGGAAGGACAGGAATGGAGACATCTCTATTTAGTACTAGAGTACCGTAAGACAGTACAGAAGATATACAAACAAACATGGAGAAAAAAAACAAAATTACTGCTTCGAACAGCTTAAGATAAAAGTCTGCTAACGTGTGAAAAACAGGACAATTTAGTCATAAGAAGCTGGAGACAATTTCAGAAAAAAAATCAGTGTAATAAGTTTATATGAAAGTTTACATGAAATATTAAGGGGGTCTTTAAAAGTAGAAAATGGAAGGTGCTTAGTACACAAATTGAAGGTGATCTCAAGCAGATGAGCAGAATGAAGGAAGGCAAAGATGAGCGAGATGGAACAAAGTGAAATGAGCAAGAGGGAGAAGAACAAAATGAAACCAAAGATTTATGTAAAGATGGAGTTTTACACAAACTGTTCAGGGCTTTGAATACAGTTTTGGTAACTGACTAGAAAATGCAAATAATATAGTAAAAAGTTATTTGCCTTCATCAACATTGAGTTGTTAGTTTGATTATGATATCTTAGTTGTAATGGTTAGTTTTTTAAATTATACCTTTTATGTCACAGTTACGCAATGTACGGTCATAGCTAGTTTTCTATAACAAAGCATATTAATGGACATCAGAAGGTATTATTTCGCATTTTAAAAATGACTTCGTAATAGAATGATTGATACAAAAGATTTCAAGATTAAGATTTAACTTGGCATTAATAGGTGAACATTAGAGTGGAATCATTCTGTTCTGAATTCACTAGGCTAAGCCCTTCAATGAAATTCAGCATATCATCAATTATAGCAGTGGAGGATCTGACCCACCTTGAAATGCAATTACTTCCGTTTAGTGGGTTTACACAAAGGTTATTCTTTGTTTCGGTTCACATTCTGAGTTTTGTTTGGAATTTCAGATTGGAAGAAACCCTCATACTCCAAGTGAAACATCACCTAGTTTCCTCAAGTTTCATATCTAATCTTGAATGGCATCCAAACTAGGCCTAGAGTTTACTCTTTCCCAAGCAGTCAGAATAACTACTCAAAAACTTAAATTACAACCAGTGTTAGATTTTTGCACTAGCTACCTCCCACCTAGTAAAATTGAAGGAGAAAGACATTACTCATCTGACTGTCACACAAAAAGGGCCTACACAAATTTGCTTATCCTGTATAAATGGATGCTCTGGATATAGCATTCTACAGGTTATAATAGTGTACATCTCAATATACCAAAGGAATAACCTTAATAATAAAAATAGAGATGACATTTTAACCAAGAACATTAACTATTTTGGTGGGACATTGTGGATTAGATAAGTGTTTATTTGTTTAGATACATGCATAACATACTAGGGATGTTAAAAAACTCATATTAGGGTAACCATGTAACCCTCAGTGAAAATCTTAGCTACTATATGGTTACCCGCGCTGCAGGCTCTGCAGTATAAAGCTTAGCTTTTATACTGCAGAGCCTGCAGCGAAGCCTCTCCAGGACCTTGGCCACCAGCCTGGCTCCCAGGGAGAAGGCTTCACTGAGCGTAACCAGCACTGTTAACTGACAAGCATCCACTTATCAATTAAATGGTTAGTCGTTTACACTCAAACATCCCTATAACATACTCTGACTATCTTTATGTAGATACTCATACATAAAAGTGCTTAAGTATGCAAGGGGGAGTGCATTTCAGGATAGAAAAGGTAAAAAAAATAAAAAAATCTAACAGTCTTCTCATCTTGCATGCTGGCAAGCACATTCATAAATCAATATTAAACAGAAAGTGTTCCTACCTGAAAGTGAACTTGGCCTTCTGAGATGTCAGCTGTTCAGTGTGCCCAGTGAGATCCATTTCTCCATCTTCAAAAGATAATAGTGTTGTACCCTATTGAGAGATTCACATTTTGAAACAAAATACGTTTTTATGGGTTTGAAACAACAGCTGCATTATATCTGAGTTTCCACTTAAAATGGAAAACAAGAACACGCAGAAGTTCTCTCAACATTCCAACTGGCAGTGGGAATGAGGGGTTCTCTTCAATATATAGAATGAGAGGCACTATTTCTGTGAGGAATTGGTAGCTGAGGTATTTTCCTTATTAAACAGCATTCTTCATGCTTACAATGACTTCCTGAATTAATCTTTTGGAAAGTCCATGGCCTGGTAGATCTTGGAGCTTCTGACCAGTGATCCTGACTAGTTTGGCCAGGAAGCTATCAAGTGCTGGCACTTCAATTGCCCCATCACACATTGTCATCCTGCTCTTGCCCTCTGCCTTGGTGCTGCCCCCCTGGAAGCCTCATGCTTGCTGTGCAGGATACGGGAGGGAGAAGGGGGGGCACTGATGTCAGGGTGTCCCTCTTGCCCCCACTTCTGTACCCCATCACCACACAGAGAGAAGGGGATGGAGGGAGCTTGGCAATGAAATCTCAGTGTCACACACACACTCTGTGTGTCTCATTCTCACAAACACACAATGACGCAACACATATGTGGGGAGGGGGGGTGTTGCTTCTTTTACTGCTTGCAAAGTGAGTTATTTTTGGTTTTTGACTGGTCTGTGCATTTTATAATTTTCATTTCTCTCTTACACTTAAGTTTATTTCTTTGAGTAGTGAGTTCTAAAATGCCTAACCTGTTGTGGCTGGAGTAATCATCCCTGTGGTAATTGTGTTCCTGGAAGTGGCTGGCATACCTCTGCAGCTCCTGAGAAAGGCAGAGGAGGGAGTCTCCACCTACTGTCCTTGCCTGCAGACACCACTCCTGCAGCTCCCATTGATCAATAATTGGGAAACGTGGCCCGTAGAGCTGTGGGCTCAGTGCTTGTAGGTGAGGGGCAGCACAGGGCGCCAGGGAGCCATTGCTATACATGCAAGCTACTTCCAGGAGTGCTGCAGGAGTAAGCTTGCCTTAACCTCACTGCTCCCCCACCCAAAAGCGGTCTCAATTAAATGGTGCCCAGCCAGAGCCTGCTTCCTGAACCCGTCCCAGCTCTTAACTGCCTCTACACCCAACCTCCTGCCCTAGATGCGAATCCCCCTGCACCCAAACTCCTTCCCAGAGCTTGCACCCTGAAACCATTCCTGGACCCCAATCCTCCTCCCTGGCTAAGCCCAGAGCCCTTCCCACACTCCAAACTCCTTGACCAAAGACAAGAGTTTGCCCCCCAACCTCCTATCCCGGCCTGGTGAAAGTGAGAGAGGATAAGGGAAGAAGGGGGATGGAGTGAGCAGGGTGAAGCCTCAGGAAGGGGCAAAGCAGCAGTAGGGCCTCAAAGAAGAGGGGGGGGGGGCGGGAGGAAGCCAGGCAAGGGTATTTGGGTTGGAGGTAGATCTTACATTTACTTAAATTGAAAAAGTGATCTTGTGGTTAAAAAGGTTGGAGACCATTGCTGTATAGTAATCAAGATCACATATGTTACATAGTGCATTAGGTCTATATTACACAATGTTAATCATCCCTGCCTAAACTTATTTGGCTTGTTGAAGTGTTTGGTATGGCACTTCCCCTTTCACGTTCTAGCTGTCCCCAATTCCTCATTTTCTTCTCCTTCCCTTAGTGGCTCATTCCTTCCCCAGAAATTTATGGTCCAGTGGTGACTCGGATATGGTCACTACCTGTCAGTTCAGGGTAGAATGATATCAAGAATGAGAAAAAACTGATTCTACTGATGCTCTGACTCACTTAGCCATCTTGTCCCACAAGTCTAAATCTCTGGTGAGTTAACCAGAAGCACAACATACTCTGTCACTAAAGCACCCTCCAAGTTCAAGGGACAGTGTAGGAGATGCAGACTAGAGCTTGCATCCCCTAAAAGCTGCTTGGGAAAAGAAAGAGCCATCTGGCTTCCACTATCCCTTTTGTTAGGGGATGAGGAGGAATGTCGTAGGGAAAGGGTTGTAGAGAATCACCAAAATTCTCAATGAAAGAAAGTGCCTGAGGCTGACTTTTTCTGGTGCTTCTGAGCTCCATGGAGGTATGGTAGAGGTATCCTCTCTTATGCAGATATGGCTTCAAATTCTCACTTCTTCCAATCCCGAGTCACTTCCTCAGCCCATGATGAACTGGTTGTCTCTGAAGAAACCTAATAGCTTTGCCTCTTCTGCAGCATCTACTTTGGCAAATCATACTACAGCAGGGAGAATATTTATGTGGTAAAAGCCATTTTTTGCAACAACTTCATAGAAAAGGATGTTACACAGCCATTTGACCAGACACAAAATATATTGTACATAGAGACCTGACATTAACACCAAAGAACTTTGGAAACTATTATTTAATATCTGTTCCAGAACCTCATATTCTTTGTGTTTGCCTTTTTCCTTATTAGGAGAGGGGGAAGAAGCATCAGAGAGATAAGACCACTGTCAACTTGTGATGTATGAGCTTTAATGTACTGTACTTCACTATGACCCTCATGGCAAAAATGTAAACAGAGCAAAATCCATAACAAAGACCTTCTCTGAAGAGGTCACTTTTGCCAGCTCTGTAACAGGAACATAGCTGGAAGATATAAATCTTCAGATGTCAATGTACAAAGAGAATTCAATTCATTGTTTGATCTTAACCAGATAAAAAACTAAAGTTAATTCTTTCAATGGGTACACAGTCTTGCAGTATATATATATATATAGTCTTATTAAGTTGTCTTCAGACAACCAAAGAGGCAAGGTTATATACCACATCTAAAAACAATATCAATGCTCAATAATAGTTTATGGCCTATGAAGAAACTGTGTTATAACTTTCCATTTCTCACAGATAATTTTGTATCACTGACGTTGTTGGAGTCAAACTGGTGTTTCTATAATTTCAATTAGTCATTGATCAGTTTTTCAATAATGAGGAAAAAAGATGGATTTGTTTAACCCCTAGCTTTGGAAACTAAGCTTGAAATCTGTATAACAAACTTTTTTCTTGTTCTCAAATTATTTTGTGACTTGAATCTAATGTATCAATAGAATTACCACCTAATCTGCATAGAAGCCAACTCATGCCAATGTAGAACAACAAAATGAATTCACCTAACAAAAACAAAAGCTATCTTTGGTCATTAAAGTAAGTAGATAAGACTTTGGACATAAAGGAGGCAGATGTACTGATGTTTTACAGTCCTTTTCATAGTGGAACCACACTTAAGGGACAATTCCCTATTAAAAGTGTAAGAGTTCCCTACTCTATATTCTCTCATAAATCAACAATGCAATCTTAAACAAAGGATAAGTGTTGCAAATCTGACAGTCTCCAAGTAATGACTTCCACTTCCTGTGACAAATCCAGTCTTTGCAATAATAAGGTCCACGAATAGACAAACTTAATTAACAGGAATGTAGTAAATCTAGTGACTCACTAGCTGTGTTTGTATAGAGTTGGCAATAGTAACATAAATAGAAATATCAGAATTTAATCTCATACTGTGCCTTTTACTCACATACATTCCTACATTTGAAGACACAAAATACCTTTTTGATCACCTGGTCTGTGGTATAAGAGACCTTAGAATCCCACTACCAAATTCAGTACATTTGAGCTGTACACTCAACTCAAAGACACAAGGCATTCAATCACAATAGTAATTATTAGGAACTGAGGATTAACGCCCCCCTCCTCCCCACTTACATATTAAAACCTCTTATTGACAGAGGGTAGGAAGATCAGAACATTGAGTTTACAATCTGAGAAGTGGCATGGAATTTCTTGTTCCAGTGAGATAATCACCAGGAAGGGGACAAAGGGAATTCCATATAATACCTCAGCTAACTTGTGGAACTGCATTAGGTTTAAACCCATCACCTTCTAGACCAAATGTTAAAGTGCTAGGGAGTAAGCTTATGGCAACACGAGAACCATATTTTAAAAATAAACAATTCCACAAAATACTTCCAAGTCTGATTTTAAACTTTTCAACATCAGCAGAAATAATAACTGTGCCACCACATAATTTAGTCAGATTCAACTGACAGCATAATACAAAAACACTACAGTTTTTAATTTTGAAAATAAAGGGTATAACATTTAAATCATGTGTAGAGAGTAAAGTCATGAAACAGCACACCCTGAAAAACAGAAAACATTTTTACTTCCTGCTTAAGAAATGTAAAGAAAATGCCATTAAAACTGGTCTTTCAAATTAGGACCAAAAGGGGAGAAAATGAACCTTTTGTAATAAAGTCAACTTCAAAACTTAGCCTCTTGGCCAATCCTGTGAAAACACATTGAAGTGCTTGAAAAAAAATATTCCTTTGACTACAGCTCTCAACTTGTGCACAACTCTATGCACATCAGAGCATGCAAACCATTAACTGAAATATACTGGAAAAACCTAACCCCCTCAAGAACATGTACTATCATCCCTGCTCAGCAGTAAATACTGTGTTTAGATTTGCCATACAACAAACAAGATACTGAAAAGACAGAGATAACCAGGAGAAAAGGTGTAAAAAATTTTTCTTCAAGGCATTCTTGGCACCGTCTTACTTGTGACACTCTAGCTAGCAGCAGGAAAACAAACTGAGGAATTCTAACTAAATAAGAACTTATCAGACTTGATGAAACAATTTGAAGTCACTAGAAAGACAGTTCCATCAATAGAACTCTTTAATGGAATAGAAAATTGTATTTGAGACAATTGGAGATACAAGCCTGGTTCCCAACCTCCATAGGAGTTCCTCCACCATTGTTTTCAATATTAGCATTGACTGGATGATGGATAAACTTAAAGAAGCAGCTGTCAGTGCTGCTGAGCTGAGCACTATTCCTGTTTTGAGATCTTGAATAAGCCAATGACATTGTCTTGTTAGACCAGTTTGGTGAATTGTTGCACTGATGCACCAATCTTGTTGAGCAAGAAGCAGCACACGTTGGTCTATTATTAATCTGAATAAAACAAAGACCCTAATCATTATCATCATGAAGCCTCCAGCTCCAAATTGTAACTACATCAGCAGTGACCCATGCAGGCAGGACATCAGGAAAATGGCTGCTGTAAGAGACTCGGGCAGTGTCAAATGGGCACTCCAGCAACCTCTGTGGAGATGCCATGACATCAAAGCTTTCTTTCATGCTGCAGATCAACAGAACCTTAGTTATTCCAACTCTGTTGCATGAAAGCAAAACATGGACACCAACAAAGTTTTCAGAGCATTGAACTGACATTTTCAATTCAATCCAGTTCACCATCTGGCCCATGTTAAGTATCAGGGCAGATGAGAAATGAGAATAATCTAAGTTGTTACCCTGGGTATATTAATCAGTGAAGAATGTTGGTAGGATATAAACAAAATGGAGTCTTTATGACCTCCATTTTGTGAGAGGGATAGAATTCAGTTATAGAATACAAGTTTTCCCGCCAAGCCAGTGTTTGCATTCAGGTTTTTTTTGCACTCCTCTCAAACATTATGCACTTGGCCCCTTTTGAAGTTGCACTCATCCCTCAAGGGTGCACACACCCCACTGAAGTGCTGCACATGACCCTGATTTAATGCACCCAGCATGCTAATCTCTTTTCCCGCTGTAGGGCCAATAAAAGCCTTAGCATAAAGGCGGCTCAGGTTCCATTCCGTTCCTTGTTCCATTCCGCTCCGTTCCATTTCTTTTCGGTTCCCTGTTCCTGCTTGACATCTATGGACATTGTGGTATATGTGGATCCTGTTGTGTGATTAACTTACGTGCCCCCTGCATGTGGCGATATCCTGCATGAGAAGATTAGGCCGGAGTTAACAGCAGCTGGACTTTTGTCACCTTTCCACAACCCTGCCGGACCAGGTGATTTTATTGAAGGGTTAGTCACTACCGTATCCAGTGAAGAGCCTTTGTCCAGATGGTTGAGGATCACCTAGCAGCCCTATGTCGAAAGGCCGGGATCACTGCTTCGAGGGATCTCCTCGCTGGTCTTCCTCTGACACTTCAAAATACCCAAGAGTTGTAGGTCACGAGCTCCAACTGCGAGATTGTAACGTATACTCCATTTTGTCTAGGGTCTTTTCTACCTTCTTCTGTTTCTAGGGATAGGGTGAGTTGTATTTGAAGTTGTTCCTGTGTTTGCTGTTTCAAATTCTCTTTAAAATATATGGTTTGGCCCTAAATTTTGTGTGTGTCTGTCATTTGGACTAAGAGATCCCCGGTGATAGAGATACAGGATTTATCAGGTGTACCTCACTTCTTGATTCAGGGACAATTAATATCTAGTCAGAACGAGTCCAATTCACATTCAAATTCATTTTATAAATGTTACAGTGTTCCCTGCGTAACAAAGCCAAACACAACAACTGCCTCCATCAGCATAGGTTTGCTTTAGGCAGCGTCCTTGGTATGTACAGGTTATTAAGATGGAAGTTCAATCAATTATAAACGGTGTTTACCAAAGAATGACACTAGACAGCCAGTGATCAAGCGGTCATGAAAAGTTTTGGTGGTTCGATAAGATTGCACATGCAGACAGACCACCTTAGGACTGTATCTACAGATCAGTCTGCTAGGAGGCTCCTTTCCTTTGGGATTTGCCATGACGATAATGTCCCCAAAGATAGTCTCAAAATCATAGACTGAGTTGAGAGAGTAGTACTGTGTAAATGCCTGAGGAAAACCCCATGTGGCAGTCCCGCAGGAGAAACATTTTATACTCATGGCATAAAATGCACTTACCACAATCTTTTATCAATTTGAAGAATACAAATAAATACATGCAACAACCGGGGGAATTAATTACACATACAGAGCCTAAGATGAAATATCTTGATTTGAAATTTTATTTTAATTGAAAGAGTTAAAAGTGAAAAAAGTTATTTGAAGTTCAAGCTTACGGTGCTGCATCCCTTGAGGACACTGGCTTTTATTAACAAAGGAAACTCAGCACCAGAAAAATCTTAATCCTAAAAGTAAAAGGTCACAAAGCAGCAGCAGCAGGTTACAGCTCTTTACTTCCTTATTTGGCCAATAGCCGCCCTCCTTTCAAAAAAGTTCAGCAGGAGTTCAGATCTTACCAATCTAACAAACAGAACCATGCAGGGAAACTCATGGGCTAAAGGGATACTTAGTTTACAAATGCAGAAAATGTATCATCTATTGCTCTCACAACAGACAAGTTTAATTACCACATTTAAAAAGTGAACATTTTTAGCAACACTTTCAGGATCACGGCAACATTTCTGACAGCCCAAATGAGTTTAAACACCGAAGCGCTATTTTTAGCTTTAAAAATAAACACTTTCATAAATATTCCCAAACCAATTAACAGCAGCTAGAAAGTAAAGGTGTTTACATTTACATAGTCAGGACTAGACCCAACAATTAACAGACTCCATATAAGACACAAAAGAGCACAAGCCCACTTGACTATTAACAGGTCAATACAAATATGTTTTGTTTATTTTTAAAATACCTTAAAAATAAATCAGTTGAACTACTAATTGAGAACTGCTTTAATGTTCAAAAACATCTGTTGCACTGCTTTTAAGATTTTGATAGAATGATCCATAACTTAGTGCATTTCCTCAAAAAAACCTCATAATTTTTCCACCTTGTTTTGTGTGGGGGAGGAGGGGGAGAAAAACCCCCAAATTAAGTGCTTTTTGTTGAATTATAAGACACTGATTATTATTACAGATCAAAAATCCCTAGAAATATTGGAAAAGGTTCAGAATTCAAATCTTAATTTAACTGAGTTGTCCTGCTACACACTATTTTAAGTCCCTAGTTTTACAATGGACCTAATCAAAACCTTGGATGCCAATATTTCTCAATTTTAGGATGAGAAAGACAGTTGGGAGGAGGTATTCACATGCAGGACTCCCATCTAAATAACTGATCTCAGGCTCTTTTCTAACTGTTGTGGCATTATTTCTACAAAAATACTAGTGGAATTTAAGGTTTCTAGGTCTAGTCCAGTAGCATTTAGGTAAATGGTTTAACAACATAAAAGCCTGTATGACATTGCTTACCATTAAATATTACCAGTTGCCCAAATGAGTAAATTTTAACTGGTTATTAAAAAAGCACCACAAGAAAAGTGAACACAGGGCCGTCCTTGCTATAAGTCCAAGAAACGTTCCCAAAAAATTGGACTAATAGTAGAACAACTTAAAGCAGAGAATTTTTTCCCCACGGCTGACTTCCATTTGCGCAAATTGGGGGAGGTGGTTTTTGCGCAACTTAAAATTGGGTAATGGGGGGGACTTATAACGCAACAGTTCCTACAAGCATCAATTACTTTAGTGTGGAACAGATGTATGCTGGGGCAACTTACAGCAGGGATGCTCTGTATCTATGAACATTAAACAAACAGACATGTATTTTAAATGAACCATTAGCTATTTCTTCAGTCTATGGAACAAGCCTATTTTAAAGCTAGGCAACATATTACAAAATATTTTACAAGATAAGTATATGTATTAGTGACGTATAACATACGTCACTAATTAGCCATCTCGTCTTTGTAGAAAGAATGAATCAATTAAAAAAAAAGACATTTTGAAACAGCAAAAGAAAAGCAAATCTGCTGTGTATTAAACACTTTTAGTGGACTAGATTAAACTCATTTAGGTATCAGAAACAAAAACTATTCATGTCAAGATCAGCATTTCATCTGTTCAGCTAATCTTTCAACATTAGACTATCACCACCATGTCTGTCTCTACCCACACAGTACAAAATAAAAGCTGGGGGGGGGGAGGGGGCGGGGGAGAAACTGTCTGAAATAGATGTTTGCAAGCAGAAGGTTTAGTACTGCATATGTAGAGCTAAAAGACCTCCAGAGAATTCTGGCTTCATTTTAACACTTTGCTATTTATTTCTTCTATTAAATTCAAACATGAAACTAGTCTTTTAAAAAATAGGCAGTCATAGAAAAATGTTTTGCTGAATAATCTCTTAATTGCAAAGTCCATCTCAAAGATGAAGATGCAGACTAATCAACATCTAATCTGCCATATTTTAGCTAATATTTTTATAACAGACATATAATTTTAAAAGAATGAAACATTCCTAATTGTACAACATCCATTCATTTACGAATCTGATAGCCTCTCTTAAAATAAGCCAAACTAATCTACACACTAGTCAACAAAATATTGCTAAACTGAAGAAAAATACTGCAATATTTTCTACTGGACTTTTCCAGTCTTTTCAGAAGCATCATTAATGTATATCATTCTCCCACAATAAAAGGGGATAATATTTTTAAACAGGCTCCCTTATGTATTAAACCACAACATCCTCTTGATTACTTGAATAAAATTCATTTGAAATGGATAATTGATGGAATTCTGTGGTATCTACAAATGCAATTACTCAGTTGAAGATGATTTTAGTGGAAACAGCAAATATGAGAATATGAATCTTACAGCATTTCAGTTTGTCAATTAAAATATATTTCACTGGACCACTCAATATGATTTGGGAAAGTAATATGAAGCCAGTTGGTAAATGTTGCACTTCCTCAGACCTGATGAGGAACAAACCCAGACAAAGGGTGGGCTGCAGAAGTATTGGTTTTGGAGTTGTTTATTGGTACAGATTCTTAAGGGCTAAGCGATACGTCCACACGTACATCACATTTATGCTGGCAGTTTGGTTGGAGGTGGTTGGAGTGCTGGCCAGGCATCAGCTTCCTGGAGACCCGGCCATGAGGTTCTTTGGGAGATCCCTTTGGATCCCTTTGGGAGAGCCCTCCCAGCTTTACTTTCTCTGGGCTGGTCCCAGGTTTCTGCTGTGTTGTTACATCTTGTCCGAGAAAGAGTCTTCCACCTGGCCGCTTGTCGCATTAATTTATACACTTGCAGGGTCCTTCCTTGCCTTAAAAAGTTGCCAAAAGCTGGCCTGCCTTAGCACTGGGTGTTTCTCATTTACACTTCCACACTCATTCATGAATTACATATATATTCTTAAATACATCATAAGAATTCTATTTAAACAATATAGCTCCTAAGCAAGCACCTGTTCTTACCGATTTTGACACAAGAGGGAAGCTACTTAAACTGAATTTGAAAAGCTCTAAATCATCTTAGCAAGCATCTGGCTGAGAGAGACCTCAGAGAGATAAAAGGGGAGGAACAGGTGTTTGTGTCCAGCCAGCCACACGCCAGTGGGGGAGAGGGGTATGTGTCCAGCTGAATACAGTAAACAGATTAAGCAATGGGCTAATTTTTTTTAAAAAGTAGAAAAGTTATACTTCAGATGTAACAGTTCTTAACACAATATGCACGTAGTCTGACATTTAATAACTACTGTACCGAGGAAGGCCATTTAGACTTCCAGCAAGATGTGTAAGTTGAGGAATGGTGACAGGAACATTCCCCCCACCTCCACAACTAGGCAGGGTTTTCTGTATCTCTGCATGTGCCACTAGAAGTTCCAATTCATCAAGATAGTTCTGAAGCACATGCCAGGAAATCAGTGAGGCTACTCATGTGCTTAAAAATAAGCAGGACTCGACAAATAATACAGTCTACTCGCCCATGGCAAGTAGATTGTAACCCGGAAGAGCTGGGTTCGGGCGATCTGCGCATGCGCAGATCATCGGACAGCGTGGCTGGCGAGCGGGGCTCGCTGCGGTTCGGTGAGCCCTGAAAATAAGCATGTGCTTAAATACTTTGCTGAATTGGTGCCAGCATGAGAATTAGGATAAGGAAGGAAAGATCTAATGGTTAGGAACATCTGTTATGACACCATCATCACAAAAAAATTGGAAAATTTGACAAATGGAGATGGGGGAGAAGAAACAAAACATGCAAATGAAAAAAATTATTGGAAAGGAAAAAAATCCTGACCTTATTTATTTTAAATATCTTAATCTGGACTTAGTTATCAGTTACTAATTTGGGTTTGCACACATTTCTTTGTGAGTTTTTCTTTATTTGACCATTAATCATTATGGTCAGTAATTTTAAATTCTAAGTTAATAAAAATATATACACACACAGTATGTTCAATATATTTTAAAATTAAACCATGCTGTCATTGGAAAGTTTTTGATATAGTAAAAATTCTATCCAGCTATACTACACAAGGGCCAATGTAAATACAGTATTTAAAAATTCAAGTATTGCACAACACTTGTAGAAATAACATGAAAAGCTGGATAGAGGCTGTCTTGTATCTTGCCCTAAAGTACTGAAGGCCAGGGAAATGGTGCGGATATTTGAATGTAGTACAACTATGTGTATCACAGAGATCTTTGTACAGAGCTATAAAAAAAAATCTGAGATGCTGCACAAATAGTAATTTTTGAGCTCCTTTAAGAGTATGATATAAGGGAAGAGTAAATTATGCATTTCAACATATCTAAATAGCGCAGGGATCATTTCTGGTCTGTGGAATTGTAACTAGTGCACACTGTATTGGTCTGCCATTCAACTGAATAAAAGCTGCCAGGGCAAAGAAACACAAAACTGACAGTTCCAAAATCAAAGGCCTCTTACCACCTAAGATAAAGGAAATTCTCCATTAGCTGTAATAATATTAAGAGTTTACACCTTTTTTAGGCAGTTGCTTTGTGAAAGAGGCTAGGAAAACTAGACATACTAAACCCTAGTGTAACTAAGTGCATGGCTCAAAGACAGAGAAAAAATTAATAGCAATATCGGTAAAAATTTTCAGAAGTGACCTCACACCACTCCTCTGAACATAAAACATGTCATGACTTAAGGCCAGTACTTGAGAGTTGAGAGCTGAAGGGCTACACCAGTGTAGAATAGAAGGGCTCTTGCACATTTCAAAAGCAGAACCACCAGCAGTAAGAACTGGCAGGACCGGGGACTGAAGCATCCGCCCACACTGATTCTTGCTGTGCCTCTGCCTCCCCTGCACCCCACAGAGATGGTGCTGGGGAGAACCAACTTTACCGGCTTCTCCCAGCATCAGCTCCTGCTCCCCCACCCCAACTGGCTGCCTCTCTCTAATAGAGGCAGCAGCGAAGGGGGTGGGAGGCGAGTGAGTAGTCAAGTCGACTATCTGATAAGCATTAATCGGATAGTCGACTAGTCGCTCACATCCCTAAAGCAGAGATGTGTGATGACTACATTTAACACCCATCACATAGCTATCAACTTCAAAGTCTAGCATGCATATATACACACACACACACACACACACACACACACCACCTATATGAATGCATTTTAAGTGCTTTGAGAGCTGCCATGAAGATATATATATATATTTTCATTAAACCTACAGATTTTTTAAAACAAGACAATCTTTCCACAATCAGAAGCCTGTCTTTAATTACATAATAGATCAGCTTATTAACTGCAGAATTGTTTGTTTTTTTTAATGGAATGCATGCAAACAGAGAAAGAAGCACCAAAATTAACCAGTCACAATTTATCTACTAGAAGACCTACCCAACAGTGCTCGAGTTCTTAACTCAATTTTTGTTTTTCTTCATTTAAATCATTGCTGTGGGGTGGGGATGTGAATAAGGAGCTCAGTATGAAAGCAGGTCAGGGCTAGGTGAGAACCTGCAGTCTCCCCCCTCACCCCGCACAACTGAACCCATACCTTGCTTTAAGTTATGATAAGAGGAAACTGTATACCAAATATGGTGGTCCTTATCATTTAGGAGGCTGGACGGACGGATGGACAGACAGACTCACTTGCTCACAGACAAGCTCTCTCAAATATACAGTAAAAGCTTCAGAGGGGTAGCCAAGTTAGTCTGTAACAGGAAAAACTTAAATAGACTAGTAGCACCTTAAAGACTAACAAAACACGTAGATGGTATCATGAGTTTTCGTGGGAGCAACCCACTTCTTCAGATGAATGGAGTGTTTGTAGTGTAAACATGGCCTGCGGGTTTTTTTTTCCCCCAGAAAAACGGCTGTTTTTGTTTCCAAAAAAATTTTCAATTACGTCCACACTGCAATTGCATTCTTTCAAAAGAAAATCGAAAGAACAGAGGGGTTTTTCCAGCATTGGTAATCCTCTTTCTATGAGGAAGAAGCCTTTTTCCAAAAGAGCTCTTTCAGAAAAAGGCGTGTGTGAATGGGGAAGAGGGAGTTCTTTCGAAAGAAGAGGAAAGAGGAAAAAGCACAGCTGGCCTGGTGGTCACTCCGTCCATAGTAATCGCAGCTTAAATGCAAGATAGTGTCCACACTGAATGGATGCTATCTTTCAAAAAAGAGAAATGCTTTTTCAATGCGCTTTGGCAGTGTGGAAGCGCTCTTTTGGAAGAAGTTTTTTTGGAAGATCTCTTCCGGAAAAGCTTCTTCCAAAAGAAGCCTGCAGTCTAGATATAGCCTTAGAAGTCCAGATCCAAGAATAAATAAAGGAAGGGGGAAAGAAAAAAGTGGGGGAGGGGGCGAGAAGAAGGAGAGAGTGAGAGAGAGAGAGTAGATGGTTCAAATAATTACAAGAGTCTGATAAGAACAATTAGCACTTCCATTGTTGGGTTTGTTGGTTAAATCATTAGGACAGTGGTTCTCAACTCGTTTCAGTCCACAGACCAATCAAGAAATTTTCGTGGACCACCTCCAGCACATGTAGCACAGGACGAATGACACAGCAACCGCTCAGCACGACGGCCGCAGCTACACTGACGCTCAGAGTCTCAGATGGAAGTTACTGGCAACACAACGCAGTTGCATCCAAGGTGACGCTATAAATGATGCGCCATGTGCTTGTGAACATGGCATAAGACAGCCTAACAGCGATGCCTACACACGCCATGTGACTTTGGACAATGTTCCTGTGGACCACCGAAAAAGTCAACATGGACCACCAGTTGAGAACCACAGCTTTAGGACATGGAAGGTAGTGTGCAAGCCAGCCGATTACCCTGTTCATGCTATTTGCATAAGAATTAAACTTGAAAATGAGGTTAAGTTCCAAACTTCCCCTGTATATTTGGTTTGTGGAATTGGTTTGAAACAATACGGTGACTTGGAGATCCACTAGGGAGTGTACAGGCAGATTAAAGTGTTCTCCAACAGGTTTGTGTTTATTGCCTTTTCGGATATCTGATGTGTGTCCATTAATTCTTTCCCGTAGAGACTGTCCAGTTTGGCAGTGGGGCATTGTTGGCATTTATCACATTAGTGGATGTGCGGTTGTATGAGCCTCTGATATTGTGGCTGATATGGTTAGGTCCAGTGATGAAATTGCTAGCATAGATGTGTGGGCAGAGTTGGCACTGGTGCCGATTGCAGGGATGAGTTCCTGGATGATTATGATGGAGGTATGTTGCGTGGTTACTGGAAAGAATTTGTTTGATGTTAAGGGGTTGTCTGTACGCGAGGACTGTCCTTTCCCCCAAGGGCTTTGAAAGCGAGGGATCATTTTCCAGGATAGGTTCTAGATTGTTGATAACGCGCTGGAGGGGTTTAAGTTGTGGACTGTAGGTGATGACAAATGGAATTCTGTTGTTTTCTCTTTTGGGCCTGTCTTGAAGTAGTTCACGTCTGGGTATGCTTTTGGCTCTGTCGATCTGTTTTTTCCCTTCTCCAGGTGGGTATTTCAGTTTTATGAATGCTCTATACAGATCCTGTAGGTCTGTGGGATTGGAACAAATTCGGTTGTTGTATCTTAGAGCTTGGCTGTATACAACAGATTGAAAAATGTGTCTGGGGTGGAAGCTAGAGGCATGAAGATAAGCATAGCAGTCAGTAGGTTTCCAGTATAGGGTGGCGGAAATTTGTCCATCATTTAATTGTACTGTAGTGTCAAAGAAGTGGATCTCTCGTGTGGACTGATCCAGGCTGATGTTGATGGTGGGGTGGAAATTGTTGAAATCCCTGTGAAATTCTTCAAGGGTCTCTTTCCCGTGTATCTGTAAGATGAAAATTTCATCAATATAGCGTAAGTAGAGTAAGGATGCTAGGGGGCAAAAGCTGAGGAAACGTCGTTCAAGGTCAGCCATAAAGACATTGGCATATTGTGGTGTTATGCGGGTGCCCATGACTGTGCCGCTGACTTGAAGATACAAATTGTTTCCGGATCAGAAGTAGTTGTGGTTGAGGACAAAGTAGCAGAGCTCTGTAATTAGGTGTGCAGTGCTGTCATCAGGGATAGTGTTCCTCATAGCCTATAATCCGTCTTCATGTGGAATGCTAGTGTAAAGAGCTTCTACATCCATGGCAGCCAGGATGGTATTTTCAGGAAGATTACTGATGTATTGTAGGTTCCTCAGGAAATCAGTGGTGTCTCGAAGATAGCTAGGAGTGCTGGCAGCATAAGGTCTGAGGAGAGAATCAATATAGCCAGATAATCCTGTTGTAAGTGTGCCAATGCTTG
>JANRFK010006693.1:12640340-12664737 GCA_030068395.1 Apalone spinifera
GAGAGGGGGGAGTGTAAATTTTGTCCGGAACAGCATCAGGGAGCTTCATGAGCAGTTGTTTCAGGGTTTTTTTGATATTCTTTAGTGAGATCACAGGAGAAAGGCTTATAGAATCTGGTGTTGGTGAGCTGTCTGGTTGCCTTCTGTTCATAATCTGTTCTGTTCATGATGACTACAGTGCCCCCTTTGTCAGCCTCTTTGATTATGATGGTTAGAATTGTTTTTGAGGCTGTGAATAGCATTGCATTCTGCACGACTGAGGTTGTTATATGATGTTGTTTGCTGACAATGTCAGCTCAAGCATGTTTGTAGAAGCAATCGATGTAGAAGTCAAGACTCTCATTATGACCATTACTAAGGGTCCACATAGAAGCCTTCTTCTTGTGGGATTGGCGGGTGGGAACAGCAAGGTCAAGGTGTTGGACATCGGTGTGTTGGAAATATTCCTTTAGGCAGAGGCAGCGAAAATAGTCTTCCAGATCTCCACAGAACTGAATAATATTCGTAAGGGTGGTAGGGAAGAAGCAAAGTCCTTGAGATAGGACAGATTCCTCTAAGAGAGTGGCTGGATAGGTAGACAATGTTGCTAGGTGAGCTGAAAGTATTCAGACAGAGATCCTGAGGCAGTTTGGATAGTTTATTGTCCTTTTTCTTCTGAAGGGAGGTGACGTGATCTTTGTAGGTGGTTTGTTGAATTTTAGTGAAGTCTGGAAATGGTGAAGTGTAAAGCTCCTCTTTAACCTCAGCAGGTCCTATGATTTTAGGTGGATTACTTGCCTCAGAAGATCACAGCAGCCCTCAATTTAGACAGTGTTTTGCTGAGCAACTCTCATCATTGGCCAGCAGGGGGAAAAAGAGGGGAAATCAAACTTCATAATTTTCGCAGCCCCTTCCAATAGTACAGGGATTTCTCTTACCCTTTACCAAAACCAGTCTCTTTCTAGTACTGAAGGGGGGAGTAAGAGGGGGTACCCAGGCCCACCCACTACTCCAGGTTCCAGCCCAGAGACTGTAATAATAGTTGTTCATAATGTTTTTAGTAACAGCTGCCCCTTCCCCACAGCCTTCTCTGGCACCTTCCTTATCAGAGGTTCTTCCTCCTGGTATCTGCTTGCACTTTCTTCTGCCAGACTCTCCACCACCAGAAGCACTCTCTCCCTTACACTTATTCTCATCAGTTCCTTCCTCACACACTGAGCAAACAGAAAGGAAGCTTTTTAAACCACTCTCAACTGGTTTTTAATTGGTCCCCAGGTGTTTTAATTACTCTGGCTCCCTTGAGTCTAGAAGGCTCCTAATTGGTTCCAGGTGTTTTAATTGGCCTGATTGCTCTGACTGATTCTAGAAGGTTCCTGCTGGTTTTGGATTAGCCCTTGTTAGCTACCCTGAGAACAGAGACCTATTTAATTTGGGGCTAATATATTTCCCCTCCACTACTCTCTTGTAGCCTTCTTGCCAAACTCTGTCACAGTAGATAATGAATCACTTACTCTAAGTGCTTCAAGAAAGAATAAAGATAAAACCCAAGACAGAAAGCAGATTTTTGAGCTCATGTAAATAAAGTACTGAAAGCACTGTTTAGAGCCAGATATCACATGGACAGGCACTGTGGATGGTTCCAGCTGTGCAAATGTACTTTTTAATTTTAATGCCTTATTTACCTTTTGGTCTTTTAATTAATTTGAAGTGGATTTAATAGAAACGTGCTAGATTAGCAGTCCTGAAAATTCATGACTTAATTTATTTATGGAGAATATATGCCAATACTAAACATCAGTGCAATACAACGAAGAACCAGGTATTATGAGTTTAAAATTTACCATTCCGACTGCTTCTCACACTTGGACATGAGACATTTGTGTTCAAGTATAGTGCTTAATCTTTGGACATTTGCATTCCCATCAGAGCAATTTGAGGTATTCATATGGGAGCAAAGATCATTCAGCAGAGTTGGTTCCATAAACACCTCTTTCTGAGCTGAAAGGGAACACCCTTGGGGCAATAAATAAATGCAAAAGTTAGCATTAATTTCTGCCAGGAAGTCTACCAATTGGTCTCAGAGAAAATGAACAAAACTTAATGTCATCGCCTTCCTGCCTGACATGCCATCTCCAGTCCCTCAAAATTCTGAGACCCAAACAACTGTTTATATGAAGGACTGTCCTCATGAGTTGAAGAGGGAGGAAGAACAGGAAATTGTTCTATCATGCTCCCCACTCTGCACTTATATTAGTTGTGGGTAATTTGTGCTCATTTTCCTTTGCTCCTCACTGAAATATAAAGCAGTGTCTTTGAATTAAAAAACATAGAATGGAGTAGGTTATCGGAGAAAAAATATAATACTTCCAGAGATGTATCAATAAGAGAGGGTGGATAACCTATTTGCAGTTTGTGACATCTGTCTATTAAAGAGAACTAAACTGAGCAGTATTTATCCTCCACATTTATTATTAGTAGCACCATGGCACTATGGCAAACTTCGTTCCTTTTTAGCATTTACACAAACTGCAAACAAATTCGCTTGTAAGACTTAAGCAATGAAAGTAGAAGAATGCTAAAATATTCACAATGGAAATCTCTGTTTTATTTATCTAGTATATTTACAACTGAATGGCTTACACTGGCAACATGGATGCATACAATATGAATTACCAAAAAAACCTTAATACGTTTATTTTCTTTTCTGTACTTCAGATATACTTTTCTCTTTGTATTTCTGCCACAAGCAGCAGAAAACACCACTAAATGGCACTATTTGGGGGTGGTACTTTTTTTTGGATCAATAGTATATGGAGCGCAGGAGAGAGCTGACTCCTCGGCTATGTCTACAATATAGTTTATGTCGACAGAACTTATATCATTCAGGGATATCAATAAATCACCCTCCCCCCTTCCCCCCCGAGCAACATTACCTACACCAACAGAAGATCTGGGTGGAGGGCTTCTCCCACCAACATAACTAGTGCTGCTCACAGTGGCGGTTTTATTATGCTGACAGGAGAGCTCACTCCCATGGGCATGGAGTCTCTTTATCAGACACAATGAAGCTATGCCACTACAGCCAGGATACGTGTGAATAAGATTTGCAAACAATAAGTCTACAGTTTGGTTTCTTTGTCAGTTGGCAAAGAGTAATAATCACATCCCCTTTAAAAATAATCACTAAAAGCACTGTACAAATCAAATCAGGGTTATTTCTTTATCAAAATGTTATTTAATGTAGTTAATGTTGTGAATGTATCCTGTGCAGTCATGCATGCGATTTCATTTCTCCAGTCACTGAAAAATGGAATCCAAATTTTAGTATCACCACGCAACTAAAGGAGGAATATTTTCAAAATGATATACAGTTACACGGAAAACTCTTTACAAATTTAGTTAATAACAACAAATTAAAATCTAAACCCTTTCTTTAATAGTAACCAATGTGCATTCAGTGTGATCTGAAATGCTTGAAAGTACACTTATGGTCTCAAAACTAATGGTACAAATGACAACTCAGTGTCATTCCCTTCAGTTAATCCATTATCAAATTTAGTTGAGTTTCATAGTCAAAACAGGAATTCTTTTTTTCTTTTTTAAAGAGACATACTTTCAAGCTTAATCTGCTGTCTGAAAATCAACCGATCACAGTGCAAAAAACATTTGATGGAAACCAGCGCCTCACCATAAACTGCAATAAGCATGGCTAAAAATGGTTTCCAAATGTCAAAATGCCAGCCAGCTTCCAGTTTTGCCCATTATTAAGATTTCAAAGTAAGGTTTTTTTTTCACTTCACCACCAAAAATTTCAATTCTAAAATCAGAGCCAGCTTAATGCTTGTAACATACAAAAGAGAGTGGCTTGCTTTTCCACTGTTCTGTTTGTTCTGAACTGCTGAGAATAAAAACAACAAGTCTTTCAGGCAAGTCTTCAACTTCTAAAAGTTAAATGCCAGGCATAGGACCATAATCTGCTAGTGGTGTGATTGATGTAAGGGTATCCCGTTGGTAAGGGTGAACTGATTGTACAAGAAGGTGAAGAGTGTTGTGAAATGTAGTAGAAGTGGGGCAAAAGTTAAGTTCCGTGTACATGAGAAAACTGCGATGATTTAGAAACTTAGTTAAATCAAACAATCCACTGATGTGGGGATGCCATCACTTTTAAAAAAACAATGTTTCTTACACTGATTTAGGTTCAGGTGGTAAGGCTGTGACTTGGCTCACTGTAATAAACTCAGCAGATAAAACTATAATGGTATGAAGCAGGTAACATGGACCTGACCTTCCAGCACAGAGAAGCCATTTTACATCGATCACACCACTAGCAGATTATGGTCCTATACCTGGCATTCTTTGTTATGTTCTTGGAAGGATCAACTCTGTGTAGATGGATCCTCTGATGCCATAGCTCCTATACCAATCATCCTGCCCTGCTGGTAGGGCATAGGAATGATGGCTTGAAGAACAAGGCACAGCAAAGGTGTCCCTATGAAACACTGACCCCTGGCTGCAGTATCAGCCTCTTGGGTTCAGACTGAGAACTGCTTTCTAGTGAAAGACCAAGTTTTCTAAAATTCTAAACTTTCCATACCTGCTTGGAGTGTCTTGAAACTTCTTATGTCTCATAGGGGTACTTCATAGTGGTAGTAGGGCAAATTTTGTGTCATTGGAGCAGAAGGTTGAGCCTGCCCATCCCTCCCAAAAGTAAAACAGCATTTTACAAAATCAACAGATTTTCATAACTTCTTTTCAGTGCACCTGAGGCTCAAACCATTGGTTTGACTGTCCCCCAACTACTGGCAGTCATTCAACAGTACTCTTAGCTAGCAGATGGCACTCACTCTCACTTTAGGGAAGCAATATAGTGGACCTGGGCCTAAGTGAATTGCCCAATGCCATATAGGAAGTCTGTCATGGAGCAGGGAATTTAATGCAAGTCTCTGAAGATCAAGATCCCAACCATCTTTCCTCTTGTGCTATCCCAGATACGTCTCCTTCAAAAACCTGTCTCCGTTGTCTCCATGAATCCTCTCCCCATGCTCATCACTCTGCACAGCTGCCTCTCCATGAGGGGAGGGGAAGGGGGAGAGCATCAGGCCGCCTGAACAGAGCGAGACAGTAGTAGGAAATGATGGAGAGGCAGTGAACATGCAACCAGTGCTGGGGCTATACAATCACTGACAAGGAGCCCCTGGCAGTAGAGGGAGAGAGCGGGGCTGAGGTAAACATGGGTGCTGAGAAATATTTAATATGTCAAATCTTTCTGAAGTTTCTCTAAGGCTACCTGGTTGTATCTTGTCCCTTTCAAGAATGTGAAGTCCAGCAAAAGTCGTGCCTTTGAAAACCGTGAAACAGATGAGGCACATATTAACACCAACTGGGAACCATGCCCCCACAGGCTCATACCAGGCATCATTGTCCTCTGCCTTGGCAGACCATGGAAAACACTTAAAGAGTCAGGCGCATGACGACTGTGGAACACAGTCTAACACTGCCTCTTTGCTAAAGCAAAACTTGTATTGAGGGGCGCTCTGCACTTGAGCTGCCTACACGGCACCGAAACTTCACCTCTGCCTCCAAACAACCCCACTTCTACTACATTTCACAACACTCTTCACCTTCTTGTACAATCAGTTCACCCTTACCAACGGGATACCCTTACCAACTATACTTTGACTTCGCCATCATTAAACCTATAGATGACTCTCATATCTCATCTCACTGTTGACAATCCCCCTGGCAGGAAGACCCTTGTGCACTAGTGCTGGCACAACCTACAGACTAGTTAGCTGAAATGAGGCAGAGTGTATTGCTGCATCTGTAAAAATGCCAAATAGGAGTTGGGATATGTGGAGTGTTGATATTCCTTCCCCTCTCGCGAAAATGGCTTCTCAAAGGAAGAAAGTATAAAGTTACAAACTGTTAGAGAGGAGTTAGAGTTCAATAGCAGTCAGTGCTAGGCAGGTCTCAAATACTTCAGAACTGAAGTAGTCAGTCCTAAGTTAAGTATTTCCAAGGTAAATCAGGAAAAGTACTTGCTAGGCTCACTTAGAAAGGGGCAAATTGAGAGATGTGCCATTCAGGATATTTTGAAAGAGGATTTTCTAGCCTCCAGTTAACCTCTGAAGGAAATAAAACACACACAAAACTACAAATGACTTGAAGAAACCATTCTAACCAAGGTCTCTCAAGTAGCAGACAGAATATCAAGGTCTTCGTTTTTTAGTATGCAGCAATCCAGCCTCTATAAAATGTAACAAGAGAAAAGAGGGTAACCAAAAAGCCTCTTTCCCAGAGAAGTAAGGCCCTCAAACCCTTCTGTGCTTACCCTTATGTTACAGGCTGAACCTTTAACCAACACCCAGGACTGGAGAACAAGAGTGAAAACTCTCAGCTACATCTTGTATTTTAAAAAGGTCACACGCACACACATGCCCCCTTTAGATACTGGGGTTTAATTAGCCCTTGTGGTAGCTAATGAGGACTCAGAGATCTGCCAATAATGGACATGCTGTCAAGACATTTGACAACAACGAATAGTGCCATCAAAAGGTATTTTGGACATACTATTTATTTGACACTATTTACCAGATCAAACAACAACTGAGGAAGCATGAAATTAAGAACAGAAATTAAAGATTTATCAGATCACTTCAATGAAAGTGGCTTATGTATAACACACGATCCCGTCTGGCATTTACATCTTAGCCCTTGCCTCCCAAATACAGATGAGGATTCAGTCTCATAAGAAATTTAAAAAACTAGAGCTCAAAAAGCCCCTTAAAATTGTATCTGGTCATAAGGACAATAAAAAGCTTCACAACATTTCCCAGTATGCTACACAAATCCACAGGGTCCCAAGTTTATTCCATAGCCTGGTGCAGGATAAAGTGTCTCCCATTAAACACCAATACATTGAACATGTTTGTATTTACAGAATTAGGGTTGCCAAGTGTCCAGTTTTGAACCAGACAGTCCACTATTTGAGCTTTCTGTTCGGGAAACAAATTGAGAAAAGAGAAAATATAAATGTCCAGTATTTTCTAATAGATTGTGATTTAATGTCAAGAGTATCCGGTATTTTTGTTGAAACCATTTGGCAACCCTATACAGAATCTATCCTCGAAGACATGTGAATGCCTCAAAAATTCACCAGCTGTGATCTTCCTGGCCTACTTTACACATGGATAACTGGCAAGCAAGCTATCCCAAAGCTTGCAATAGGCAATAGGGAGAGGTAGAAAATACTTGCCTCCTCCTCTTACCACTGTCTAGGCAAGATATCTATCTATAGCTACTCTGAAGAGGAGGAAGCTGTAGAGTAGTCAGGCCTACCAATTTATTTCAAGACTCTATCCCAGGGTGGATTGGTTTAAATCAAAATGATTTAAATCACAATGTAAATCACTCAGAGACAACCACTGATTTAAATCAAGTTTCCCACTTCACATTTTTTAAAACAATAGTACAAATCTAAACACTACAACATGTTAATCTGCAACTCAATACAGAATTTTACAATATCTTGGAGAATATACTCTGTAATTTTTTTAATATTTACTTGATTTTTATTAGTCTTAGAGAGCATGTAACATGAGCTTTTATGGACAAAATCCACTTCTTCAGATGAGATGATCTTGCATGTATCTCATCTGAAGTAGTGGGTTTTGCCCACGAAAGCTCATGGTACAATACGTACATTTTTGTTAGTCTCTAAGGTGCCAGAGGACTACTTGTTTCTTAAAAGTTGTTTTTATTAATTTAGGAAACAGTATAGGTTGAACCTCTCCAGTCTGGCAACATCCATGACCTGGCATGGTTTTAGTTAGCTGGATATCCATTTATCATAGGTGCAGCCAAGTTTTCCCATAAAGTTTGTTTAGAGCCAACAGTCCTGGCCCTCAGTATTCTGTGCTGATATTTAGCTCTAATTTACTCCTAAATGTCTTCTACAATCCCAGTAAGCAGTGGAAATGTTAGTAACGCTACTAGACAATATTGACCTCCTCCTGTGTTTGGGCAAATTCCCTAGTTTGGCACCACTCAGGTCTTGAGGGTGCTGGCCTAGAGAGCTTCATCCTGTACATAATGCTATCTGTCTCAAGCAGCAAATGCAGCGACAGCGCGTTATGAATGGTAAGTACTAAATCTCACACACAAACACCATAGCACTTATATTTTATTAAACTAAATCTTAAATGTTGCACAAGTGTTTCACATCTGCAACTGCAGCAGTGTCCTGAGTTTCTGGCTAACAGTTGTCCTTAAAATCTTTTTTTTTTTAATTTCCAAAATTGAATAACTATAAAAGACAAGTCAGAACAACACTAAAAGTACAGTATCCTACAAATTGTAAAACTGTCTTATCTACCCCCTTCCGACTGTCATTTTGATTCATAGACAAACACAAGTTTTCTTGCTTTTTCAACTCCCAATTGATTTCTTAATATCCAGCCTTAACACGTATTATGACTGACATTACTATGGCATGATTTTGAGATGTCCAGGCCATCACAGCATCATCTTCAGAGGTTAGGTATCTACCTTTATATCTGGGGTCAAGAATGTTCACAAGAAAATTAGGTGAAGTTAGTGCTCAATCCATTCACTTTTTTTTATTGCCTGCAGTTTAACTTTCTGGTGAGATATTTCTTTTGTCAATGTCTCCAGAAGTGTCTTCCAAATTTCAACAGCATTAGCAATGCAGCAGCAATTTCTCTGAAGTTTATTTAAGGCTATGGATAATAGGCTTCACTATACTGAGAATGTCCTGCACATTCCTCTTTAATCCAATGTTAGATACTTTGGATGAGATACTTCCTCCTATTTTATACAGTTTGCTTCACAACGATTTATGAGACTAGACCAGTTCTTAATAAATTGTTCAAAATAATCAGCAACAGAATTCCATCAAACATACTGAGGGAGAACTAGTTTGGACCCTGTTGCTCTCTTCAATGAAGTTGAAGCAAAATGGTTGTTATGAAAGTATTTTGTAACTCCAACATTTTCGTTTATTCACAGAAAAGACATACTCAAGCTAAACATGACTGCACTGAGAGTGCATCTACACAGCACCCTAAACTCGAGATAAGATTAGCAATTTGCACTATGCAAACTGAGTATCTTATTTCAATTGAATTTTGAAATAGTATATTTCGAAATCTGGTACATCTACACAGCATCAAATTTCAAAATAACGTACTATTTTGAGACATCCCTTAGCCATCATGGAATGAGGATTACAGGGATGACAAAATAGTGTGTATGTTCAACAGACACGGGGTAGCTATTTTGGGATACTTCTGGTATGCCAAAATAGCCGTGCTGTGTAGACATACACGTAGAGTGTGCTTAAATTAGGAGTAAGCCCCTTTGAACTGATTGGCACTTGTTTTTTGAGAAAGCAAGTATAGGATGGGGTTCCCTTGGGAAAGCTTAGTTATGCTTAAGCAAAATAGACAACAGACTTAGGTCATCAATGTTATGGTCTCTCGCCACAATTTTCTAAAATTGAGAGTATGTATTATGTAATAAAAAAATAAGACAACACCCAATGGCAACCGGTAACTCTAGATTTCTCCTGCCGCAGTTTTCTGCACCGTATACTTGAGTGATAGTCTAAACCTAGTTAACTAATTAAACAAGCCATAAAGATTAGCTAAACTAACATCCAACAATACAAGCAGCTTGGGAATTTACTTGTTAAATAATATATATACTAAAAGGCAGAGAGAGAGTCTTGAACAATGATGCACTGCAAAGAAATTATTTAAGTTACTAACCAATTGATCCACATTGTTCTTCAGTCATATCCATATCTTCGTCCACATCTTTTTCTCCCAATAAACAGTTTTCCTAATGAAGTTTCATTCTGGAACCTAGATCCTACATCTCTTTCTTGTACTGCTTACATTTGGCATATTTTCCTTTTTTACCCAGGAAATGAATGTTTACAAAATATTCCCAGCTAGGTCTCTTACACCCAGAAGCCATGACCGTTTTTCTGTGGCAAAAATGTGGAGGAATATAGGAAGCTGTGTGTGTACTGAATAATATCTTCCCTTTTTCTCTCCTGTCCACTCCACTGTTCGTTTCATTCTGCTTCCATCCTTTCCTATATATTGTCTCTCTATTTTTAACTAACTCTTCTGCCTTTCATGGACCAGCTACACCACTATATAAGCATAGAACAACAACAATGCTATCCAGCCTGTCTGTCTTTGCACATGTGACTTTAGTCCGCTGAGAAACAGAAACTGAAAGCCCAGAACTTTCAAGAAGCAACAGCTGGTAGTTAGGCTGGACAGAACAGAGCCATTAATTCATTTTTATGAGACTAAGTGTAGATGTAAGCATGCTGTTAGATTTAAATTGCAATGATTACTAGTCAATCATTTATTGATGATTAAAAATAAAATAACTGATTTAAATAAAAATATTGATTTTAATTTTTAATCAAGTTTTAGCACCCTGCTCTGTCCCTTGCAAGTCTCCGATGTCAGCAGGTCCAATCAAACAATCTCCTTCATTAGAGCGTGACAGAGGCAGAGAAAGTTTAAGATAACCAACACGAGTAAAACAAGAGTCCAATGAAAGCCTAAATTAGAGATGCAAGGGGGTTTACCAGCTACCCAGTAAGCACTGCCTTACCAGCATGCTTACTGAGGCAACTGGTTAACTGTTGCCCTGCCTGACCGGAGCAGTCTGCGGATGGTGGGCTGCTCCAATCTGGCAGGGCCCACTGTGCCATGGGCTGGTTAACCAGTTAAACACATAGTTTAACCAATTAACATATTAAATAGGATTTTACATCCCTAGTCTAAATCCCTTCAAAGAATTAAGGACTGACATTTAAACGTAAGAAACTAGACAGTCCTAGATAGAGCTCTTGACCTTAATCTTAATCCTCAATTGGAACCAAAGCAACTCTGTAGCATTTTAATTCTATACAATTAAATTGTAATATTTTAATTTTGTACAATTCTGTATACAAAAGGTGCACTATTCCAAACTCCTTTTAGGATCTGAAATTGCAACATCTGAGGGTATATGAGTGAATATTTATACTAAATCTATAAGAGTTGACTCATATAACTAACACATTAATACTACTGGCTTATCTTAAATCCACAAGGTAATTTAAAAACACAAAGAGTGATAACCTGAGAGAAAACGTCTAACAAATCCTTTTGAATCCATGAAAGTATTTTCAACCTCTACAGGGATTAAAAATATATTATAAAATAGCCTTTTATAAAATGCTTTTAGTCTTATGTTAATTATTAACTGCTTTTTGAAGTAACAGCCTGGGTGACTAAATAATTTGACAGCATGGTGGTATAAACTGCAATGGAAAAAGCAAAATAATTATTTTATGAAAAAAGTGATTGAGAGGAAGTAAGGTGCACTGAAATTTTTTAAGCAAATACAAATCATCAGATGGAAATTGACTAGGAGCAAACCGGCACGGCAACAATAAAGCCATATGGATTAATTAGGGTTGGAATATGATAACAAGCAGCATCTTGTATAATATCTCCTACTGGTAAAGATTATAAATACAAAGGGACCAATCACAGGTACTGCAAGAGCTGCTACTAATGTGTCTGATTTCTAATTAATTCAAGAAAAGTAAACAACAACATGATTCCCATTGCTAACTTCATTTTCATATCATACAGGTATGTTTATGGACTAAAATCACTTCTTTGGGATTACAGAAGAGTTTAATTGCACTACAGCTATAAACTAATAGAGCTGCATCCTTAATTGCAACAGCAAGGGTCAGGGAGTAGACCGTTGTTGCTTCGGTAAGCATGACAAGTGACATGAGCAAATGAGAACTGTTCAATAAGAGAGACAAGGGAACAGGTTATTAGATTGCCTGCTTCTTGTGTACCTCCCTAAACAAACATGCAATGTTCTATGGCTCACTGCTCTCCCATTTTTCAGACAGGGAAATAAAAGTGAGCTGGAAGAATAGTTCACAGTAAAATGGGCTACCAGAAGCAGTATCTGTTTTTAAGGAAATGCTATGACTTATGGCTGTGGCTTCCTGTAAACAAGATATTCCCAGCAGCATGTGTAGTACTGATGTCTATGATACAAAGTGAAAGGAGACATCTAATCTATCTTCTCTAGTGCCATTAACTAGTCCCACCATCTCCCATGTCTCTGTAGAAGATCTTCGTTTGTTTCAATTCCAATGGAAACAGGTCCACAGTGACAGAATAACCCTGTTTTCTTTGCTTCCTTCAACTAAGGGATAGTCATATCTCAGAGACACATTAAACTTCATAGGATAGCCTGAAGTGACAACATTTCAGCGCCATATAATAAGATCAAACACAATTCTGAAACTCTTGTTAGTAGATGTTCATTAAATTATTTTATCAACTTGATCTTTCCACACTGAAATCTCAATCAAAATAAATCACACCATGACAATCAGGAAAATTCCATGTTAGCGATCACCTTATCTAATGCACTGAATATATAATAATACAAATCCTTATATCCGAGTAGCACGTAAGGCTGCTGCTCATGTTACTAGGTTTGTGGCTTTCCCTTCAGATTTCCATTAAGTGCCGGGGGACACATTTTTTTAAAAACTGGATGTTTTTAAAAGGACAAATTTGATTTGTCCTTTTCATATGTGTTCATTTTTTAAATTGTATCCCTTGGTATATATGGTTGTGACAATTTTCTTCCACTATTTGATCTGAGGAAGTGGGTCTGGCCCACGAAAGCTCATCACCTATTAAACCATCTTGTTAGTCTTTAAAGTGCTACACAGTCCTGTTTTTTGGTCTGAGGTGATTTTTTTGAGACGGTTCTGCTTGTTTATATTTCTAAAATCAGTTAATTCTTGGCAATGGCAGAAAAGGAAAGGAAGCATGGCAGCTTAAAGTCCAAAAGTAGCTCCTAAACAGTCCAGTCACTCAGTGCAGATGTGCCTGGGAAATGTATGGAGGACTGAAAATTTTGTTTTGCACAGGGACAGGAATAATTAACATGATATTATGAGCATGTCTTCATACAGAAATGAAAATACATCGAAAACGCCCCTTACTTCCAATGTGCAACCTCATATGCAATGCATTCCCCTCCAGCTCCTCAAAATCTTATTGATCAACTTTTACTTCAGAAGCCTGTAATCTATTACCACCTTCAATTGTTCTATGGCAAGAGTTAAAGATTTGTCTGCGACTGAGTTGGAGGAATAGGGGGCCAGATGGAGTATTTAGGATGTGGTTTGAGGTTCATCTAACTATTAATGTTGCCTTAGCTGGTAATTTTCTTGATTTTTAATGGCTACATTGATAGGAAATTTACATGAGCAACCTTATATATAAGTTAACGTGTGTGTGTGAGAGAGAGAGAGAGATTTAGGTTTTAAAACCTCAGTTTAATAAGCTTATACCTAGCACATAGCAGTTTTGTTTACCGCTTGATTATTTCAAATATGGATAAACCAAACATGAATTATTCTGGCTTGATTAGAATTGGAAATACTTCACAAGCAGAACTACTAAGAGAACAACAAGTCTATGCACCTATTGGAAAACAGATCTATCCTAAACTAATTGAAACAAATAACTGGCAAAAATAAATTTAAAGCTAGTAGACTGTTTTGTGCATTGAGGTCAGGCATTAATGTTTTCCCACCTTCCCTCATGAGATTATAAGGTATTTCCCACAGATCTTTTTAATATAAACAATTGTTTTCAGGCTACTGTACTTTTGCTTGCAGTTTTGCACTGCAGTTTCTATTTATATGCATACTTAAAAGCCTCAAAAAGAGTGTAGTATGTGATGCCTTCCATGTATTTAAAAACTGTATCTCTCATTCTTTCTTCCCAGAGTGTAGGAGAAACAGCTTGTGTGTATGTATGTGCATGATTTACTTCTGAAGGGGGGCAAGACATTGTAGTCACTCTTTCCATTAAAAGTTCTGTCTCTCAGTCAGTGGTGTAGAGGTGAAGAAGTTTCAATGTTTTCAGGGCAATGCAACACCTAACTGAAGTCACCATCACAGAGACTATATCTAGACTGCAGTTTTTCAAAAACTCTGCTGCGTCCAGAGAACACGTTTGCTTTTTCGAAACCATTTCCAAAAACGTGGGCATGTTCTTTCGGCATCCCTGTATTCCTCATTTTATGAGGAATAAGGGATCTTTCAAAAGAGGTTTTTCCCACATTTGGCCCCATGTAGACGGGCCAAATGTCGGAAAAGCCTCTTCCAAAAAAACAAGCACAAAAAGGTGTGCGAATTGTGGATTGCAATTTGCATTTCTCTTTCTGAAAAAAACCCGCAGTGTAGACATAGCCAGAGAGAATAAATGCATTGGATCAGATTCCATAGTAAATAGGGAATAGCTAATAAAGGGAACAGGAAACTAAGGCAACGTGATCATACTGACCTGTGTGGCTAAGCATATAGGCCGCTGCATTTTGCATTAACTGGAGCTGCAGGCAAGGGCTTTGGAAGTAAAGAAACAGTTGCCCTCTAATGCACATCTAGGTTCAGTCTGATGGGAAACACCTGAGCCAACTCAGGTTATTTCCTATTCACTTCCCAACCATTTAAAGGCAGGGCAAGAGTATTTGTAACAATGTATCATATATCAGAAAACTAACATAATGAGCATGAATGGCTCCTTTCTGTCTGTGAATAGGAGGAGGTCATCCACAAGAACATGCCTCTGCCATAGTCTCACTGGAAGCCTGACTAAACAGGCTATGGTACTTTTGCACAGCATATTGACAACTGGTGTTGAGAAGACAGTAAAAACCAATCTGCAATTAGCTTACTTCTAAAAGAGAAGCTAGGAGCAAGTAGTAGATTGGGAAGTAGCTAGTGCCAAGCAATTAATAGTTTTCAGTGTATTGCATATTTTAGGGCCTAACCATGCCAGTTACAAGATCAAGAACACATATTCCTGTTCATCCAAAAATATAATTTATGCCATCATGTGCCTTAAGTGTCCGTCTGCTATGTATATTGGACAAACTTCTCAGACACTTCACCAAAGAATCAATGCACATAAAACAGACATCAGGCTCTTTCAGAGAGAGAAAACTGTTGCTTGCCATTTTAACCAGCCTGATCATTCTCTCAATGACCTTAAAACATGCATATTGCTTCAAAGAAATTTTAATTCTAGACTTCAAAGAGAAGCCTCAGAACTGTCATTCATGCTTAAATTTGACACTTTACGTATGGGCCTTAACAAAGATGCTAATTATCTCACCCATTACAAAGATAGCTTCCCCAATTATCACCTCTAATTATCATTACCTCACAGACACTAACCTTCCCCTCTCAGCTCCCCTCTGTTCTAAAATCTGATTTGTCAATTTTATATGTGTTCACTTTTTTTTAATTGTATCACTTTGGTATATATGGTCATGCCAATTTTCTTCCACAAATTGATCTGAGGAAGTGGGTCTGGCCCATGAAAGCTCATCACCTAATAAACCATCTTGTTAGTCTTTAAAGTGCTGCATAGTCCTGTCTTTTGTTTCAGCTAGACCAGACGAACACGGCTGCATCTCTACCACTATTCTGCATATTTTAGGGTGATGATAGATCATCTTTGTCAAAGGAAGCATTGACTCTCTCAGCTAGTAAGATGGTTTGTTTTTACTATTCAGGTTAAACAGATTTACGTCATCAATGGTGAGCCCAAATGACATCAGTGCTTATAGACTATTTGTGAAAGTAAGCTGAACTCTTAAGGAGAACATGGTGTTTCTAGTCCTCTGTTCATCTTGGTGGTGGTGGTGGCCCAGGAAGCCATCCTAGATCTCACTCCTCTTACCTGTGTGAAATAAGATCATTCTTCTCTCTCAGAAACATTCTTCATTCCAAGAATGCAGAGTTCTGAGGCAATCTGGCAATTGTACTGCTTCAGAAATTCTTCCATTCCTCAGCGTCTATGATGGGCAAAGTTTTGTCATTTGATAGTCTTGGGGCTTGTTTACTCTGTGCCACATTACAGACTACATGGGTAGGAATTGCAGAGTGCACAAAAATGCTGTGCTCAAACCACCTTGCATGGACACCACTGGTGCGAAATAAAAAAAAGGGCTACGTTAAGGTGAACAAGGTGTCTTCTAGTTTGTGACAAAAATGTTCACATGAAGCAGTCAGAATGAAACACTCTGGTGCACTTTGCAATTCACACTCACCTAGTTTGCACTACAGTGCCATGTAGACATAGCCCAGGAGATTTTGGGGAAGAACACAATGGTGGTTTCCTTCTTCTTGTCTTGCAATAGGGTTGAGAAAGAATTAGGTTCAGAGTAGAATTCTAGACTTGGTCTATATCCGCTGGTGGTGCTAAACCTTGCTTGAGCAAGAGAAGATGCTCTGCTGCCTACTGGGAAGGGGAAGTGTGAGTTACTACTTTCATAGTCAGGGCAGTGAAGCCAACAGACCCAGGAAGCAGAAATGGTTCTTGGTAGCGGGGAGCAGATCCACTCCACTGCTTCTGGGAGGTCTGTGTTTGGTGGGTACTTCTCACTGATGAAAAGAGGTTATATGTGGATGACTAAGATTGTCTAAGCTATCTAAGGGACTGGGATGCTAAATTCCCATTAAGATGCAAAATGAGTGATATATCTACAAATATGCATATGTATACAAATATATGTAAGGGTTGCTAATAAAAAAAATCATTGGCTTATGCTGAACATGTTCTTTTCTGCATTGGTTGTTGTGGAGAATGGAGGAGAAAAGCAAACCTGAAGTACTGGCAGAGGAGATTTTAACCTTTTTCCAGGCAACAGCTGCTTGGGGTTTCTAGATGCTGGGGGGATGTTCTCTTCCCCTTCTTGAAGAGAAGAAAGGCAGGCAGAGATATCCAGTGTTTTATAAAAATTAGACTTCAGAGGATGCAAATCATGGTTTCATATCAACCTTAGCTATAGAAAGATTTTATCTACAGATGTTGCATTTGCAGCTATGACTTTATAATGGTTTCCTGGCCTATTAGCTAGTATAGATGTAGCACATGTTCTGCTCCACCCATCTCAGAAAATAAACAAAACTAATCAGGTCTAAAAACTAGTTTATGTTGCTCTGTTCTAAGTAAATAGAAAGAGTCTGGCATAGATAAACTAATTTCCACCTGTTTCTGCTTACTGCATATACAGTAACTCAATTTAGATTGATCGGATAATGTCTGCAGACTTACTACAGAGGCACAAGGCTACTACATCCATTCAGATTATTTGAAAAAGCACCAAGATGAAAAGTTGTTTGTGTTCCTTTCAATTTTATTTTAGTTCTTTGTTTATCTCGCCACTTCAAAGCACTTCCAGAATGAGGAACAGTTTCAGTATCTGACATCTTTGTAAAATTAAAACAGAAAAAGTGGGCCAGCATCTAGCTATTTTAACTGGCAAGGCACAACAGCCTTGAGTCAGAAAAGACTGTTTACGAGAGCACAAAGTATAATGAACCCAGGAGTGCCATTTACAGTGGGGGAAAACATATTGGAATAGAAGCTACACACTTTCAGTACTATTGGCCTTATTTTGCAGGAGTCTACTGTTCTCCAGTCCTAGCTGTGTGTAGAATACAGCTAGCTCTCCACATACTCACTCATTCTGGTTAAAATTACAAACAGATAGAACTCAAAAAAGGTAGACCCAATTTTTAGTTTTAGTTCCTCTTGATTATTTGAATTAAATGGGGGGAGCGGGGAAAGGTGAGAGAGGGCAAAAAAAAAGGACTATAGTCTCAATCCAGCAAAGTACTTACGCATGTGCCAGTTAGGGATGTAAAATCCCATTTAAAATGTTAACCGGTTAAACTATACGCTTAATCAGTGAACCAGCCTGCCATGTTGCCAGTCACGCTGCTCTGCAGGTAGAGGACTGCTCTGGCCAGCCAGGTGGGGACTGCCACACCATGCCTTGGATGGGAGGCTGCACCGCACGGCTGACAGTAGGTTGCTCCAGCCGGCCGGACTGGCAATGCTTACTGGACAGGTAGTTAACCGGTTACCCCTTTACACCCCTAGTGCCAGTTAGACTACTCAAATCCTCAAAGTCAGGCTTATGCATACAAACCTTGTTGCATTGGGGCCAAGTGATTGCATATCATAAAAGACATTTACAGTTTTTAAATGGTCTTTCAAATTCTCCAAGTAATGACTGGTTGACTTCCTGCTGGAATGATCATTTCAGTGCTTCCAGAACACAATTATACAGGTTGGACCTCTCTGGTCTGGCACCCTCGGGATCTGTCCAGTCCTGAACGAGGGAATTTGTCGGATTAGAGGAGGTCCCTGTTATTGGCTCCCCAGACCACCTTTCTCCCCACTGCTGGCTCCTCCTCTGCTTTCCCCCCCCACTGCCGGGCTTCTGCGGCCCTGGCACCCCGGATTGCCTTGGCCCTAGCCCAGCTACTGGGGCTGCCATGGCTGCCGCATCACTGGCGCCAGCCCCACTACTGCGGCTGCCAAAAATGCCATGTCCCCAGCCCTGTTACTGGGGCTATTGTGGCCCCTGCTGTGCTACCGGGAATCTGGCGCCAGTCCCAGCCCCACTGGGCTCCGAGCCACCAGCCCTCTTGCCACTGGAGCTCCCAACCAGAACTGCCTGGTCCAGGAACACCGGTGGGCCTCCCAGACCACAAATGTTGCCAGATGAGGAAGTCCTGGTTTTTGGGAGGTCCAACCAGTATTTACTAGAGGATTAACCTGGCATTGCTCAGGTCCTTAACTCAAATACTTTTTGTTTTTCTTCATTTGAATTATCACTCTAGGCTGGGACTGGAGATGAAGGGTACAGTCTGCAGCCTGCCCTGGGGAGAAAGTACAACCCCAGCCCTCTCTCATTGCAGCACCTTGGGGCCAGGTGAGATAAAACACTGGGTGCAAAACTTACACAAGGGAAACTCATAAAAATAAAAAATGAGACCACTTGTGGCCGTAAGAATTCTATAGCGTAATATTTTAGCAGACTAGAGACCTATAATTTGATACGCCTCTATATCAAGGCTAGGCAATCTAGGCTAGTGAGTGGACCACATGAGTGGCCCTTCTTTATGTCAGCAGACCACAAGATTCTCGTAACCAAGTCTGTCTCCGAGAATAGGGTAGTTTTGCTAACTGTCCTTGTGCACCTAGAATTTGCACAGTGTGCCAACTGAACCATAGCAGCACTTTGATTGGATGCAGAGGGAGAGCCTGGCTCTCACAGTCAATGTTGTGTGCAGTCAGCATGCACCTCACTTCATGTGCCCTTACATGTCACTTTAGTAATACCAGTAGGGAAAAATAACTATGTGCATGGAAACCAGTGGAATGTGGCAATCGTGCGCAAGAGCAAAGGTAAACAAAATGTCCCGCATATCACACCTACAACATTAATGGGCCACATGCAGACCACAAGCTACAGGTTGCCCACCACTGTTCAATATAATTACGTTTCTTGCTTCAACTACAAGATGGGGGGGGCAGGTGTTTGAAGAACAGTTGGGCATTAGACAAACGTTTTTGATCATTAAAGGCACCTTCAGGTTCCAACTGACTTTGCCAATTGTGAAGTAACCTCAAATTATTAGGTTGGACTCGATGGTTGTGTTTTGTACTTCTGTATTTTTACAAAAGTTCATTATCCCAGAAAACGATGCCCTTGTGGAAGGATGTGGAAACTATTGATGCCTTTGCATCGATAACTATGGTCTCTCCATTTTGAGTGAAGATTTCATGTTCCTATATGGTAAATACAGGAATTTAAAAACAAAACAAAACAAACTTCATTTATGAACAGAACAGAAAATTCTTTGGAGAAGGGGAATATCAGTTTTTGACAAACTGCTGTAACTAAATTTGTTCCTAAGAATACTAGCTGTCTGACATCTTTGTGGCTGGCACATACAAATTTTAATTCAATTTTCAAACCAAGTGGAAGAGAATAACAGTTATTTTTTTTACTGGTAAATGGAAATATTTCTCCTTTATGGCTTTTGAAACTATTCTATCTTTCTCCTGTTCCTTGGCTCTCCTTTTTCCTCACTGTCCTTGCAACTTTTAAAAAACAAGCTTATAAAATCCCACTTGGAATATGTCTGTCCTGGGTCAGAAGCAGATAATTAATTTTTACTCCAATGGAAAATGTCAAAAGATGAGGCGGATGAAGAACAGCTGGTCTTCGGTTAGCACTGCTGCTCACAGAATGGCACTCGCTGCAAGACAGCATGTTCTAGTTGATGTCTGTTCTCCTATATTCCACAGAATGTCCCTTTACTAACCCTGTCCCAAACTCCAAATTGGAAGAGCAGTCATGTTATTTCCTAGGGTACGTTAGACTGCTTGCGGCTTTCGAGAGAAGATATGCAAATTCGGTACAGATTTGCATATCTTCTTCTGATCCCGTTTTTGGAAGAGTTTATTAAAAAAAAAGAGCAGTCTAGATATGGTTCTTTCAGGGGAAAAAAAAACCTTTTTTCGAAAGAACCCCTCTTCCTAAAAAAATGAGGTGTACAGGGTTCTTTTGAAAAAGATTTTTTTCCCCCCCGAAAGAACTGCATCCAGACTGCTTTTAAAAAAAAACCTCTTCCGAAAATGGTATTGGAAGAACATATGCAAACTTGCGCCGAATTTGCATACCTTTTTTCAAAAGCTGCAGATAGTCTAGACGTTCTCCTAGACTTACATTAAGCCAGCAGAAATGGAGGACTCTCCTTTCAGAAAAGGTAACATGTATACTCTTTTCATAGTCTATTTCATAGTGTGCAGTTAATAATGCTAAAACACAGAAGAGGGAAAGGAAAGAGTCTCGTTTATCTCCAATATTATTAAATGTAGAGTAAGTGTGATTGCCTCAAATATGCGGTTATTTAGCCTTAGACGAGCTGAATCAAACCTACCCTGTGCAGAGGCTCTTCTATTGTAGGTTACAGGGCCAGGTAACCATGTCTCAGCCAACTGCTTCAGAGTCAATAGTCTGGATGCCAACAACTACTGACTAGCTAGGAGAGTAAGAGGAAACTATTTTAGGTCTCATGATACTCCTCCCACCAATTCCCTTATGTTTTGCAATTTAAGCATGCAAAGGATAACTCAGAAAATGACTGTATGATCAGTGACTAATTCAAGTAGGAGCGATATTGTGCTTAACTGTATATTTTACTCATAAAACTCAAAGGTTGGGACAGAGGTGTCTGGATTCAGATCTAGATTAAATTAAGGCTCCAGGGCTGAGTCAAGCCAATGACACTGTGTTTGGTATCTCCACCATCTCGTAGTTATTCCTGTTTGGTTCTTCAACTACAGTTGTAGAAAACTTAATTATCTCAGCTGTTATTGGAAGATTTCTCCTATTTGGGCCCAAAACTTGATTCCTCTTGTGAGATTTCAACTGCACCCAAACTGGAATTGAAAAACGGGCCCATCCTACATACACCCAAAGCAATACATTTGGCTCTAATTCCTGATTATCCCTCACCACCTGTCTTTCAAATTTAAAGGTGTCTAAGATTATTCGTTCCAGCAATGATGTCAGTATTATAAGTACAAATGCAAGTGACATTGAAAGCTTTCTTATCTGACACTGTTAAACCGAAAACTTTGCTAACCAGCATTGCCCCCAGCCACAATACCACTGCATCTTCAGGCACACATGCCTGATTGACACCTCTCCAGCTATCCGTTGCAGGCTTCTGACAGTTGGCACTGCTGGTTGACATTATCAGTCTGTGCCTCCTTCTCCCTCAGCCTGCCTCATGCTGGCAGGAGATGGATTTGCTGGTGGACCTCGGGCCAGATCCAGCCCACCAATCCACCAGATCCGGCCTGCAGAAGCAGCAGGGAGCCCAAGGCAGGCTCCTCTGCTTGCCCGCAGCCCCGCGTGCCATGCAGAAACATGGCTGCCATGCTTCCTTTCGGTTTCAACACTGGAGGAGAGGGGAGAAATTTCAGGAGCTGCCCCGCCCGCAGCACAATCCCATTGGCCGTTTTCTGGCCAGAAAACAGCCAATGGAAGCTGCTTGTTTGACTAACAGGCAGACAAGAACCACCACGCCCCCTCTCCTCAGCTCATTTATTCACTGAAGCATATGGTCAGGGAAGCAGGCAGGCTGGCTGGCTGGCCTTGACACTTTTAAAGCTCTGCAAGCCTTAGCTCTGCAGGTAGGCAGGCTGGTTTGGCTGCTGGCTAGTAAGTCTCCTGGCCAGAGCCTGACTCTGGCACTCCAGCTCCTCCATGCCCCAATCCTTTGCTCCCCCAATCAACATACCCAAACCCTCTGTTCCCCTCTTGCACCCATACTCCCTCCCAGATCTGGCAACCCCATCTCCTGCTGCATATCACAGTCCCCTTCTACCCTAGGTCACATCCCAAACCCCTGCACTCCAGTCCCCTATCCTAGGTCACAACCTCCTGCTTCACCCAAACTCCCTTCCAGACTGTACTCTCTCTCCTGCACCCCAATCCCTTACCCCAAGCTCCCCTCTGCAACCAACCTCCATCCCACACCCCACATCTCCTCCATTCATATTATTACCCTCAACCACTTTCCAAAAATCTTGGAGTGCCCCACCCTCAAAAATTATTGCCCACCCCTGCAGTAGAGGGTGGGACAGAGCAAAAAGCTTTGTTATCCAGCACATTCAATTAACTGGCAACCCACCTCCCTCCCCCCATTCCCCATGAGTGCCAGATAAAGTATAAAGCATATGTAAAATATTCTAATTTCAGTTTTTACTAAATTGCTTTATGAATTTATTGTACATTATGGATGGCAAGAATTAGGATGTTTCCCATGTTCATGCATGTGCTGAGCAGTGGCAGGCCAACATGATAATTTCAAGACATGTAGCTTACAGACCAGGGCAGACATTGGGTATCCATGATGACTTAACCCCAGATTTGAAAAAATCTCTAGGGATGGATAAGTAAGGAATCATGCTCACTCTCCAAAACACACAACTAATTGAAACAAATTAAACACAGAGTACCTGTATACTATGTCAATTAGAGACTGAAACAAAGCCACTGAACTCATTAGCAATGGCACAGAGAACTGACCTAGAATGTGAGAGATGAGCATCATATTTCACTACACTAACATGTGTTACACTAAAATGTTTGAGCACAGTTTTTCCTTACATTACACATATTGGTTAAGGTTTACCAATGCACCACTCGGAAAGATCCTTGCCATTACTCACAGAGTGGCTCATCAGATGGACAATTATGTGCATGAGAAGTTATTTGTGTAATATACATTTTACTAAGTCAGACTCATGAAAGATTCCACTTTATTTTAACAAAATATTTCTAGAGCTTATATAGATGCAAAAACTGCATGAGACATGTTGACTGTTTTCCACTTCAGTTTTTAAATTTCATAGTCCAGCTTGTCCGTAAAGTAACTTAGTAACATTTTTACTCTAATGTCTTTCCAATAAAGTGGTGATGGTGCAATTTATGAAACCCAGGATTAACTAAGCTGCCAAAATAAACCTTTCCCAGATGCAATGATAATATTTGGTAGGATTTCTAAGAGGTGGGGGAGAAATGGAATGTGTAAACAGCACTGAAAGCCAGTCATGCTTTTGGTGAGAGAGATCTCATCTCCCTCACCTGCATTTTTATTCCTTTCTCTCCAAAATATGTTTTTTTTTCTGCACTGAGTCTGACTCTCCACTGCCTTCCTCTTATACAATCAAACTGCACAAGGTAGAAGGTAGGAAACAATGAAGCCCTAGAATGCTTTGAAGTAAGAGCAGAAGCTCAGTGAGTATTTTACAACAAAACAGCTGTACTCTAATAAGTACAGCTCCACCACCAAGCAACATCCCTCTTTGAAACCCTTTATGTATCACATATTTTTGTTGATACATGTTCATAAAAGCCAGCTATGTTTCTCTCGTTGAGAGCCCTCAAATGATGTAAAGTAAAATGATCATGATAGATAATTGCTGTTGCTTCTGCTGCATGTATACATTTAAAGCGTGAGTAAACATACATGTTGCTAATAATTTTACTAATATAGCAACTGAATTTAGTAGTTCTTATTAAATATCACTAAAAGATCTAGAGCTTCCCGCCTCAAATAAGAAACATATATAAATGTATTTATCGTTGCCCTTTTATCTCCGCTAATCCTTACTTGGTACTCAAAACCACAGGGGGGAAAAAAAAGTAAAATCTGATGTTCAAATTAAAAACACCTTAAAAAAAAAGTCCTGAAGCATCTTAGGGTATGTCTACACTACAGTGTTATTTCGAAATAGCTTATTTCAAAATAATGTGTCTACACACAAAATGCATTTTGAAATAGCATTTTGCTATTTCGAAATAGTGAGTCCACACTGAGTGGACTCTGAATCACACTTAAGGCTGGCCGGAACCAGTTCCGGCAGGGTACCAGGTCAGGACTTACTGTGTG
>JANRFK010006693.1:12664837-12680999 GCA_030068395.1 Apalone spinifera
GTTTCAGCTACACCAGACTAACACAGCTACATTTCTATCACTATTCTACATGCATTTGCTGCATAGACATACTCTTAGAGACTAACAAAACATATAGATGGTATCATGAGCTTTCGTGGGCATAACCCACTTCTTCAGATGAATGGAGCAAGGGATAAATGATGTTCAAATGGTGCAAGCAGTCACAAAGAATGAAATGCATCTTCCCTCCCTAGCATAAAAGGCACTTTCACCTCCCTTTTCAGTTGATCTGAAATCTTGCTGAGTATTTGAAGATAATTTTTAAAATCTGCTAGCCTTTCTTCTGAAATAGATGCAGTTTCCTTTTGGCATAAATCCCATATCATACTGCACAATAAAGGTAGAAGAAAAACTAATATAGCGTTGAGAAACAAGAGGAAAATCAGGACGAAAGAGCAGCTTTTGTTAATATGACAGTCCTCAGCTTGCTATTTTGTATAAAAGATTCTTAAAAAGTAGCATTTTTTGCGGTTTAGAATTGCCAGACAGCTTTGGCTTCTACAGTGCCTCACACCAACAACTTCAAAACTAACTCACTCCAGATGTCCCTATGATCATCTAATCAGACATCAAAAGCAGTACACTGACAAGCTCTCGCACTGATTGTAAGTATTCTATATATGTTTCCACAGCATAAACACGCACATACACACTTGCTACTTTAAAAATATGATTCACCTAAATCAGAATTCTATTTTAAAACACACGAACAATTATGAGACTCCCCACAGACTCCCAGATCCACTACCCCTGCAGCTCCTGCCACCATGTGGAGTGCAGGAGGGCTTGACCATGGCTGCTGTGTAGTGCCAGGTCCCTCTCTTGGTGACTGACAAAGCTGCGTGCTCAGGGGATGGAGTGCCATGGAGGGAGAGGGTGGGGATGATGAGGGGGGGGAAGGGCCAGGCTTGGGGGCTGGTTACTGACAGCCCCCTCTTGACCCACTGGGCATCCTGGGCTGAATTGCGCAGTTGTTCAAGCCAGGACTGACCTGCGGGCTGGGTATTTGAGACCCCAGATTTCAATTAAGAAAATTAAAGGAAGCACTTTTCTTCTGCAATAGTACATTTCAAAGCTGTATAAAGTTACCATACTGCTGTTGTAAAATTCTGAAAGAACCATAACATTTTGTTCAGAGTTTTGAATATTTCAGAGTTAGGAACACTCTTCTTTTCCAAGGTGTTCACAACTCTGAGGTTCTACTGCATACAGATCAAAGCCCTACCTCTTTATCACTTGTAGTCTTGCAAAGTACCATACTTTCAGTTCTTCCTGTTGTCTTAGTAAAGGGGAAAGGGGGTAATTGTTTTTTTAAGCTTAGGGAGGCTCAATACAACAAAGTTTGAGAATACCTACAAAACAGAAACAAGCCCTTTTATGCCTATGTAAAGTTTAATCAAGTTGACCAATACTAGATAAATCTCAGAATATAAGGCTGTTCTAATCTTTCTTTCACCTTGTTACTGCAAAGATAAATAAAATGTGAAGTGCATAAGGGTCAGGGAGAGGTATACATAATGAATAGAAAAACACTACATATTTGTGTTGCTTAGAATCTCTATAAAGTATTCTTGGCTTATCTCTATATAGTATACTAAGTTTGAGGTCTGACTCAGCTTTAAGCTCCATCTACAAAGAAATTAGTCTGACTTGTGTCAGGAACCCCTCTGGGTTCAGCCCCACAAACCCTGCTTGAGTCTGCAGAGTCTGAGCCCTGCTGTAACACAGGTCAAAGCCCAGGCATTTTTCACTATAGACAGAGCTCAAGTCCAGGTTGAGCCACTCGGGTATGGAGAATGTACCAATGCTACTCTATAGTCCTTCAATCCCAAAACTTTCCATGCCAGGAAAGCAAAACAACCTCCTGATTTATTATACAACTGCTCAGAATTTAACCCTTTATACTGTTCAACTGGAAACACAGTCAATGCTCAGGTATTACATGTCAGCACATGTATTAACTATGGCCATCAGTAAAAATCCTGCATCAAGCACATTGGTAGCCAGCCAAAGGAACACAGACACATTCGGGTTAACTTGTTGTATGGGGAAAGCAAGACATGTGATTATAGTAAGAGTGTAAGAAATGTCATAGCTACAAAACTATATCCAAGTAGTTGGAGGTACAGGTGAGCGATCAGACAGCAGAACAATGCAGCGAGCAAATCTTCAAAGTGGACACCAGAAAAGAAGGAAAGAAGTTAAAGCAGTTATAATTCAACTTTTACTAGTTACTCACTGATTGTTTTAAGTATTGAATTTGACTCTATAATTAATAGCTCCATGTTCCCCTCCCATGTGTTATGAGGAGAGATGACTAAAACCGGGGATTTTTCAACTTAGAAAAGAGGAGACTAACGGGGAAGATGATAGAGGTCTAAAAAATCATGACTGGTGTGGAGAAAGTAAAGAAGAAAGCGAAGTTACTCACCTTGCTGCAGTAACTGTCGTTCTTCGAGATGTGTGTCCCCGTGGGTGCTCCACTGTAGGTGCTGGGCTTGCCCCAGTGCCGCAGTACGGAGATTTTTCACAGCAGTAGTCCGGCCAGACCGCGCATGCGTGGGGAGCATCTTGCGGTGTTCACGCCCTTTCACACTGCTCGCTCTGGTCTGAGCCAGTTCCTCATACCCGCCTCAATATCTGGAAAATAAAACAGACACAGACTCCGAAGGGTAGGTGGGCGGGTAGTGGAGCACCCACGGGGGGACACATCTCGAAGAACAACAGTTACTGCACCAAGGTGAGTAACTTCGCTTTCTTCTTTGAGCGATGTCCCCATGGGTGCTCCACTGTAGGTGTCTGCACAGCAGTATCTCCTCCCCCCATATCATTAAGGTAGAAGAGATTCAGAGCCTCTATCGACTGGCAGATGAAAGAACTGTGGCTGTTATAGATTTATCTAGCAGCCATCTATGCTGTACAGCGTAAAGTTCTACAAAGATGCGATAGGACGCCCACGTGGCTGATCTACAGATGTCTGCAAGGGGAACACCTCTCAGAAAGGCAGTGGAGGCTGAAATGGCTCTAGTGGAGTGCACTCTGGGATTCCCCAAATCGAGTAACAATGGGTTATGCATGACACAATTAAGTTATCTACTCTTTGAGAAGAAATGGGTTCGCCCTTGGAGCATTCTGCCAGGTACAGGAGAAGCCAGTCAGTCTTTCTAAAGGACTTAGTGCAGTCTATATAAAAGGCTAGAGCTCTGTGTACGTCTAGAGTATGGAGCGCTGCCTCCTTAGCGAAAGCATGTGGCTTAGGGAAGTAGGCAGGTAATATGATGGGCTCGTTAATGTGGAAATCAGAACAGATCTTAGGTATAAAGGCTGGGTGATGCCTAAACACAACAATCCCTCTGGAAAATGGTGAATGGGGGTACCACTATCAATGCTGATAGCTCACTGACTCTGCACGCAGAAGTGGGTTGCGAGTAGAAACACCAACTTCTGGGTCAGGAGCTGAAGAGGTATTGTAGGTGGCAGTTCAAATGATGGGGCCGTAAGGGTCTGTAGTACCAAGTCCAAGTCCCACAGTGGAAGGGGTGTGCGCAGAGGTGGGTTCAAATGTGCTAGACTGTTGATGAACCTCTTTGTAAGGACATGCGCAAATATCGAAAACCCCTCTATAGGTTATCGGAAAGCTGCTATTGCCGCGAGATGTACTTTCAGTGATGCTAGAACTAGTTCTATGTGTTGCAGATCCATTATATAGTCCAGAATGGTATGGATAGGAGTAACGAGTGGGTTCATGTGACGGTCTGAGCACCAGGAAGTAAACCTCGTCCATTTCGCCAGGTATGTATTTCTCGTATTATGTCACCTACTGTGTATGAGGACGTTTTTAATACTCTCAGAGCATAAGGCTTCAGTAGCGCTCAGCCAGCTAGGTACCACGTTGTGAGGTGCAGTGTGTGAAGCTGCGGGTGGAGAAGGCGACCGTGGTTCTGGGTGAGAATTGTCGGGAATAGTGGTACCTGGTAAGATGGGCAGCGGGACAGTTGCAGTAGGAGAGGGAACCAGTGCTGCCTTTCCCATGCCAGAGCTACCAAATCACTGTGGCACAGTCTGTCTTGACCTTCTGCAGCACTCTTGGAATGAGTGGTATGGAAGGGAAGGCGTACATTAAGGGGCTGTTCCAGCTGATGAGGAATGCATCCCCCAGAGAATGGCGACCGAGACCTGCCCTGGAACAGTAGCGGTGACACTTCTTGTTGTTGTAGGTCGCGAATAGGTCGATGAGTGGCGTGCCCCATTGGTAAAAGAGGGAGCGGAGGACTCCTTGGTGAAGCTCCCATTCATGATCTGGCGTGAAGTTCCTGCTGAGGGAATCTGCTGCTACATTGTTGATGCCAGGTAAGTATGATGCAACAAGAGTGATGCCATTGGTGATGCACCAGTTCCAGAGTCGGACCGCCTTTGCACACAAGGGTTGGGATCGTGCTCTGCCCTGGCAATTGATGTAGTACGTTGTGGCTATATTGTCTGTCAGGATCTTTACCGTGGAATTGCGTATGTGGTCGCAGAAATGCGCGTAAGCGTTGGCGACAGCCCTTAGTTCCAGAAGATTTATATGGAGCAATGTCTCTTGGAGTGTCCAGCGGCCCTGTATGGAGATTCCGGTTATATATGCACCCCATCCAAGAAGGGAGAAGTCTGTCGTAATCTGGTAGCATGGTAGCGGTTGGTGGAAGGGCACTCCTGACAGCAAATGCTTTTCTATGGTCCACCAATGCAGGGAGGTATCGTCGTGATGACATTGGGAGGTATCGTCACAACTCTGTGTACGTTGGGAGTGGTATGATAGTGCACAGTAGCAATGTGGGAGGGCGCAAAAGTGCAGCCTGGCCTGTGTGACCACAAAAGTAGTTGTGACCATATGGCCCATGAGTTTGAGAGCCAAGAGTACTTGAATTCTGTGGTTGATATCGGCAGGTATCTATTAGCAGCTGTATTGAGTGAAACCCGTCTACAGGTAGGAATGCTCTTGCTGCCTTGGAGTCGAGCCTTGCCCCAATGAACTCTAGGTCTTGGGTGGGAAGCAATGTTGACTTGTCCTCATTCACTAGTAGGCCAAGAGACTGGAAAGTTTGTCTGGTGATGGAAAGCATGCTGTCTACCAGTGAAGACGAGCCGCCCTTTATGAGACAGTCATCTAGGTAGGGGAATATGATCACCCCGTTGCGTCGGAGGTGAGCGGCCACCACTGAGAGGACCTTTGTGAACACTCTAGGAGCACTGGAAAGTCCAAAGAGTAGGACCTGGTATTGGTAGTGATCTTTGCCCACAACGAATCTGAGAAACCGCCTGTGTGCGGGGTGGATCGTAACGTGAAAATATGCATCCTGTAGGTCAAGAGCAACAAACCAGTCATGCTGATCCAAGGCTGAGATAATAGATGCAAAGGTTACCATCTTGAAATGCTGTTTTCAAATATATTTGTTTAGTTGCCTGAGGTCCAAAATTGATCTCCAACCCCGTTTTCTTCTGAACCAGGAAATAGTGGGAATAGAATCCTTTCCCTCAGAATTCATGCGGCACTCTTTCTACCTCGCCGATCTGCAACAGATGATTGATTTGGGTAATGAGCAGATCTTCGTGACAGGGGTCCCTGAAAAGTGACGGGTTCGGGGGGGTTGTAGGTGGGATGGACAGGAAGGATATGGCATAACCACTTCTGACTATCTCTAACACCCATTTGTCGCTGGTGATGTGTGTCCAGTGGTCGTAAAATGGGCATAGACGATGGTGAAACAATGGAATGGTAACCAGAGAGACTATTTGAGTGCTCTCGACCAGGCAGTAAAACCTGCTGCCTCGTATTGGGTTGGTTCTGCGGACGGTTATTCTGATTCTGGCATCTTGGAGGCCGTTGCAGTTGGCGGGAATTATCTCAGGGCTGGTGCTGTTGTTGCTATGGATGCCAAGGAGGGTAATAATCATAGTGCCTCTGGAATGGTGTGTATTGCCATCTCCTATATGGTGGAATGTACATACCAAGTGTTCGCAGTGTCGACCTGGTATCTTTGCTGGAATGTAGCAGTGTATCCGTCTTTTCCGCAAAAAGGTTATCTTTTTCAAAAGGTAAGTCCTCTACCTTCACTTGCAGGTCCTTGGGAACTGCTGCTTTGGAGGAATGAGGCCCTTCACATGACAACCGCAGTGGCAGTGGCTCTGGCTGCAGTGTCTGCTACATCAGCCGCTATCTGCGAGCTGGTCCCAGTGGCAGCGTAACCCTCCTGATTAACAGCCTTCAAAATGGGTCTTTTAGATTCAGGTAGTGACTCCACGAGGGTTGTCAGTTTCAAGTAACTGTCGAAATTATGGTTGAATAAATGTGCCAAGTAGTTGGCTATTTGGAGAAGAAGTGTTGATGACGTGTATGCCTTCCTTCCAAATAAATCCAGCCTCTCTGAGTCTTTGTCCAATATTTGGCTTCTATATCGTGGTGCCCGTGCTCTTTGTCGTGACGCGTCAACCACCAAGGAGTTGGGGAGCAGGTGGTTCAATAGGAATTCTGACCCCTTGGGGGAGAAGGGGGACACAAAGGATTTCTTGTCCGCCTTCATATTTGTAGGTAATACTGATGCTGGGGTCTGCCACAACTCGTTGGCGACTTCTAATATGGCCTCATCCAAGGGGACAGCCATGAGCTTAGTAGCATGAGACGTCTCGAGATTTTTGAAGAGACGATGCTGTTTCTCCTTGATCTCAGTCAGTTGAATCTCCTGGCAGACTGCTACTGTTTTAAAAAGCTCCTGAAATTGCCTGAGATCGTCAGGGGGAGAAATGTCCCCTGGTATAACCGCCTCATCCGGTTAGGATGACGATGGGTCAGTAGGCGATGTCTCAGGTTCATGCATCTCCTCCACTAGGGGCTGCCCTTCCTCGACGTGAGGATAGGGAGGGAGCGGTGACCTTGAGCCATGCCCCGAACGGGGTAGGTCAGTCACAGGTGAGTGTCTCGCAGAAGAGTCGTGTGTCCTGGATCTAGGGAGTGTTCTGGATGAGTGGTAATAAGAACGGTGGTATGGAGAATAGGTCCTGTAGTACGTGCGGCTATCATACGGGCCCCGATAATAATAGGAGGAATGAGATGGCGAGCGCTTATAATGAGATCCGCTATAGGATTGCCTGTATGAGGAATTAGGCAAACGAGGTGACACTGAGAGAGAGTAAGACCTCCATGGTAAGGGAGAAGCAGAGGTGTAAAAACTATGACGATAATGATGCGCCCTTTGATAATGATGCTCCCTTGGTGGGGTCAGGAATGGAGATTGGAGGTGCTCGCTGAAGGAGAATGCTCTGGGTGGTGACCACCTAGGTGATTAAGGAGGCGGTGGCAAGGAGGGTTCCGGAGAAAACGTTGGAGAAGGGAAGCGTGTAGATAGACTCCACTCTCGTGGTGTCTTGGCTGTAGCCTTCCTCAGCTGCGACCATCTTGGTGCCGAGGTCGGTGCCGGGTCATCCACCATGGGAGGCGGGGTCGTACGCACCGGTGCCGCTTGCAGTGCCGATAACATTGGTGCCGCGTGGGCGAGTTGGTCTTCCAGGCAGTTTGACACTGGAGTCGGTGCCGTGTGAGGCTCAGGGGGAGTTGGCGCCGTCCTTGGAGTCGGTGCCACCCTTGGAGTCAGTGCCAGCGGTGTGGGCATGACTTGAGTGGTGCTTGTCGGTGCCAACAGTGCCGATGTTCCGCGAGCGGAGCTTGACGGTGCTGTAGGCGTCGATGCCGACGAATGGCGTGCGGTCGGCACCAAAGAGGCAGATTTCAGTGATTTAGATGGTGCTCTGTGCACCGTAGACACGCCTGAAGTGTCCGGTTTACTGCCAACCCTCAATCTGCCGTGCGAAGTAGCAGGCAGAGAGCAGGTCGGAGACAGCTTGCTCTTTCTTGGCAGGGCAGCAGTTGGAGAGGAAGCCCTTCGTTTTTGTGGCTCTCTTGATGGCTATGGGGGAGGGGAGAAAGCCTTGAGGCTGAAGAGCCTTGTCAAACAGGATCATCCTGAGCCTTATCTCCCTATTGCATCGAGCTCTAGCTGTAAGCTTAGAGTAAAGAGGTCATTTTTGTGGAACATGGCCCTCCCCTAAGCAACGAATGCAGGAAGAGTGGCCGTCCGAGGCAGGCCTGGCCTTGTGGCAGGCCTCTCACTTCTTGAATCCTGGTGAACCAGCATTGTTCTAAGTCTAACTCTAACTTTCTTTAGCGTAACTTTTAACTTTTTTTTTTTAAACAGGGAAAGAGTAAGAGTAAACTGTGAAGATAACTGAAACTTAGCAAGTAAGGGCCGCTAAAACTTATGCTAACTAACTTAAAACTGTAAATCTTAACTTTAAAACATTCTCTTTTTTTGGCAAACAAGAACGGAAAGGTAAGTATAAAGTGGGTTTGAACAATAAACAGCTTGAATTCCTCACGAACTAGAAGGGATCCGAGGAGAGAAGTTTCCTCCGTCTGCAGCCTAAGGTGGTTCAGAGTAACTGGCTCAGACTGGATTTGCTGGGTGGGAAGGGGGGTGCTGCACAGTCTTGTCATAAAGAGGTGGCATGTTTACATGTCCTCCATTGCTCTCAGGTGCCAACTCCCACTGCTATAGGAGCGGCAGGGAAAAGCCTGAAGGGAAGCAGCTCTTTGCACGGCCATTCCTCCAGCTATGGGGAGAGGGAGCATGCAGAGTCGCTTTCTCTTCCATACCATGGATGTTCCCCAAACAGGGACACCTGGAGTACACAGGTGGAAGAGAGAGGAGGCTGCACAACATAGGAGGAAACTGATAGAACATGACTGCAGGTGGAGGAAGAGCAAAAGCAGCAAAAGGAACTGCTCAAGATATTATTTGCACTCAGGGTTACTACACTGCAGGTTCCACCATCACCATTAGCTCCTGCTACCTCCTAAGAGGTATGCTATCATACCCTGCAGCCTGTGTGTCCTCTGGACAATACAGGGGGTGGCTGGAACACGTCACAGGTAATGAACATTACCACATGGAACAGAGAAACACACCTTGTGCCTTCATGCATGTTTGTCTAGCCACAGCTCTCATGTGGACATATTATGGCAGCTGGTCTGTCTTTTTAATTCTTACAAGTGAATGGAAATATATCTGTACAGAATAAAGTATTGCGTTTCCATACATTTCCCACAGCTGCCTGAGCCCCAGCCATACTCAGCGCAATCTCAAATTCCATTTCATTCCTCCTCATGAATGGGACCATAAAACCCTATTATGCTTGCACACAAAGCATCCTGGATTTCCACTGCACATGTGGCTACAACCCGAGTCATGGCAGGCAAACCATCTGATTGTGTGTACTGGTTCAGCTATTCATCAGTACCCTGGTAAAAGATTCACCCTTCATCTTGAAAACATTTTGCAGAACACAACATGAAGCCACAACAAGAAGGATTTCATGACAATGAGTACTTAATATGTAGCTGAACCTTCTCTCTTCCCCCCCCCCTCCCCCTCCGGCCAGCTCCTCTGATATCAGGCTAAGGTTTCATGAGCCAAGACAACAACAGGTAAGTGCTGTCTTCCCTGACCGGAGACAGAGTAGAGAGCCCACAGGGTCATCTCTTAAAGAAGAGTAAATATTTGGCACCACTAAACATATTGAACCAGAAGCGTTATCCTTTAAAAACAAAGCTACATGAAAAAGTTTCATTTTAATGCAGTCTCCTAGCTCTAGTTTCTCAGATTCTACCTTGAACCACTGCATTTACAAATTCTACAAATCATTCTTAAAATCACGGAAACAATTTTTTTTAAACTTTGCAGTCGTTTTAAAATAATGATATTAGGCAACAAAGCATTTGCCTGATTTTTTAATAACATCTTTTTATTTTGGAAAATTATTGCTAAATCTTTACATCAAATAAAATATTTAATTTATATCTATGTTTACATGCCATATTAAATTATATGTAAAGAGAACAAACAATTGAGTTAGGCTGGGGCACATGAACATACATACAATTTATGCTACTCTTCAAACACTTAATCACAAAGGCTGATATTTTAAAATTACAAATAACGGTGGAAGAACTGGAGGAGGTTTTGACCCTTTTTAACAAGAGCTTGAAACATGAAAAGGTGGTGATTAAATATGAAACTTAACCAAAATTGCAAATTACACATCCACAATATATAACATGAAACCAGTTTTGACAGGTTTCACGAAAAGATGAGACTAGGTTTAGCCACAGGAGCAACTCTTAAATTGATCTGACTCCTTAATCTTTAAAATATGCATTAAATGAAGTTTAAACAGCCCATTGATTAACTCAGAGGTCAGCTAAAGGTCTTCTATGAACAAGACTACTTAAAAGGAGTCATAATGTGTCCCCAGTCAGATCAGAGAGGTCACTGTGGATGGATTCCTAGCCTCACTGAAGTCACTGAAGGAGGCATCCAAAGAGGGTGGAGAGTGTACTCAATAGTTGCAGATGACAGAACAAGGAGCAATGGTCTCAAGTTGCTGTGGGGGAGATCTAGGTTGGACATTAGAAAAAACTATTTCCCTAGGAAGGTGGTGAAGCACTGGAATGGGTTACCTAGGGAAGTGGTAGAATCTCCAGCCCTAGAGGTTTTTAACTCGTTTGACAAAACCCTGGCTGGATTGATTTAGCTGGGGTTAGTCCTGCTTTGGGGAGGGGGCTGGACACAATGACCTCTTGAGGTCTCTTCCAGCTCTAGGATTCTACGAATGGAAAAACTCTCCTTAACTTCATTGGGAGCAGGATTTATCAAAGTAAGCCTGGCCAGCAGGTGATGATCCAGCCTTGGCCACTCCGACTCTGCCTGCATGGCCCAGCGGGACCTCAGCCTCAGCAGGGCAGCCTTGCAGAGCCTTCATCCCAGCCACACTGGAATGGGCCGGCAGGACCCTGGCCAATGGTTAACTCGTTAAACATCTTATTTTAGTTGTTTAACTGGTTATAGGGATGTGAACGAGTAGTTGACTACTCACATTCCCCCACCCTTACTGCCTCTGATACAGAGGCAGCAAGGGGAGGGGGGAGCAGGAGCCAGTGCTGGTGGGAGCTGACTTAAAAGCCGGTTTCCCGCCCCCCGGCCTGGGCCACCGCGGACAAAGGCTGCTTCTGGGCAGCTTCCCTCTCACCCTCCTCCCAAGCAGCCTCTGTCTGCAAGGAGCTCAGATCACCCGCAGACAGAGATTGCCTGCCCCCCTGCTCTGCTGGCTCTGCATCAGAGGCAGCAGCACAGGGCAACAGGCAGCTGGTCTGTGCGGCGAGCTGGTTTTTAAACTGCCCGCCGCGCCCCCCCCGCTGACTGGCTCCTGCCTGGCACCCCACACTGCTTTCTCTAATAGAAAGGCAGCAGCGCCTGGTGGCAGGGGACTCCCTGGGAATGGGGCTCGATTGCACTGGCTGCTGGTGCCAGCCCCACCCCAAGGGACTATAAAGTAGTCAACTAACCACTAAAAATTCATGCAGTTAAGTTGACTATTCAATTAACCGATAACTAACATCCCTAACTGGGTAACTATTTAAATGGTTCAACAATTCCCATTAAGAAATTTTCATTGCAAATTCATGTGTAGTCAGACTTGTTTTACCCCCACTTTCAACAACACATATTGACCTGTCTGTTGGCATCTCTTCTGAAGTTCTGACACTTATCATAGCAGTGATGCTTATGTTATTTCACACAGAAACTTATGACCTGCAGCTTGTATATTTCAATAAAAATTTACATTAGATTAGGTTGCTGTAACTTATGACCATGGTTAATTTGTGCTTAAACATTCATGCAGATTGCACCACCCTAAACCGGGACTCTGTCTTCCAGCAACATCTGTGGTCTGACAGGACCATGGATGTTCCTGAATTAGAGAGCCCCAAAGCAGGTGGGCCAGCAGCTGAAAGCCCCACGAAAGGAGAGGCTGGTGGTAGTGGGGTCAGGGTCTCAGCAGCTTGATGGTGGTAGCAGGGCCGGGGCAGAGGCAGACCAGCAACCCAGCTGGTTAGGCCCACAGTGTGTGAAGTGGGGACAGAGCCGTAGCAGCCCGGTTGACAGTAAGGCCGGGTTATGGCAGCCCAACAAGGGAAGCCTGTTTGTAGCCACGGCAGCTGAGCTGGGGCTGCGACAACCCAGCTGGGGCAACAGCAGTTGGCAGTCTGATCGGTGTCACGTGCTGCAGCAGCAGTTTTGGCAGAAGGACTGTGGCAGCTGTGTCTCCCAGCCGCCAATGGGGCCAAAGGACCCGGTGGCAGGAAGGGGAAGCAGGCTGAGGGGTTTGTGGCAGGGAATCTCCCTTGGTCCATCGAATTCCCTCATCAAGTACTGCTCAAGTCCTGAGGGTTCCGGACCAGTGAGGACCTGTAGTAATATTTTTTTGGTTATCTCATATTGTGATCACCCATTTTCTATGCATGTGTTACAGATAAACAACCATGCAATACAAATAGTTCCATTCAGGTTCTGTGGGCATTATAAACAGTGAACGTGAGGCCCATCATGTGGTTTGTCACCAGAACTTCCTTTTACTAAGATACTTGTTATAGTTTGTTATTTTCTATAATATAATCTATATGCTCATAGTGTATTCTTTGTAAGCCAAATCAGTGTTCACTTGCATTGGGTCTCAGATAATAAAACATCTCACAAGATCTGGAAATATATTTGTATGCCAATATATAGATACATTTCCAACAGAAATATACCAACTGACAGAATGTTATGTTAGTAAATACATATCCGTAGAGCAAATTAATGCAACTTTTTCAACTACATATTCTACACCAACTTTTATCTCTCTCTACTTAATCCAAATGGCAGCATAAACCAACCTAATTTAAAAAATTAACCATAATTGTAAATGCAAAACTTTAAAGAAAGTCAACTGCACCACAAATATGTACATTTATTTGTATGGCGCACAGTATTCTAAATAGTCATAATCTGTTAGCGATAACCAGATGCAATTTACCTTTGGCTCTGCCTTCATTGAGGCAATTTAAAGTCAATAAATGTTACATTGGGGGAGGGGTAGAAATAATTTGATTTCCAAGAGCAGAAGACAACAAAATATTTTGTTAAAATAATCTTTTAGAACATATTTGAAAGATCTTACAGATGTTCAAAGTAAGTTTTCGAGTCTGCATTTTTTAGTTTGCCTGACACTGATTTTTCTTCTCCCTCCATTCTAAAACAATTTTTACCTAATAACAATTTGTAATTCAACAATCTTTTTGACTTTCTATGCATCAGTACTATTAACTATGCAAGTTCTCGGAATAGGGTTTGTTTATTGCACATTTATTATATCACAGAACATTACTTTTATCCTCACCATCTTCTTGACTCTACAATAGATTTTAAGTAGTAATTAGATTAGATTAAAAATCTCATACCCTTCACCACTATTATTAGGTGCTAGGTTGTTTCTTGTTGTACCCACAATGGGAAAAGGGATTTTCTTCTGTTTGAGCCACAGGGGCTTCTTGTGTGACCAGATGCAAGTCACTTTACCGTTCTGGGTCTCTCATCTATAAAAAGTGGGGAAATAAGAATCCCATGTATTCTTCAATGCAGTGGGCTCCAACCTTTTTACACCTAAGATCACTTTTTAAATGTCAGGACAAGCCAAGATCTACCCCACCCCTTCCCCAAAACCCCACCCCTTCCTTAAGACCCCACCCTCTCTGTTCCCCTCCTCTCTATCACTTGCTATCCCCGGCCTTTATACACTCTCACTGGGTTGAGACAGGAGGTGTGGGGTCTGGGGTGGGAATGAGGAATTTGGGTGTGGGAAGGGGTGAGAGGTGCAAGCTCTGGGAGGGAATGTGGATGCAGGAGGTGGTGGAGAAGGGGATGCTGGCTTGGGGAGGAGGCTCGAGGCTGGGGAGTGTTTGGGTCAGGTGGAGCGTTAGGGAGCTGAGCAAGCCACAGGCTTATGGATGTGAGGGTGCAGGAGTTTGGGTTGGGGTGTGTGAGGGGTGGGGGCAGGGAGGTTAGGAGTACGATAGACTCAGGATACAAATTTGCAGTGTGTGAATGGTACAAAAGTGTTGTGGCAGAAGACTGGGGATGTGGGGGTGCAGGAGTTTGGGGATGTGAGAGGCTCAGGACAGGTGGTTCCACTGTATGACAGGCTCAGATTTGGGACCTGGGAGGGAGGGTGCAGGATTGTTATGATGCTGTGGGACTTCGCAGGAAGCCAGCGCTACCTCCATTGTTGATGCAGGTAGCATCAGCAGGGGCTTCTTCTTGGGGATGGAAAGAAACGAGGGGGAGGGCCCGAATGCCTTACAATCGACTGGTCGAGGTCACCTGATCAACCAGTCGATCGCAATCAACGGGTTGGTGACCATAGCTTTAATGCCATATAATTCACCTCTTGCTGCAAAAGCACTACCCCAAAACCTCACCTTTAAATTAAAACAAATCTAGCCTTCATGACTGCGAAGAAAATCTTGAAAATGTGAACTGATGTATGGCTACATGACAAGTACTATAGTTCCAGCTATACCATTGAAGCCTACATTGTAGTGTACTACAGCAACGGAAAGGGGGGTTTCTGACACTGCAGTAAATTCATCCCCTTGAAAAGCAGTAGCTAAATCAAGAGAGAAACTTTCCATCCACCTAAATACATCTACTGTGGGTGTTAGGTCAACCTAACTATGTATCAGAAATTTTTCACAGCTCTTAGCAATGTAGCTACTTCTGCTTTAGTCAAACTCATTCTGAGTAAACAGAACAGCTGAGTTGTGTGAGCTGATCCATTCATCTCAATTGAGTGTTAAGCCTTCAACCTCCTAAAAGATGATCATTTGAAACCTAACGTTGACGATTATTTCATTGATTTTAGCCTATTTTGCAGACCTGTCTACTATTCAAACAAGAAAGTATTTTAGAGTGCTGAGAATTATTCTGTCAACTAAGCTGACCGTTTAAAATTCACCGGTATTGGCAATAAACACCTGACAAGGAAACTATTGCAGTTTAAAAGAAAAGACAATAGAACTTGGATATTGGCCTTGCACTGTGCTGAGCTAACACATTATACACATGAGAATCTGTGGCACACTAAAACCATACTACTGTGCAAACAATCATCACAGAAACTTTGTAAATATGATACACATATTAAAAAAGAAAAATTATTTTCAAAGGAATTACTCATATGAACAGGATCAACAGGCATCTACGTAATATCCTCTAAAAGTGATAATAGCATTTTCAAAATGAAGACTAGCATATATATTGTTTCTACCTATGTTATTGGATTACCTAGTCTGTTATTTCAGTTATATAATGCTGTGACTCAATAGAAATTACACGAGCATATAACCCAGGTAATGGAGTGCAGAATCAGGCACACTGAGCTTTTTGAGCATAAAACAAGCTCCACATGAATACTTATGTGACCTATCCAACCTCTATATACAGCTGTACACAGACAATCCAGGAAGTTTTTGGAGAATGTTGGGGATAACTTCCTGGTACAAGTGCTGAAGGAACCAACCAGGGGCCATGCACAGCTTGACCTGCTGCTCACAAACAGAGAGGAACTAGTAGCTGAAGTAGATGTGGGTGGCAACCTGGGAAGTAATCATCATGAGATGGTAGATTACAGGATCCTGACAAAAGGAAGAAAGGAGAGTAGCAAAATACACACCCTGGACTTCAGAAAAGCAAAATTTGACTCCCTTAGAATCATAGAATCATAGAATACTAGGACTGAAAGGGACCTCGAGAGGTCATCGAGTCCAGTCCCCGGCTCTCATGCCAGGACCAAATACTGTCTAGACTATCCCTGATAGACATTTATCTAACCTACTCTTAAATATCTCCAGAGATGGAGATTCCACAACCTCCCTGGGCAATTTATTCCAGTGTCTGACCACCCTGACAGTTAGGAACTTTTTCCTAATGTCCAACCTAAACCTCCCTTGCTGCAGTTTAAGCCCATTGCTTCTTGTTCTATCCTCAGAGGCCAAGATGAACAAGTTCTCTCCCTCCTCCTTATGACATCCTTTTAGATATCTAAAAACTGCTATCATGTCCCCCCTCAGTCTTCTCTTTTTTAAACTAAAAAAACCCAGTTCCTTCAGTCTTCTCTCATAGGTCATTTTCTCTAGACCTTTAATCATTCTCGTTGCTCTTCTCTGGAC
>JANRFK010006693.1:12697576-12709810 GCA_030068395.1 Apalone spinifera
TTTTTGCATTAGAGTATTTGAGTAAGAGAGCATCTACACTGGCATGTGCCTTTGTGCGAGAGATGTGCTTTTGCGCAAAAGCATCTGTGCCAGTGTAGACGCTTTCTTGTGCAAGAAAGCTCTGACGGCCATTTTAGCCATCGGGCTTTCTTGCGCAAGAAATTAACGTTGCCTGTCTACACTGGCCTCTTGCGCAAGAACGGTTGCGCAAGAGGGCTTATCCCTGAGTAGGAGCGTCAGAGTATTTGCGCAAGAAGCACTGATTTTATACATTAGATCGTCAGTGTTCTTGCGCAAGTACTCGTGGCCAGTGTAGACAGGTGGCAAGATTTTGCACAAAAGCGTTTGCTTTTGCGCAAAATCTTGCCAATGTAGACACAGCCTTATTGTTCTAGTTTGTGCCTCCCAGGAAAAGTATTCAATCTAACTGAAGTCAATGAAACCTTCCAGATTAACATTTACGTTGTACAGATTGAACCTCTCTAGTCTGGTACACTCTTATCCGACAACATTTGTGGTCTGGCATGATTTTAGTTCACTGGATGTCCGCTTATCATGGGTGTAGCCAAGTTTCCCATGGTCCTATAAAGTTTCTTTAAAGCCACTAGTCCCAGCTCCTATTATTTTGTGCTGTTCTTTAGCTCTAATTTACCCTAAATATCTTCCAAGAGCTCATTAAGCAGTAGGAGTGTTGGTAATGCTGATAGACAATATTGACCTCCTGTGATTTGGCACCAGTCAGGTCCCAAGGCTGCTGGACTAAAGAAGTTCAACCTGTAGTAGTAGGTTATTCATAGTGTTTGTAATTTCAACTTCAGGATTTTTTTGGGCCTGGAGTTTCAGGAAATGATGTATTCTTGCTGCAACTTCCATATATTTAAGAATTCTATGAATAGTATTCTTGATATGTATGGAAAGGTTTCAGCTGTCTGAAAGATCTCTAATAGAATGAGTTAACATTCTCTATTATGCACATAAGATACAATATGAAATGTTAAAGATACCTCAACATGTTTTGAAAAATAAATACTGTTCACATAAGCTCCCCGAAGCATATTTTGATAGACCAGTAAACGTGCTCTGTCGCAGCTCAACAGTGTATTTACATCTTGAGAGAGGGGAGAAATTCTGTTTCATGTTGTAGCCTCATGCAAACTTATGTAAAGCAACTAAGTTGAATTTTTGTTCATAATGGCAATCCAGTAGACCTTTAATTTTAGCATTGTTGGAGTTTGCCATATGTCATTTACCAAACAGTTTCATTTTCATAACGGAAATAATGCTAGGATGTTCCGGAGTATTAAGGAAAATGAAGATGGCATTAAAAACATCAGTCAATTATGGTCCCAATTAATTTCCAATCTATAGAAACGGTTCTCTGGAAATAAAAGTGAATTTCTCCTCTAAAATGGTAGAAATGATGATAGAAATGACGATATTGATATTCCACATTTCTGTCAATGATTGTATTTCAGATGGGTTTAATTTAAATTAAGGATTTTCTGACAGTATGCCTACAAACTTAAAATGAATTCTTAAAATCTGCCTGTTTTACTTTCTCGCTTTTGCGTTTCATTGATGATAGAAATTCTGCAAAGCTATTTTGCTCTTATTGTCATCTGTGCAAGTCTATTGTCTGCTGTCCTCAGTTACACCAATCTGAAGAAAGACGAACTGAATTGAAAATGCAAATAAAATATAGTTATCAATAGTATTGATAGCTATGAGCTAGTTTAAAATATGATGCATCCTCAAATTCAGAGGTTTCCAAAGTTTTTTATTGTATATCCTCTTTGAGATCTACTAGCTGCTTGCGTACCCAATCCCTTCTCATCAGTGATACTTTGTGTGTTGTTCCTAATACTACCTGTGCTTTAGACATCTGTCTGTATTATGAACAGATACAGTATGCCATATAAAATAAAATAAAATAGCTTTAAATTCTGAACTCGGAACGGACAGTTGGAAGTGAGGGACAGCAGTGCCTCAGTGTATCTGTTTCATTGGCATATCTTGATGTAAATTAATTACTATATTTTATGTAATAAATTCCTGCAGAGTTTTAAAGCTTTGAGTACGCTACTGTGAATATGCAATAAATAAAATATACCATTATACAGTTTTTCCCGTATATCCTTGGAGATGTCTTGAATATCACTGGAATATATGTGCCACAGATTGGGAGTGCCTGCAGTAATTATTGAATTGATTCTGCATTGGCTTTCAGAAGAAAAAAAATTAAAAGTGTTTTCAGTGAAGAAAGATATATGACTGTGAATACACATAGTGAGCAATCCCTGGACTAAGAAGATAACTATTTTTATGTAGTAACTTTTCAGGATCGGAGACAATGTATTTTAAGAATCTTTCAGAGTTCTCTCGCTATGAAAACGTCTCTGAATTTACCTTAAATAGGGATTATATCTATCTGGTTCAAAGGGACAAAATATATAGTTATAGTGTGTTTTTTATACTCATTGCTTTAGAAGTCAATATCCACCATATTGTCCATATGATGGATGTATTTTTAATGATGTCCCTAGAAGAATACTACCATTTGAGGCTGAATAAATAGATTATAGTGACTAAATTCTCTTGTAAAAAAAGAAAAAAAAAGTGAGGGAATCCATATAAAATGTAAGAAACTATATTGTAAGTATCAGTTAATCAGTCTTTATTTTTATTAGCTATATCATAATAAGGTAGTTTAATTAGACATTTGCCTAGCGGTAATGCCTTTTGTTATTTTTCTTTATCTTAAAATTACTTATTTCATCTTTCTTTGTGATCAGTGCTTTCCAGCCAATCGTACTAAAGCTATGATTTTTGTTTTCCCTTTACCAAGTGAGTTATGCTTGTTGTCTGGCTATGCCGAAAGAAGAAGAAGAGATATTTGACATGCGTTTAAGGAAAAAATACCTTCCCAGCACCTCTAAAAAAGGGATAGCCGGTGTATTACCCACAGCAGGTGTTGACCAAACTTGGTATTTTACCACCAGAAAGGCAGGCAGAGTGAGTCCTGCCTTAAGGTTGGTGTTTGTAAAGAGAGAGGCTCCCAGTACTGTGCTACTCCTTTTCAAGCCCTTTATTCCCAGGTGATGAGTCAACAACTACTGTGCCCCCTTTTCACCTCTCTCCTCCCCATCCCCAAATTCCCTTCTTTAAAGGAGTAGATAGTCATTTTTCTGTTAAATCAATTGACCCTTGAAAAAGATCTTATTTAGAAAACAATCCTATATTTGACTTTAAAGCTCGGGACACCTCAGGGTTTATTTATTTCCATATGTGTGCTAACATTTTTTCAAAAAAAGTTTTGGGATGCTGGCTTTTATCAAATTGTTTTCATAATATTTAGCATATATTTCTTTTTAGCAGTTTATAGATAATTGTACAACTATTGATTGTAAAATTTAATGTCTTTTTTGTTAACTAAATCAAATGTATTGCACAGAGAAACAGATGGAAGCATTTGCATACACTTTATAAAAAAGCTAAACCCTTTTTTGGTGTTGTCTTTAAGAAAACGAAAGGGAATGTGATGCCTTTAATTAGCCCACAGCATCTTAAGTATCTACCATGCCTATAATATGAGGTTAAATATTGGCATCTGATCCTAGACAAACAACCTTGCACCACATGCATAGCAGAACCGAAGCAGGTTATTGCTGCTCACAGTGTCTGAATTCAAACTAAAAAGCAAGTATGTAGTGGTTTTTTGTTGCTTAAGTCTTTGGAATCCAGGACTAAAATTCACTGGGGGAACTGGCGTCAGTTTAGTTAGAGCCTAACATCACAATTTGGTCATGAGCATTTATTTTATTTGTTTTTTATTAAGCCTGGTTACCAAACAATTCACATTGAGGACAAGGCCCTTTTTCTTAGTCTAATGTCTTATTCATGCCATAGAGTAATGACCTAAGTAGTTAGCCATGGTAATCTTGTACTTTTTCTTTCTTTCATTCCCTATGTGCGTCTGTGTCTGTGTGTTTCTGTACTTTTCTTTCATTTTGTGTGTGTGTGTGGGTGAGAGAGAATAAAGTTCTGATACATACTTTCACATAACCATACTTTCTTCAAGACCAGTAGTGTTGTCTCCATTCCATTGGATGAGGATAGGACTGTAACAGGGAAGGGAGAGAGTCCTTATTTGTTTTTGCTCAGAGCTGATTCCCCTGATGTCTTGCCTTTCTTTGTTTTGTGAAAGGAGAACACTCCAGTATATTGTGTATACTGCAGGGTACTTGGGTTCAAGAATAAATCCAGTGTCCCAAGCCCCTTCAATTCATATCTCAAATGTACATCATAAGAATATTAGGACAGCCATTGCAGTCTGCCTGCATTGAGTTACCCTAAAACAAAACCTGTCTTTTAAAAACACATATTGAAAATATGAATTGCAAATGTAATGTCAAAAGTCAAGCTTGGGGGGAGGGTGCTGTAGTAGTTGTAAGGGGAGGTATGATCCCAAAACATTTGGGCATTGCTATATAGCAAGTGCAGCGTTCACACCAAAGGAAAGGGTATTTTACACGCCACATTTCATAGTTTTGAAGAGAAGAGGAGGTGGCACACCCATTCTTCATGTACAGCAGCTGAATCTTTATTTACAAATCAAAATTTCACATGGTAAAATGGGCATCAGTAATTTCCTCGCTGGAGGAAGGACACATGGTTCATAACTCTTGTCATAAAAGATGCTTATTTTCATGTTCATTTTCATCCATCTGGCAGAATGCCCATCAGTTTCCTAGTGGGACAAGGCCACTACTTTTGTACTTTGTGTTCCACTACTTTAAGCGGGCAAGAGCACTTGGTTTTCTTGGTGGTGGCTCATATGAGATGAAAGGATTAGACTGCCCTCCCATAATCTGGATGATTGTCTCTTAAAAAGCAGATCCAACTGAGAAGTTCAATAAGCAACACTGCCCTTGCTCCATCTCCTGGCATCAGTGGGAATCAACACAAACAGGAAAAAAGTGTACTTTGACTTCCACAAAAGTTGTAGACTGTATAAGAGCAGCCTTAGACTTGACTTTAGCAAAGGCCTACCTCCCCATGAACAGATTCCAGGCTATGAACATTTAAAAAGAAATCACTGATAAAATAAATCATCTTCTGACCTCCAACTACAGCCTTGATCTCTTCCTCCTCTAGGACATGTGGCCTCATATACCTGTATAACACTGTTCAGCAGGATTCACCTCTGTTGTTTACAGGCCTGACTCCAGCCTGTTTACAGACATCAACAACAAGAATACTAAGGTAGCAACTCCTGCCAAGGTCATGACTTTTTTGTATGATAGATGAACCCAGAACAAGTGCATGCAGGAGTCCCTTTCTTTCCACCCATCTGAGATGCATCTGGGATTATGGTTGCATGCCTTATAGTCTGGGGAGCACACATGAGTGGTCATGCTGCACGAGACACGTGGACTCCTCACCAATGTTCCCTATAAGCTGAGCACTTGTCTGGCCACTAACAAGAAATTCACATTCTGCCCAGCTGATTAGCAGAGCGTCCACAGCTAGGTTTTGTTGTTTCTATTGGTGATGCACATTCACATATGCCTCGATGCACATAAAAATGTATTCTTTACATGAATGGAAAAGATTAGCAGGAACATTGACTCCTATCAGTATCCTCAAGGTAAGGGCAGTCTGCATAGCCTGCAAGGCATTTCTTTCGGGTACACTACCCTGTTGAATCCAGATGTCAGCCAGCATAGCTGGCTGTTTTTTTTTACATAAAACACACACAGTGGGGAAAAATCTCTTCCTCCCTACAGAGTCAGTCTATGTTCCTCAGAAACCACATCACACGTTTGGCAACATACCTACCATGTATTTAGAGCTCTGTAGTAGAGAGTCTCAGCAGCCATTTCCTCTTAGGTCAGCGGGACATGCTCAGTTCCATGCTAAACAAAACTGCCCTCCGCCCCCAGTGGGAAACACCATCCTGGCACCTTTTCAGTTCCCAGATGAACAAGAAGTTCAGTTTATACTGCCACAGAACAGCACTGGGCTGGGACACCATGGGCAATGCTCTTCTGTTATCCTGGACAGAGCATTTGACACTCCTTTTCTCCAATGACACTGGCGCCACAGAGCCTGCATCCTGGCAAAGCTTAGACTGTTCTGATTGTACCAGGTAGGCCAGTTTTTGTTTCCTGACATATTATGAGTGTCACTTTGAAGGGGCACTTCATTGCTTATAGAAACTACTTTCTTCTTTAAAACGAGGAAAAAAAAAAAGAGGCAGAACCAACAAAACATTCGTGAAACTTTTCCCCCCAGCTTTCAACAGAGATGAACATTTTTCACTGTTCTTTACTAAAAACTGCTTTATGAACTTTCAGCATTGTCAAAATGCTTGTCTAAAGGAATTATTTTAAAATGAAATTACTACCACATAACAGCTGTCTGTAGCCATGAACAGGAGAAGCAACAATTTGAAAGATATCATACAAAGGCAACAAAGATTTTAAAAAAAAGATTGTGAAACCTATGGTGGTATTATTTTATAGCTCAGCCAGGTTTTTGCCAGTCAGCCATAGTGAAAGGGGAGAATGTTAATTGCTTCTGAAGTTAGAATGTATTGATAATACATGTATGCATTTGTGTACAATATGTCTACAACTTATAGACAAAATGACACATTTTGCAGTAGTGGAGATGTCCGTTACAGGATGAGCTGTGTTTTAGACACCTTTTAGTCTAGCTTGAGTGCATCCATCAGGTAACAGACTTAAACCAAGCCCATGAACCAACTGCTATTGGACTAGATCTGTAGGTGGCAGGCTTCCTCTTTCTTGACCAACTACGTTTGACAACTAAGCCTCTTCATCCCAGGAACCAACAAACGGATTAATGTGACTCAAAACCAGCTTCTTTAAAACAAAAATTGTTTTCACCCAAAGGTATATAGTGTTTAGGGGAAAGGGTTAAAACAGTAAAAAAACATATTTCCCTTATGTGATCCTAAATTCAGCATGGGAAGGAATAAAGCTTGCCAGACTAATTGGAGACTAATTGTAGCTTCCCAGTTGTTTCCCCAAGATCCTAATATAGTATCTCATCTTTGGCATTGCTGTTGGTTTCCCTCTAACAGCCTCCTTTGATAATGTCAGACGGTATAGTGAGCTAGCTACACACAAAATCCTATTTGGTAGATTTAAAATGTCACTGGTTAGGCATAATGTAATATGTGTATGTATAATTACATTGCATAGGAATGTAGTGTATGAAATGCTTTGGAGGCAGGTATATGTTATCTGTGGGGTTTGTAATACAAGTATACAACATACTAACAAACATTCATAATTGATAAAAATGCGGGAATCCGAAACAACGTATAGAAAATATTGTAAATGAGCAATAGAAATGGTTGAGTTTTTATTAGTTCTCTGAATTTTTGCATTTTTTTCTATCTGAGTTACTGTTTGAATTGTGCATTTAGTGATGTTTCTTTTTAGTTAGTGGTAGTTTGCTGGCAGGCTTAATAGAGAAGGAGATAAATTCCTTTTATATATTTAGTTGACTGATACTCTTCATTCCTTGTTGTTAGCTATTGTAGTGGTGTTAGACCCATAAGAGTTGTCATGTTTCATCTTAGAGGTTGGTTTTTCTTGGCAAATTACATATGCATATACTCCAATACTTAAGTGCTTTCCTGTACCTTAAGATGAAAATATTCTCAGCTAAATAGTCGTCTTCAGAGAGAATACTGGAACTGAAAGGCAAAATTAAAAGTTTAGCCTTTTAGTTTTACCCGATGCCAATTGTTTTTTCCCCTTTCAGTCTACCTTTGCAGAAAAGAAAGCACTAATATAATTATTTATAGAAGATCTGTCACATGGGCATGTCACTTTGAGTGTCTTTTAGTGCGTCCGCTATTTCGAAATAAGGAGGGCTAGCTATTTTGACATCCCTGTAAACCTCATTCCACAAGGAGTAAGGGACATTTTGAAATAGCGATTTATTTCGAAATAAGTGCTGTGTAGACAGTGCCAAATTTCAAAATAAGCTCAAATTACATATCTTATTTTGACCTATGGTGCAGTGTAGACGCATCCATAGTATGCACTGAAGTAGCACCATAAAAATTTCTGGGTCTTTCCCATTCTCTCCTCTTCCTCCTTTCCTTTGACAATCGAACCCAAGGAGGTGCCACAAACCATTAGTTGCATACTATCTAATTTGTTAGAAAACAGATAACATTCGGTTTTCTCTTACAAGAAGTTTGTAGTATATTTTTAAATCTATAAATAACATTAGTATTCGGCAAAATAGATTCCAGAAAAAGATAAAACAGACACATTAGTCTTTTTAGAACATCATCAGCTCTTGATACCATGAAGTTTTGTTGACTTATATATTTGGGAGCCTGCATTGGCAAATCACATCAAGCTTCTGGGGTTCTTCTCTTTCCTTGTTGAAAAATTCTGGTGTCATTTGTAGACTTGTTCATACTCTTGCCAGGTCCTACAAGTATTTGTTATATGAACCCATTCTGCATGCAAGATGCATAGGGAAAATAGTGAAACTGCTGATTGCATTCTTCTACTCTGAGGCTTTACCTACACTACACAGTTAGGTCGAAGTACACTGTCTTACATTGACCTAATTATAACAAGTAGTCCTGTGGTACCTTAGAGACTAACAAAAATATATAGGAGCACGAGGTTTCATGGGTAAAACCCACTTCATCAGATGATGAGCTGGAAGCTCATGATACTATATATTTGTGTTAGTTTCTAAGGTACCACAGGACTACTTGGTGTTTTAAAAGTTACAGACTAACATAACTACCTCTTTGAGACTTTTTATCCCAATGGTGTCAGTGTGCACACTACAGCCTTGTCCCGCCATTGTAAGTGCTGTTCTACACCAATATCAGCCCTACATCTCTTGTGGAGGCAGAGTAGTTATGTCCATGTAGTTAGGATGATGCAGCACATGTGTAGACAATGTGATTTACATTGGCTGTGGGCTATCTTATTAAAATTAGACTCCATGCTGGAGTCATGAAATAGAGAAGAAAGACTGTCATCTAGAGCCCAATGCCTCCCCCCCACCCATTGCCAACAAAACTGTGCCCACCCATCTCCTTTGTGCCTACTCAGCTACGTGGGGAGCCAGGCTGGGTAACGGAGGAGTTGAGAGCCAAGGGAGAAGCTGGCTCTCACCGCTCACATTAACCTGGTTTACTCAAAAGCATGAACATTGTCCCAAATAGACTAAGAAATACCATGCATGTGAGGAAAACTATTCTATTCACCTTTTGCTTTGGAACTCTCTTTTTCTGTAATTTTTACTTGCTGCCTGAGTTTGGTCTATTGTGTGCATGTGGTAATGATTCCTCTTCTAATCCAAGGAAATGTGCACATAGAAATCTCTTCTTAGAAGCCAGTCAGTTTTAATGCAAATATACTAGGAAAACATGAGCTGCCTTTGTTGATCTGAGGAAACATTGCTTATTCTTTTTTTAATAAAACATTTACTTTGATCTCTTTCTTCACCTTCGTAAGCAGCTCTCTTAGTGATGGTATCAGCCATTCCTGTGCACTAAGACAGATGGTTTAGGTGAATAACAGTATAGTTGATAGCTCTTCTCCTCTGCAGCATTCAGTTTAATTTGGTTTTAAGTAATTGTGATGATCAATTAAAGCCTACTAGTGCTTTTTAAAACAAATGGTGCCTCTTCTCTGGAGAGCTGAAGGTTGTAAGATAACTTGTCTTTTCAAATGCTTCAGACAGGTAGCTGAGTTAGTCTGTACAGGATCAACTTAAAAACAGTATTCTGTCTGTCAACAGTGGCCAATACCAGATGCCCCAGAGGGAGGGAACACAACAGGTAATCCTCACCTGATCCCTCCCCTGTCACCGTCCTCCATAGAAACAGAGGTTATGGATACTATACTTACCCACCCTGGCTAATAGCCATTGATGGTGGCATTCTCAGAAATGCTTCCAGTTCCATGCACAGGGCCAGGTAGGCAGGCAGAGCTTCAGAGTCTCAATGTGTGGATGAGGCGATGGTGTAGGGAGGAGGGATTTAGCTTTATAAGGAACTGGGGAAACTTTTGGGATAGGGGGAGCCTATACAGGAAGAGTGGGCTCCACCTAAACCAAAGTGGATCCAGACTGCTGGCACTTAACATTAAAAAGGTTGCAGAGCAGTTTTTAAACTAACAGATGGGGGAAAGCTGATTGGTGCAGAGGAGTACGTGGATCGGACAGAGGAGAGTCTATTGATAGGTTTTAGTCAGGAGGAGAGGATGGAAGAGGATAAAGTATGGGCCTGATCAGACAAAAAACATTCACATAAAAAAGAATCTGACACATCAGAAAAGGGCAGACAAATAAACAGTGACAGGTTTTTAAAGTGCTTGTACACAAATGCTAGAAGTCTAAAAAATAAGATGGGTGAACTAGAGTGCCTTGTGTTAAAGGAGGATTCTGATATAATAGGCATCACAGAAACCTGGTGGAGTGAGGACAATCAATGAGACACAATCATTCTGGAGTACAAAATATATCGGAAGGACAGAACAGGTCATGTGGGTGGGGAGTGGCACTATATGTGAAAGAAAATTTAGAATCAAATGAAGTAAAAATCTTAAATGAATCAACATCTTCCATAGAATCGCTATGGATAGAAATTCACTGCTCTAATAAGAATATAACAGTAGGGATCAATTATCGACCATCTGATCAGGACAGTAATAGTGACTATGAAATGCTAAGGGAGATTAGAGAGGCTATCAAAATGAAGAACTCAATAATAGTGGGGGATTTCAACTATCCCCATATTGACTGGGTACATGTCACCTGAGGACAAGATGTAGGGACAAAATTTGTTGATACCTTAAACGACTGCTTCTTGGAGCAGTTGGTACAGGAATCCAGAAGGGGAGAGGCAATTCTCTATTTAGTCCTGAGTGGCTCACAGGATCTGGTCCAAGAGGTAACTATAACAGGACCGCTTAGAAATAGTGACCATAATATAATAACATTTAACATTCCTGTGGTGGAAAGAACACCTCAGCAGCCCAACACTGTGGCATTTATTTCAAAAAGGGGAACTATGCAAAAATGAGGAGGTTAGTTAAACAGAAATTAAAAGGTAGAGTGGCTAAAGTAAAATCCCTGCAAGCTACATGGACACTTTTCAAAGACACCATAATAGTGGCCCAACTTAAATGTATACACTAAATTAAAAAAACATAGTAGAAGAACTAAAGAAGAGCCACCGTGGCTTGGCTTAACCATGTAAAAGAAGCAGAGAGAGAGATAAAAAGACATCTTCTAAAAAGTGGAAGTCAAATTCTAGTGAGGTAAATAGAAAAGAGCATAAACACTGCCAAATTAAGTGTAAAAATGTAATAAGAAAAGCCAAAAAGGAGTTTGAAGAACAGCTAGCCAAAAACTCGAATGGTAATAACAAAATGTTTTTTAAGTACATTAGAAGCAGGAATCCTGCTAACCAACCAGTGGGGCCCCTGGACGATTGAGATACAAAAGGAGCACTTAAAGATGATAAAGTAATTGCGGAGAAACTAAATGAATTCTCTGCTTCAGTTTTCACGGCTGAGGATGTTCGGGAGATTCCCAAACCTGACCCGTCGTTTCTAAGTGACAAATCTGAGGACTTGTCACAGATTGAAGTGTCATTAGGTTTTGGAATTAATTCATGAACTTAACAGTAACAAGTCACTGGGACCAGATGGCATTCACCCAAGAGTTCTGAAAGAACTCAAGTATGAAATTGCGAAACTATTAACTATGGTTTGTAACCTATCCTTTAAATCAGCTTCTATACCCAATGACTGGAAGATAGCTAATGTAACGCCAATATTTAAGAAGGGCTCTAGAGGTGATCCCGGCAATTACAGACTGGTAGTCTAACATCAGTACCGGGCAAATTAGTTGAAACAATAGTAAAGAATAAAATTGTCAGACACATAAAAGAACATAATTTGTTGGGCAAAAGTCAACATGGTTTCTGTAAAGGGAAATCATGTCTTAGTAATCTATTAGAGTTCTTTGAAGGGGTCAACAAACATGTGGACAAGGGGGATTCAGTAGATATAGCGTACTTAGATTTCCAGAAATCCTTTGACAAGGTCCCTCACCAAGGGCTCTTACCTTAAATTAAGTTGTCATGGGATAAGAGGGAATATCCTTTCATGGACTGAGAACTGGTTAAAAGACAGCAAACAAAGGGTAGGAATA
>JANRFK010006693.1:12721262-12741121 GCA_030068395.1 Apalone spinifera
TTTTAATGAAGCTGGGGATATTTAAATCCCCGCTTCATTGACTATGCCGGGTAGGCTATTTTACATGCCTCTGTTGGCAGAGGCATGTAATCTAGACGTACCCTAATTGTAGTAACAGACACCTTTTTTTGCTATATAAATTATAGTAAAGTATAAGAAACTACCAAGTTCTCACCATTATAGTATCTGTCCAAATACATAAATCCAAACGGGGGGAACTAGAGTGAGACATACACATCAAAACCATGACAAGAGTGGGGTTGGATTTCTTGTTTGCTAAATAACTCTTAACATTAATGTAATGGAGGAAAGCTATGACAAAAACGCATCACACATTTTTTCATGAATGTTGTACAGACCATCATTCATAGTTCAAGGAAGTTCACAGTTCTCAGTTAGCTTCCCAGAAGACTTCCTGTGATAACTTTCCTTCACTCCCCAGAATTGCAGCTTTTACTGAGGGAAAAGGAGAGTGAGACAGCACTAGAACCGCTCGCTGAAATCTCTGAAGATCAACACCAGGATTTGAAACTCAATTTGGCATTTGATGGGTAAATAGTGAAGTGATGGTCAACAGGCATACAGCTCTGTGTTGCACCAGGCAGAGTTTCTCCATCGTTTCATTCCCCAGAGCATGACAATAGTGGAATATCTTAATGCAACAGCCCACATATTTCAATAATATTTTATAGTACTACTACTAGTAGTACTACTACTATGTAATTGTGCAGCACTTTTCATTTGTAGATTCTGAAGTATTTTACAGGAGGTGAGTAAAGCATTACTATCCCCATTTTACACAACTGTAAAATGTGAGTCAGAATAAATGAAACATCAGCAGTGGTCATAATAGTATATTATTGCAATGTACTGAGAAATAATTGCAGTGTAGCAAAGAAATTCTATATGGTATAACATGCAATACCCTACCCACGAGCCAAAACAGGGAGACAAAAATTCATTATTTCCATGTTTCATTCACTTTGCTCACTACCAAACAATCAAACCATGTTTAAGATACTAATACTGATTGTTGAAGTTATGTATGAGCCAGGCCTCAGCTGCCGTTGAAACTGTCTCTTCCCAGGTACAATATCAGTTAGACAATGGCAAGTCTGGAAAGAGAACCCAGGTCTTAATTCCCTAATTGAATGTGAAGATTGCAAATGAGTGGGCAATTCTGACCAAATCTACATGAAAAAGTGGGATGTAGTCCCAAGTCGGACTAAATTGGTACAGACATTTTCTACTACTGCCATTATTTGAGAAACTAGTTACAATGATGAGTATCAAATTCTCTTAGCTGTGTATTTTATTGTCAGATTCTTGTCATATTACAGTAATTATTTATAAGCATTTCCATAACAGTCATCACCAATTAAGTTATTTGATCTGGACCTAAACTCCCATCTTTTGCACCATATATAAGAGATATTTCATACACTGAGGATTCTATTAGCTAAAAAGTTTATGATGTTCCTTTGTCAATGAAAAAAACTAATTTATTAAAAACATTTATTCAGGAGAGCTACTCTATTTACATCTGCACCTATTCATAACCTATTAACATTACAAATGCATTGCTCATCAATCAAAGCATTATAAATATAAACTTTAGCCTTTCAAACGGAATGAATACAATTAAGGTTATGCAAATTAGCTATTTGAAAATAATTTTTTGTAATTGACTGCTTGTTTCCAGTATGGAGAATTTTTTAATTAGAGAATATCACTATCCTCGCACATCAGGAGAGAATTGATGGTCTCCAAACAAGATTTACAAAAAAAGTACATGTTTCTAAATATTTTCGTGTTTTAAATTGGTTCAGCTGCTCTTTAAATAGTTCAGTATATTAAGAAAACCTAAGCTGTTATGTGGATCAGCATACTAATTCTTTGAAATATATCAGGATCAAAAGATTATTCTATTAATATAGAAAAATAATCTACAGAATGTGATCCCAAATTCCATTGATAAAAATTGTCCACTTGATATATTTGTTAAAACATTTCCAGGTTTTTTTTTAAAAAGTCAATCAAGGAAAGAATTTACAAGTATTTGCCATCATGGAGTAGATTTAAAAAGTATTTTTTATATAATTAGTACTTAAATTCTATATATCATATTAATCTCTGCTGAAATCTAGCTCCTTTTACTAATCTATCAGTCACCAAGATAAATAATAAATTATTGGCCCCGTGACACTTTTACTTGTTATTTTGCATACTTAAAAACCTATATTTGTGGCAAACACTAACCATAAAGGAGCAATATTGAATTATTCATATTTTATTACCACAACAATAGTCAGTATGTGTGGCAAGCTTACTGTAAAACAATTTTGTAAGGTCAAATTTTTATTTTGGAAAGGTCTAAGATATAAACATATGAAGACATACAAAAACTACCAACATATTATAATTATTCCAATTGCATGATTTATACAAAAACGCGTATAAAAATTTACCAAATATATACCCAAACACACAGCACTACAAATATACATTAAACAAATACATATATCTATTATATACTTGAGATAGTTAATTTGTCTCTGAGCGAGTGAATCAATCTGTCTGTTCAAGAATCCTCCTCCTAAACGGTAAGAGCCAGGCCCACCTAATTTGGTAGGCAGCTTTCTCTTATAAAATAAAGAAAGGGAAGGGTTTCGCTGTGTCAGGACAATGGAATCTGCCTGGAATTAGACTGTTTTTCATAACACAGAAAGGGAATGAGCCAGAGTTGGGGACCAGGACAGCTATAACCTCACTGGGGCAGGGATGCAGGTAAGCTTCTCGCCCACCTCATAGTCAGCCTGGCCCCCACTGGGGCTGATCCCGAAGACCTGCCACCTGGCCAGCATGGCCCCCTTTGGCTCCTGCACCCTCACAGCTTCAGCTTCCTTTTCTGTGCCCCTCCCCCAACTTTAACTCCAGCACACACATACAATCCCCTGCTCTGAAGGACCTGAGTAACGCCAGATAAATCTTCTAGTAATCTCATATACAAGTCGGATAAGTGACAATGGGAGGAAAATAATGCCATTGAATGAGAAGGACTGAATACAAAGCAGCAAAGTATTGCACCTGAGGGATTCACTGGCCCAGTAAGATGCAGAAAATTAATGGAATGGTTCATTTAAGAGTCATCCAAAGATAAAGTGTTCCCACATTCTTGCGCCCCATAAGAAATGGCATATTTTCCAAGGCTTGTCAGTCTTGCATTCTACTCTATAAATAGAACCTTCAGCAACTGTATGCTCTCCCACTTCTGGAGTGTGTTTATACATGCAAACTGTGTTTATTAGTATGCAACAATACAAAAAGAAGCAAATTACATTATACGTTGCAATGAAAAATCTGATTAGTTACAAGGTTTAACCAAGCACAATTAAACCTAAATAATGTGAAGTTTCACAATTTCACAGGGAAAGAAAAACAAATTATCACCTTTGAATGAATGGTGGAACATTCACACTTATTTGAAAACATTTGTCTATCTGTACCTCAACAGAAACTGGCTTTTGTATTCTATGTACACCATTTTAAACAAAGACTTCGTAATGATTTCTTTTTTAAAAAAATGCTTTTGATAACTAGATTAGTATTGTTCTTTTTTTTTAAATAAGAGTCTTCATGGGTACAGGAACAAGCATAAACATATGACTTCACTAATTTCAGCCAACATAAGTGGAACTAAAGAGACACTTCTATTTCCTCTCCAACCTAAAACATTCTTCATATTGACAGTGCCACTTTGGTGTAAACCTCAAAGGAAAATAACAAAACTTGCATGCAATTAAACTCATCAGCTTTCAAGTACTGACAGGTTAAAAATCATTTAAAAAGTAAATGTTTTACCTATATTAACAACAGACTAAAAGGAGGGATTAAAAAGGAAGTAGCACGATACTATTCAAATGCACAAACAGGAGTTAGGTGTCCAACTCCTATTAACTTTCCGTTAGTGCTGGTAGAATAACCGTCCTCTGTGTCTATGATAGTAGTCTCCCATTAGGGTTGCCATCTAATTAATTGCATAAAACCGAGTGCTCTCACCCTATGCTCCTGTCTAAAGCTCGTCCCCTGCCCCACCCTATTTTTTGGATCCCACTCTGCTCATTCCACTCACTCTCCCCCACCCTCACTCACTCTCACTGGGCTACAGCAGGCGGTTGTTGTGTAGGAGGGGATGAGGGTTCTGGCTAGGAGTGCAGACTCTGAAGTGGGGCAGAGTATGAGGGATGTGGAGTTTGAGGGCTGGGGCTCCGTGTTGGGATACGGGCTGTGTCAGGGAGTTAGGATGTGAAAGGGTGTTTGTCGGGGGGTACGCCCCTGACGTGGGGTGCGTCCCTCTTCTAGGGTCCCGTGTCTCAGTCCCGGCACCTCTCTCGGGGCATCTACGGTACCAGAGTCCCAGTACAAAAGTGCAGACCCCTCTCTCAGGGTATATACGGTACCAGAGTCCTATCTCCGGGAAAAAGCCTCTCCTTGTCGGGGTGATTTCCCCGGGTGCGGAAAGGGCTGGAAGGGGGACCCGGGCCCTCCCTCTCCACCGGGTCCCAGCCCAGGGCCCCGTAGGCAGGGACTCTTGCCGCTGCCTGCTCGGTAGGGACTCCAGCCGATACACACCAAGCTGTGGTAGCAATCCCTTGCCCTGGGCTGCTTCCTACCCCCCTGGCATCCCTATAATCCGTCTGCCTCGGCAGTGTTCCTTACCGGGACCGGGGCGGGAGGTGCGAGGGGGTCCGGTGCCTCAGGCGGGGTTGGCTGCTGTCGGTACTCCCGGTGGCAGACGCGGGCCCTCGTTCTGGCGTCAGCTGCTGTAGGAACACTGGGGATGCGGCCTGGGTCCTTCTAGCCTCCAGCTGCTTCCCCTCATGCTGGGCTCCCTCCGCCTTTATATGCTGGGAGCATGCCCAGCAGGGCCGGAGGGGCGGGGCACTCTCAGCCAGCTGGGCCTGGGCTACTCCCAGCCCCTTAGTGCGGGGCCCGTTCGCCCTGTCACAGTGTTCCAACCTAGACCTGGGGATTCAGGCTCTAGCGAGGCAGTGCTTTCTTTAGGCATCTAGTGAGTGGTGCATCAGGGCTGAGGCAGGCTTGCCCTGGCCTTTTGCAGCTCCAGGAAACTGCCAGCATGTCTGGTCCCAAGGCACAGGGGGAGTTAGATGGCTCCATACCTGCAGGTACAGCCCCCACAGCTCCTGGCTAACAGGAGCTGCGAGCTAGCACTCGGGGAGGGGCAAGCATGCAGAGCATCCCTGGCCCCTGTACCTATGGGCTGCAGGCACATGCCAGCTGCTTCCAGGAGCTGCATGGAGCCACGGCTCTCTATGCTGCCAACCAGACTTTTAAAGCTCAGTGAGTAGAGCTGACTGGAGCTGCCGGTGCCCCTTTTTGACCAGGTGTTCCACTAAAATGTCTGTTTGCTCTTTAACGCTATTTTCATTCAAGGAGGTAAGTGTCTTACTTTTCATATTCCAAGAACATTGTTATATTTAAGGATGAGATTGTGTCACGGGAGTCGTGGGTTCTGTGACATTCAGAAACCTCTGCCATTTTCTGCTTCAGCCCTGCTGCAGCCAGAGGACCTAGAGCTGTCAGGTGCCACAAACAGCAATAGCCTCAGAGCACCAAAGCAACACAGGTGGTTAGAAAGGTGGGTAGAAAGATGGCCATATTGCATTGGCATTGAATCATAAGGGAGATTTTGCAAACCCTCGACCACACCCTCAAATTTTCTGCTTTGTGGTTTGGTTGGTGGAGTGGAAGCCCTGGTTGGAGTGTCTTCTCTGTGGCCGCTGTCTTGGCCTAGTGTCTTCGTAGGGCCTCTATGATATTTGATTATATTGTCCGTATCTGTTGCGGTTATAGGGGGTGTATTGTTTACGTCCCCCTATACCTCCCCCTATAAGGCAGGATGTACATGCCCAGAGTTCGGAGCGTAGCTCTTGAACCTTTATCTTGAACTATGCAGGACCTCATCTGTTTTAGCTGAGAATAACTTTAGTTTGTCAAATGGTAGGTCCTCAACTTTGGATTGAAGTTCCCAGGGAATGCCAGAGGCCTGTAACCAGGATGCCCTGTGCATTACCATTGCCGGAGCTGTCGCCCTAGCCACAGTATCGGCGACATCCAGTGCTATTTGTAGGGCAGTGTGGATGACTGTGTGGCCCTCATGGACTATTACCTTTATGGCAGGTCTCTGACTCAGAGAGGTGTTCCATGAGATCCTCCAATTTTGAATAATTATCAAAATTGTGGTTTGCCAAAAGATTAAAATAATTTGCAATTATCAATTGCAGTGAAGAAGAATAGACCTTTCTGCCGAAGAGAACTAATTTTTGGTGATCCTTGTCTTGATTGCCTGACCTATGCTGTCATAGTCTGGATCTCTGTTGGGCTGATTCCATCACCAGGGAATTTGCTTGGGGATGTGTGAACAGAAATTCCATGCCCTTCGAGGGAACAAAGTATTTTCTGTCTGCCCTCTTGCTCGTAGGCTGAGTAGATGCAGATGTTTTCCATAACTCATCTGATGTTTCCATAATTGCCTCATCTATAGGTAAGGCAATCTTCCTGTGTAAGGTAGGGTGCAAATTTTTTAACAGATGGTGTTGTTTTTCCTGTAACTCTTAGAGAGAGACTTATTGCCCCTCTTTTAAAAAACTCTTGAAATTGTTTAATGTCATCTGTTGGGCACATATCAGATGGTATGACTGCATTATCTGGCATTGATAGAGAATTGTCTGTTGGGAAATCATCGAGTCCAGGTCTCTGTCAAGCACTTGTCCGTCCTCCTCCTCTGAGTCTTCCATAGGAAGGAGGGACTAGGTTGGAGGCAACCCTCTTCTTGCTGGTGTGGAGTGAATTGAGACCGGTGCCTGTGCGGGTCCCAATAACCCCAAGGCACCCACTATATAGGGTAAAGTGTGGGGGGGTAAACCCAATGTGGGTACCAGGGGTTTTGATGCGGTTCAAATATATAATGGTGCGAGCATGACCCTATCGGTGATGCATGTCATGAGGAGAATGCGCTCATCTGGTCATCATCAGGTAAAGGAGCATGGTGAGACCGTTCTGGAGATTGTAGTATTTGAGAAGAGCCATGAACAGAGAACATTCCAGGTGACAGAACTGCAGAGGAGGACACATGTGCTGGTGCCTGCTGGAATTATCAGCCACTGACTATGACATCTCTGCTGCTTCCCACTTTAGTTGCAGGTCAGTGTGGGGGCACTTTGGTAGCGGAGGTCTCCTCTCTCTCTCCCCTGCTAGTTCTTGGGGAGGAGGAAGGTAGATAGAGAGGCTCTCTTTCTGAATGTTTTTTCAGGGAGGGCGGAGGCTGCTCTCTTTTGCAGCAGGTCTTCCCGCAGTCAGGAGCCATTCTGTTCCTCAGCAGGCTATAAAGCCTTCTTAAATAGCATCATCCTGAGGTGTAGTTCTCTATCTTTCCTAGTTCTTGCTGTGAGGGAAGAACAATGTTCGCATTTCTGTGGTGCGTGGGTTTCCCCCAAGCACTGTATGCATAGTGATTGACCATCTGATACTGGCATAGGCTCTCAGCACTCATATTTTTTTGAAGCCGAAGGAGCTCGACATATTAAGTTGTCTGTGATATTTCTTTATTTCCTTTTTTTGTTTTAATTTATCTTCTTTCTTTCTTTTTGAGAACAGGAAAGAGCCGGTAGATATCTGGTTCGTGCTGCCTCTGAGGGGAAAAGCCATGTTCAAGTTTCCCTCATTTGTAAACTAAATGAGGGAAACTACTAATAAACTAAACTATCATAAGACTATTAAAGATAACTATCGAACTGATAACTATGAAGCACTACATGAGGTAATAGGCTGAGAGGGAGACATTGAAGCTCCATCCGCTGATGAGGGTGATTAGAGGGGAACTGAAAGGGAGGGGTTGAACCGCGCGAGCTATACTCGGGCAGGAGCGGCACTAGACATCTCCTGCGCATGAGCAGCTCAATGGGGGAAACTGCTTTGCAAGGCTCCGATCTGCAGCTCTGTGCAACCCATCACCTACAGTGGAGCACCTACGGGGTCATCACTCGAAGAAGAACTATTAGTCCAGATTACAGGAAGATGAAAGGGAAACTCCCTGGAGACAATGTTCTTCCCTTATCTTACGAAATAAGGCTTCTAGGACGGACCAAGACATTGTTGCTCAGATGTGCCTACTGTCAAGAAAAGGTGATAAAGTCATAAATGACTCTGCTGAGACCTGAGACAGCCTAATAGTCGAGCGATCCTGTAACTGCACCAGTTAGGAACCTGTCTATTGCAAGAAAGTTTGCAGATCTAAAAATACATCAAAGCTTCAGTGACCATACACCATTTTTAAATTTAAACTTTCCTGGATTTTAATAGTCTTTCTTCAGAGTTAAGATATTTTCCCCTAAATTATTGACATATTTGCAATATTAAATCTTGTTTAATGATGTTTTGTTTTGGAGTCTCTCTAGCTTTTTGTGGAAGGTGCCTAGGAAAAAATAGAAAGATGCATGCCACATGGAAGCATTCAGTCACATCCAACTATGTAAATAGATTACACCAGGGGTGGGGAACCTCAAGCCTTGGGTCCAGCCTGCAAGGCTCAGCACCTGTCCAGCTTTGGGGAGCCCGCTCTGGCACTCCAGCCACACCCCACTGCCCACCATGGGACTGAAGCACACAAAATACTATGCTAGGTCCCCCTAGGCTCTGATGTGCAAGGGGAATGTGGGGAGTATCTTTCTTCTTTTCAGTTGAGGACCACACCGGTGAGAGGCTTTTTTCTTTTCACTTGTGTGTGGCCCTCAAGTGATTTTTTATGGGTCACCGGCCCCTGACCCAAAAAAGGTTCCCCACCCCTGGATTACACCCTCCTTTAGGTGAAAATCATGTCACTCTTTATAGTTGCACCAAAGTATCATTCAAGGGACAATGACAATTTCTTAAAATCTAAATTCCATTCAGAACCTCTGTCTAAGTTCTATAGCACTCTGTGATGGTTAGGATGCTCCAGTGGAGCGTATTTATGGATTCCAATGCCTGCTACACCTTTTGTGGAGTCGCATATACATTTGTTGGGCTAGGCTGCCAACCCATCAGATACGTTACAACGCTGAACGTAACATAGGAATGGCCACGTTGTATCAGTGCAATGGTCTATCTAACCCCGCATACTGTCTTTCAACAGTGGCCAGTGGAAGTGAGGAAGAAAGTGAGGAGATCCATAATCTGTTCTCCAGTCCCAGCTTCTGGCACTCCAAAGTTCAGGAACACTCACAGCACAAAATTGCATCTCTGACCATGCTGGCAAATAAGTCAGAGCCATTAACTTATCTAATTCGATTTTTTAACTAAATTATATTTTGTAGCTTTCAACTACATCCTCCGGCATCAAGGTCTGCACATTGACTGTACACTGTGTGAAGGACTTCCTTATGTTTGTTTTAAACCTGCTCTCTATTAATTTAATTTAGTGACCTCTGATTCATGCCTTATTGGAGGGGAAAATAACACTTCTTGTTCTTTTTTTTCATACCATTCATGATTTTCAAGTTTTCTACAATATCCTTCCTTTGTTGTCTCTTGCCCTAGCCCGACAGTCCCACTTTCTTTGTTTTCATCTCTCTTTATGGGGAAGCTGTTACATACCTCTAAGTATTTTTGTTCACCTTCTCTGTATTTTTTCCAGTTCTAACATAACTTTTCAAGATGAGGTGACCAGAACTGCAACATGATATTTAAAACCTGGGCACACCATGAATGTACACAGTGGCATTATATTTTCTGTCTTGTCTATCACTTTCATAACAGTTTCTAAAATTCTGCTTTTTTGACTGCTGCTACACATTGAGCCAATATTTTCAGAGAAGTATCCACAGTAACTTCAAACTCTCTTTCTTGAATCCTAACAGCTAATTTCGATCCCATCATTTTGTAGGTATGGTTGGAATTATTTTTTTCCACTGTACATTAGTTGCTTTTACCAACACTGAATTTCATCTGCCATTTTGTTGCCTAATCACCCAGTTTTGTGAAATCCCTCCATAACTCTTCACAATTTGCTTTGGGTTTAATTATCTTTAGTAATTTTGTATCAGCAGCAAACTTTGCCATGTTATGATTTATCCCGCTTTCCACATAATTTATGTGCATGTTGAACAATACTGGTCCCAATATAAATTCTTTAGGAGACACACACCCCCACCATTTACCTCGATGCACTCTGAAAACTGACCATTTAAGGAAACAAAGGGTAGCCATGTCTTTCAACCAATTATTGACCCATGAGAGGACCTGCTCTCTTATTGCATGACTGCCTACATTGCTTTAGAGCCTTTGGCTAGAAATCCTGTTAATGGCTTTTTTAAAAGTCCAAGTACTGTACTATGTCCATTGTCCTCATGTATGTTGACGTCTTGGTTACACAAGATCTCTGGATCACTGGTGGCTTCATGTACTGATGATACACTCTGACAATTGTAATTCACCCCATTAACATCCTAAATACATATCACCAGTGTTTTGGAAACAGCAAAGGCAGTATGCTGCAGAATCTTCAAATCATCACAACAAACCAAGTTTAAACTTTGTCGTCATGTGACAAAGTGTTAATTTGCAAAATAGGCAGAATACCGATTGTTTCTAATTCCTATCTCTCAAGCCCTCTGAGCCATTTTCCTTCAAATCTGGCCAAAATTCACATTTCTGACCCATCATCTTGTGTACCAGCTGTGCATATCTAACTGATTGATGAATCTGCATGTATTCATTTCAGTCCAATTTTGAGCTTGGTTAGCATGGTGACAGTAGATTGAGTAGTTAACACAGATTTGGGGCAAAATTTAGCTGATGAACTCTTCATGCATGACTGAGTTATTTTCTTAAGCTGCTTAGCAAGTATTTTAATACAGTTATGTAGATCTATAGTAACAATACAGCCATTCCTTTAAGGCTGACTGTAGGCTGCTTTCCTGACATATATAAATGTTTGTGCTAAAATGTCAAGGATTTATAATTACGATGGCAGATGCATAAAATACATAAAGCACAACTTATTAGTGTTGATTGAAGTAAATATACCAAAGGACATTTCTCCTTTCTTGTGTAAGAAAATTCATGTTTAATGTTATTTGTAGGCTGTCATACACATTATGTTTTCATGTGGGAGTATTTTTGAGTTTTGCTCGATAAGAAGTGTCCTTTGTTTTCATTTTTCATCTGTCCCAGTAAAAACAACCAGAGGGGACACTATTAGATGGAAGAAGAATTGTTTGCTTTCTGATTTACCTTCACACTGATTATTGTCACCTATAATGATTTTATAGAAAACTGACTGGTTTTGAAGAATATCTTTTGGTCAAATGGAGATACAACAAAAAACATCAGATTGTAAGATAATACATATGATTGCCAAATGAACTTGACAGCAGTACTACAGTGGTTCCTATAAAATATGCAATTTATTGTAATATGATGTTTGAGTCACAGCAATATATCTTTATTAGGTTGCCAACACTCCAGGAGTATCCTCGAGTTTTCAAGTATTTAAGATTCCTTTTTAATTACTGGGAATGTCTTGTGATGAAATCTCTAGGAATACATCCAATCAAAATTGGTAACCCTGACCTTTATAGTCAGAAAAAGACAGAGAGATCCTCAAATACTGTGCTGTGGGTGAACTGTTGGTAAATATTAATTTGCTAAAAATGAGGCCACTGTAGAGCCTTATGTACCTGACAGTATTGTTCTGATGCTAAATTAAACGTTAGTGTACTGTCAGGAGATCCTCCAAAGGAATGCACTATAGAATTTCAAAGTAGTAGAAACACAAAAGTGCATGTTCTAAAGTAAGTGGACTAAATGGTATCTGGAATGAGCATAATTCCATTTAATACATGAGCAAGAAAGAAAATATGAACTGTTTGTACCTTTGACAGTGTGTGTTCTGATTTTTCAAACCATAGCATACTAAATATAATCACCTGGTTGCTCTCAGTAAATCTGCATATCAAATCCAAATTTATGTACAGTACTAGATATTTTTCTGTAACTGTAATACCTCTTTGTTCTCTCTTTCATCCTACTTAAGACCTTCTCTCCATTTTGGGCACAAAATTAAAGAAAGAGCCTTGGAAAAGAGGACTGACATTTTGCTTTGTTCCAATTTAGATAGAATTTCATGTTTGTATAAATTAAGAAAAAGCTATTATAAAAGGACACTATAACTTTTCAGTTAGGATAAAGTTCAGTTATTTGCTTCCTTCAAGCCCGTGCAGGTTTTGCACAGCTATTTACTTGGCCTTATTTGTTATTCATGATATAAGACAGCAAAAAGTTGCTGTACTTCTCTGTGAACTAATTAAGCATTTATAATGTTACTGTTTTATTCTCTTTATAGTTTTCAATCCTAATTTGTAAAAATCATCACTTTTGGTTGGTTATCTTTATAAAACCAGAGCAAAAGATGCTATTAAAATAAAGAGGGACTGATATGGCCTGGGGGAACTTCTAACAGTTTGTGTCGTTTCCTGTCCCCCATATGATTCTTAAAGTATGCACCAGGTGTGACAACATGGTCTATTCTTAAACCACATTTGTCACCCTTTGTATGTAATATAGATGTTAATTTCATTTTCAAGGCTGACTGAAATAAGATTTTGGTCTTGTTTTTTGTCAGCTGATGCCAGGGTTTAGTGGGAGGAGGGAAATGGAGATAAGGAGGCTAGGGGGGTAGAAGGAAAAGAGAAAGAAAAGAAAAGCATACTTAAACTGGCCAAGCCTAGGAGAAAATGTAAAACCATCTGTACAGCACAACATGCATGGCAACTTCCATTTGTATGTGCAGATTTGATAAATCTTGGGGTGCTGCCAACACATCACAGAGCTGTAATGCTATTCTTATCCATGCAGAAAAACATTCGTTATTTACAACTGCCATAAGTATTAGTCTGACTGATGTCTGGTTTAGCAAGTCTGTACCATTTGCCCAGACTACAATAGTTTATATAGAACTGAGTGTCATTATGACGTGGATAAGGCTGTATACAACAGTGAAGATGAGGCTACAAATTTCTGAGGGCCCTCCAACACGAAAAGAGTATTCTAAGGAATTCCTGGTGTGTTATAACATCTACAAACACTTTAAAAAAAACCACTTTCTATCGTCTTATGTGCACTGTGAATGATTTTGTCTTGCACCAGAAATAACCCTTAAGAGTGCTGATACTCAAGCAGGCATTACCCTTAAAGAACCCTCTAAGAATTCCTTCACTGCATTCTTCATGGAAGCTAAAATTCATAAGAGGACAAAAGTGAACAGGAATTGCACAGAAACCTTCAGAATTGGTTAAAGTAATTGACCTGGTCCTAAGGTTCATATTACCACATAAATTAATAATTGATTGCACATCATAGAATCCCAGGGCTGGAAGAGACCTCAGGAGGTCATCAAGTCCAGCTTCCTACCCAAAGCAGGATCAACCCTTGATAATATTCAATTAATGGCACACATGCTGCCTTCTGTTTACATATTTGCTTTCAAGAGGCAATGATTAAAAAAAAAAACCTCGATATCCACATCTAGAATGGGTGAAAAAGAAGATTTCTATCAAGCTATGCTCCTGTTAGGAGAAGATCAATAAAATGCAAAATCATGTAACATTTACTATTTTTTTTTATTAGAGTTGTCATCCTAAACACTACATTTCTTTAGAAATATTAGTTTTCAAACAAACTATCAAAAAGAGAGACTTGAAAAAATATTTTGACTTGACATCTTAATGCAGCGTTACTATGAAAACAATGAAACTAAAAGTAACATTTCCACAGATAAAGTCACAGCTCTAGAAATAACAAAAAACCCTTCAGTGACAATTACTCACTTCAGCAATCAGCTCATAGCAGACATCATACTGCTGCTTTGCTTATTATAGTCTGTAAAAGAATGGTCTACATGATGCAAATTTCAGTCAGTTTTCTTTGCTTACATTGGCTTCCTACAGTATAATTTCATAGTTAATTTTCACAATTTCTTAGTAAACTGGGATTCTAACATCACACCCAAAACGCATAACTATATTAAATACAATATTTAAGCTGATATCATTCACAATGAATTTCAGAATACAACTGATTAAGAAGTAAACTATGTAAAGTTAGAGACAGATGTGTGTGTGTGCATATATATTTTATGTGCACATGCACACATAGATAATGTTAGATATTTGTGAATGAGGTCTTCAAGAATTCACCACTTCCTGTTTACTGCAAGTGATACAGCACTTGAATTTCATATTCTGAGCATGAACATCTCCTTTCCAAACAGAATACATATGATGAATAATGAATATTCAGGAGACTGCAGTATTAGGAATACTTTTATCCCAAATGAAATGAAATGCAGGATTCACAAAATAGCACTACAGAATTTCTTCTTTAAATTGTGCTATAATTGCCCTGCTCCCCTGGATTCTTGAATTGCTCGTAAATGTCAGGCTGTTTCACAGCACCTTTACTTCATGTGCTTTGCTGAACATGTCATGTTCATGCCCATTTTTGTTATACTTAATTATAGAAAGTACAGCATTGTAATACTATGCATCTCCAGTACGAACACCTGCTAATTAAATCAATCTAAAATGCCTAATATTTAGGAAATAACATTGTTCAAAATGGACAAAAAACTAATTCAAATTCCAGATTAATATTCTCTGATACCAGTCTGACTTACAGTAAGTCCACATATCTTTACAACAATTTTGCATGCTTTATTTTTTATCTAATTAGCTCAACTTCTCTACCAAATAATGGCACTCCTTGGGAATAATTGCATTTGAGTGGTCAAAGCACATACAATAAATTTAAAATCGCATTTTTCTTTGATAATTGCTAGCCATTTAAAAGATATAATTTATTCTGAAACATGGAAAGAACTTTTGGCATTCCCACTCACAAAAATGAATTGTGCACCAGACTCCATAATTCTATGGTTTCTATGTTCATCAAACTCTACCATGCTTCCAAAGGGTGATAAATTGAAACACTGTGGTCAAAGATGAATTTTCTGATTCCTAAAATTATATGTATTTGGTAATGTTTTCAATTGAGAGTATATCTTAAAAGTAGTGCTCTACTATTCTATCTAGATTCTTCATGATGAGAAGCATTTACACATGTAAATAGTTCTCCTGAAAACCATTGAAGTCAATGGGTCATATGTAAGTGCTATTCAAGGCGAGTAATTGTTGCACAATCAGATCCCCCATTACTTCAACATCACTTCAACAAGTTCTAAAATCTTTACTTCATTTAAGACAGCTGATATCATGTTTCTAAAATCAATTATTAATAATAGTTAAGACAGGATATTTCAATCATTACAAATTTATCCATTATAGTACAAGAGGGCACCAATAAAAACTGATCTTCTACTTCGGTGTATTGTACTCAATTATCTCCTATTTTAAGTAGGAAGTGACTGAAGATACCTAAAATAGTAAGTTCACCTAGTTCTGTCTGCAATACAGCACCTCTAGTGGATCAAAATATTGCAGTGGTAGAGGTTCAGCAATAAATGTTTATGACGCTATTAAAAGATTAAAAAAAAATCTTAAAAAGTAAACCCCAGCACATTATGCTGAAATGCTTCAAATTATTAAATGAATTCTATGGTAAGAAAATAGTGTATTAAGGGCACGTTTACACTACAAACTTTTACCGACACAGGTTACATCAACATAAAGCCATTGCAACCAGTACATCGCCTGTATGCAGGCATAGTTTAGGGATGTAAAAGGTTAGCCCTTACCTGGTGGGGGCTAGAGCAGCTCCCTACCTGCCATGGGCAAGGAGCTGCTCCAGCCCTGGGGGGGGGGAGGTAAGGGCACTGCAGACAGGGACTGATCTGAGTCATCCAGGCACTCCGCAGACAGGGGCTGCTCCACCAGACCAGCCTCAGACCATGGCAAGCCCAGGAAGGTGCGTCGCAGGCAAGGGTGCTCTGGTCCGGGCAAATAGAGCAGCTCCTGCATGCAACATGCCCTGGCCCACTGCAAATAGGACCAGGTTGGAGGGGGGAGGAGGGCGTAGGCACGGACTGCTCCAGCCAGGCTGGAGTAGACCCTGTCTGAGACAGGGGAGCCATTCCAGTCCCGCCACCTACACCCCCTTTAAATCGGTTAACCAGTTAAACATCACATTAACTAGTTAAGCAATTAAACAGGGTTTTACATGCCTACTACAGCTAGTGCCTTGCGCTGCCAATGATGATTCTCACCAAGAGTGCTGCTTTCCATGCAGAGAGAAGTATGTCATGGGTGGGTATTCCAGTGCACAATTCCATGCAGACTGTCTGGCAGGGCAGACAAATTGTGGAGAAGTGACTGGGAATGAGGGTTTAAGTTCCCATCATGCAACTTTCACCATTCCACAATCTGAACTCTGAGGGTGTGTCTAGACTACATCCCTCCGTCGGCAGAGGAATGTAAATGAAGCATTTCGAAAGTGCAAATGAAGCGGGGATTTAAATATCCCGTGCTTCATTTGCATAATCACATAATGGCGCTCTTGCGAAAAAGCGCTCTTTTGAAAGAGCGCCATTCCGTGATTATGCAAATAAAGCGTAGGATATTTAAATCCCCACTTCATTTGCACTTTCGAAGTGCTTCATTTACATCCTTCTGCTGACAGAGGGATGTACTCTAGACAAACCCTAACTCATAAATTTTGCACCTATTTTGAAAATCCCATGAAGCTGCAAAGGACTTGTCACTGTCTGTCCCATGACAGAATCATGGACCTGCACAGACCTGCACTACCATCATGATCACTGCAAGCACAGGACGCATGACACGCCAGTATTTGCAGACCCACAAAAAGAGCATAAGGAACATCACAATTTTGTAAAGGACAGATTGCCACTGGACACAATGAAAACAAATCGAAATGACTGGTGTTATTGATGAAGCAGCTGCAACTGGTGAAGTGCCACTCCTAAGACCAAGAAACAAGCACTGGCTGGTAAGACTGCATCAAAATACAGGGTTGGTCTGAAGGATAGCTGCAGAAATTTTGGCTGTGCAAGGTCACATTTCTGGATCTGTGTGCCAAGTTCACCCCCACCCTCCAGTGCATGAATACCAAAATGAGGACGGGTCTGACAGCAGAAAAGTGAGTGGCAATTTCACTGTGGAAACTTGCAATGCCAGATTGCTACCAGTCAGTGGGAGATCATTTTGGAGCTGGAAAATCCACAGTGAAAGCCATTCTCATGCAAGTATACAGGGCCATTAATTGTCACCTGCAGCACAGGACTGTGACTCTCGGAAATTTGTAGGACATAATGACGTATTTGTAACAATAGGATTCCCGAGTTGTGGTGGAGCAACAGACAGCAAGCATATCCCCATTTTGGCATCAGACTTCTGATGTACTTGCCAGACTACATCAACAGCAAGGGCTCTACTTCTATAGCTTCAGGGGGTAGCTGAGTTAGTCAGTTACAGAAAGAAAAAACAAATGGTCTGGTAGCACTTTATAGACTAACAAAACATGTAGATGGTATTGTGAGCTTTCGTGGGCACAGCCCACTTCTTCAGATGACCGGAGTTTTATAAAGCTCATGAGAGCATCTACATGTTTTGTTAGTCTATAAAGTACTAACAGACCATTTGTTGTTGTTTTTTTTATTTCTATAGTTACACAAGCCCTGCTGAATCACCAGGGACACTTCATCAACATCAGCACTGGCTTGTCAGGGAAGGAGCACGATTCATGCCTATCTAAAAGAACACTGGACTTTTCCAAAAGTTGCAATCAGGGCCTCTCTTTCCCAAAAGGCACATGAGAACTGGCAATGTACAAATGCCAATAGTGTTCCAGATGCAGCATCTCCCTTAGTCCTCCGCTCAGGCAACTGGACACTGGCCACCTCAACAGCACCAAGGAAAGATGCAACTACCAGCTTAGTAGGTTCAGAATGACAGTTGAATGTATTTTTTTAGTAGACTGAAGGGATGCTTGTGTTCACCACAACACTGAATCTCACTCAGAAAAACATCGCAGTGGTTATAACTCCCTAATATGTCCTGTGAGACAAATGGGGAAAAGTCACTGCCAGGATGAAGGAGAAAGGCTCGTTGCCAAATTTGAACAGCCGACTATAAGGGCTATCAGAAGAACTCAAAGAGCAGCTATAGGACTCAGGTGGGCGTTTAAAAAACACTTTAACAGTGAGCCTCAGTAACACAAACATAAGAACGGCCATACTGGGTCAGACCAAAGGTCCATCCAGCCCAGTATCCTGTCTGCCAACAGTGGCCAATGCCAGGTGTCCCAAAGGGAGTGAATCAAACAGGTAACGATCAAGTGATCTCTCTCCTGCCATCCATCTCTACCCTCTGAAAAACAGAGGCTGGGCACACCATTCCTTGCCCATACTGGATAATAGCCATTTATGGACTTGACCTCCATGAGTTTATCTAGTTCTCTTTTAAACCCTGTTATAGCCCTAGCCTCCACAACCTCCTCAGGCAAGGAGTTCCACAGGTTGACCGTGCACTGTGTGAAGAACTTCCTTTTATTTGTTTTCAACCTGTGGTCCATTAGTTTCATTTGGTGGCCCCTAATTCTTATATTATGGGAACAAGTAAATAACCTTTCCTTATTCACTTTCTCCACACCACTCATGATTTTATATACCTCTATCATATCCCCCCCCTTAGCCTCCTCTTTCCAAGCTGAAAAGTCCTAGTTTCTTTAATCTCTCCTCATATAGGACCCATTCCAAACCCCTAATCATTTTAGTTGCCCTTCTCTGAACCTTTTTTAATACCAGTATATCTTTTTTGAGGTAAGGTGACCACATCTGTACGCAGTATTCAAGATGTGGGCGTACCATGGATTTATATAAGGGCAATAAGATATTCTCTGTCTTATTCACTATCCCTTTTTTAATGATTCCTAACATCCTGTTTGCTTTTTTCACTGCCGCTGCACACTGCGTGGACGTCTTCAGACAACTATCCACGATGACTCCAAGATCTCTTTCCTGAGTAGTTGTAGCTAAATTAGCCCCCATCATATTGTATGTATAGCTGGGGTTATTTTTTCCAATGTGCACTACTTTACATTTATCCGCATTACATTTCATTTGCCATTTCGTTGCCCAGTCACTTAGTTTGGTGACATCTTTTTGAAGTTCTTCACAGTCTGCTTTGGTCTTAACTACCTTGAGCAGTTTAGTATCGTCTGCAAACTTTGCCACCTCACTGTGTACCCCTTTCTCCAGATCATTTATGAATAAGTTGAATAGGATTCGTCCTAGAACTGACAGTTGGGGAACACAACTAGTTATCTCTCTCCATTCTGAAAATTTACCATTTATTCCTACCCTTTGTTTCCTGTCTTTTAACCAGTTCTCAGTCCATGAAAGGATCTTTCCTCTTATCCGATGACAACTTAATTTATGTAAGAGTCTTTGGTGAGGAACCTTGTCAAAGGCTTTCTGGAAATCTAAGTACACCATATCTACTGAATCCCCCTTGTCCACATGTTTGTTGACCCCTTCAAAGAACTCTAATAGATTAGTAAGACATGATTTCTCTTTACAGAAACCATGTTGACTTTTGTCCAACAAATTATGTTCTTCTATGTGTCTGACAATTTTAGTCTTTACTATTGTTTCAACTAATTTGCCCAGTACTACATTAAAGTTACCGGTATGTAATTGCCGGGATCACCTCTAGAGGCCTTTTTAAATCCTGGCATTACATTAGCTATCTTCCAGGTGGTATATATGGTGGTTTCTGTCCGAGACAGAACAACAGAAATGGCTGCCCGTCGCAGGTGAGCCATAG
>JANRFK010006693.1:12746833-12770765 GCA_030068395.1 Apalone spinifera
GGGGGAGAGTCCTATCATCTGTAGTAGGATGTATACTTCCCCCAGATTCCAATTAGGCTATCGACCCAAGAATGGTGGTGGAGAAGATCGCCTTGTATTAATCATTGAATGTCACAAAATAACACAAAGGTACATTATTGTTGAGCAGCAAGAACTTGAATTTGTTAGTAGCTAAGGAGCCTTACCTAAATCACTTGTTCAACTCTGGTCCACATTCATAGGGCTGTGAAGTGTGTTAACTGGTGACAATATGGAAAATTTGGAAGACTCGATCCAATTTCTCATGACAAGTAGCTACATTACAAAATGAACCACTCCTAGTGGGAGTCTCAGCAGAGAAAACAAGTACTAACTTGGCATTGTGATAGGGTGCACTCTCCCTGCACTGAGCAGGAAGGGGTTAACCCAGCCCTGAGGTGTGAGAGCCTTCCTGGGCATGCTCGAGCTGCACAACTATAAAAGGGAGCAGCTAAGCTCAGTTGGGGCCGGTGGCTGGAGGGAGAGGACATGCATTACCAGCTCCAGGCAAACTGCAGCAACTACCCAAACACCAAGGTACTACCACGCAGGCTGGAGGCCTGATGCTCTCAGTGATCTCACAAGCTCCAGAGGCAAGCAGGTGCAGACAGATCCCAGACAGAGGAGGAGAGACAGATCCATCAGACAACTGTAGCAGGAAGCAGCCAATATGGTGAGTGAGCTGCTGCTGGAGTCAGTGTGTTTTGGACTGAGCTTTTCCCTACTGACTCAGTTGCTAAAGCAAAGCCACTAGCAGGGCCCTGGGCTGGAGTCCAGTGGAGTGGGAGGGCCTGGATCCCTATGCTGCGTGATATAAACCTTCCTCTATCTCCCATCCCTCGAGACGGGACCACACCACTCCAAGAGTGGGGGAGAATTATTGACTTGGGCTAGTGAACTGCACTACTCTGAGAGTAGGGACAAGTCATTTGACTGTAGCCATTGGGCCACACTACACCACAAGTTAGTATATATAATGGAGATTGCCTATCTCCTAGAACTGGAAGGGACCTCGAAAGGTCATCGAGTCCAGTCCCCTGCCTTCCCAGCAGGACCAAGTACCATCCCTTACAATTTTTTGCCCCACATCCCTAAACGGCCTCCACAAGGATTGAACTCACAACCCTGGGTTTAGCAGGCCAATGCTCAAACCACTGAGCCATCCCTCCCCCCTTAGTTGTGGCAAGTTACAATTCTGACCATTGGGCCACTCTTCCCCAGGGACTAAAGAGGGTGTTACAGACTTTGGTGGGCAGAGTTATAGACATGGACTGGAGAGCAAAAGTGTAGACAATACAAGAGTGCCAGGAATGAGACGGGCACCCTTACCCCACACTTGGTGACTTTACCTCTTCTGTGATGCAGGAATGGATACTGAAGCATCTTTTTATCTCTGAAGGCTCATCTAGACTGCATTCTTCTCTCGAGAGATGAATGAAAATGAAGCAGATCGAAAATTCAAATGAAACACAGATTTACAAATCTCGCGCTTCATTTGCATAAAATCGCATCCGAGCGCTTTTTTAAAAAAGTTTTTCGAAAAAAATCCACAGTCTAGACGGGGTTCTTTGGGGGAAAAAAACCAACCTTTTTTTGAAAGAAACCGTACACCTGAAACAATGGTGTGTGGGGGTTCTTTCGAAAGAGTTTTTTTCCCCCCCAGAGAACCCTGTCTAGACTGCGGGTGTTTTTTGGAAACCCCTTTTTCGAAAAAGCACTCGGACGCAATTATGCAAATGAAGCATGAGATTTGTAAATCCATGCTTCATTTGATTTTTCGATCTGCTTCATTTGCATTCCTTTTGAGAGAGGAATGCAGTCTAGACATAGCCTAAAAAGAGTTCCCCTAAAAGAAGGCTGGTCAACAGCGATGTCAATCTGGCACTTGCAGGACTATTAAATTTACTCCAAAAATATAAAATAAAAATAAAATAAAAATCTTGTAATCTGTTAGGTTAACTTAAACAATGAAAAACTGTTAGTATGCACATTTTGTGGTTCTATGTACTAGCCCATAAATCAGAGTTCACTTTATTAAACTCTACAAAAAGAATTTTAAGTTCTAAAAATGCAATTCACAATTGAGCTTAAATTTTTCTACTACTGAAGTAGTAGGGACTCATCCATATGTTGATAACTAAGTATCTACACTACTCAAAATAATCTAAAAAAGATATTTGCAACATTTATTTATAACAAAATATTAAATTAACAGGAACAAATACATTCAGTGGAAAATAAAGAATGTAAGTTTTTAGTACAGCAAAAAAGTATACATTTTAAAACTGTATAAAAAATAATAAGCTACCCTGCAAGGTCATCTATATCCTTTTTTAAGCCTGTAAAGAACATCTACAGAAATTTCTCAAATTTTTCCCTTAATGGATGAAATGTTTAATAAACCCATACTTCATTAGTTAAACCTCCTCTATTTCCATTTACCAATATTTCAAACCGCCTACATTCTAATTCTTTAATTTAAAAACTCTCCAATAGTGCAGGGCCCCATCAATTAAAATCCACTGAATATTAATTGCAGCTCTGTAACTAAGCAATGCTGTACTTCACTCATCTGCACTAGTTTCTTTGTAGGTTTTATTTATCTATAGCTAGGGATAATTTTACCCTAGGCAGATATGTGCACAGAGCTCTGTGTTTTTTATTAATTTTAACGACGAGAACAGTTATTGTTAGAAAATTATTGCAAGTACACTACTTACTGAAATCTCAAAGAAAGCGTGCCTTCACACCAGAAATGTAAGATCTGAGATGGAGGACTCTTAAAAAGCTCTTACTGCGTGGAGTGCTTTGACCTTCCTCCCTTGGAACTGGGGCTTACGCTCATCTAATGATCCATGACATTTTGCAACTAATTTTTATTAGCAAAAAAAGCAGAACTTTTGTATTTGCCCTCTGCAACGCTGAACAACATAATGACAATACTATACACAAATGTGAACATTTTATCTTTCTGAAGTTGGACCAGGTAGGTTTTAATAAAGAAAAATAATCTCAACATTGTTGCCTGAATAGTATCATGAACCATAAAACAGTATCTTACCAAGAATTTCAACCTAACTGTTAAGGGGGGGGGGAAACACTTTTCAATTGACCCACACTTCACCAATAGACTAAACATTATGGGCATCAGCTATTCTTTCTCCCTTTCAGGTTTTGTCTACTTTATTCACCTAAATACCAACACATTCTTTCAGATCTTACAGTCTCAGCATGGAACACACTCCTACGCCACAAACAAAGGATTATACAAAGAAATACAGTTTGAAAGGGGTCTCTTACAAGAAGGCAGTAACAGACTGAGACAGAAGTCTCACAGGTGTGAGATCTAGTCCCAAGTGCCCATTACAGAAAAGGTTTGCTAACTTTCCAATCTGAGGTACAACAGAGATTGTATGATGCTGGGAATAGAGATGCAGGTCTTAAGCAACTTACTGCATAGCTGACAAGTGAAAAACATTCTAAAATATATGCACCTTTAAAAAGTCGAGTTAGGTAACAGACCCACATGTACACACACAAAAATCCACATTAATCTATCATTAAGAATATATTTTTAGAAAGATGAAAGTCTTCAGTTACCACACTAAGCAGCTATAACTTTACTGGGGGTTTGTCTACACTACCAAGTTTTTATGGAAAAACAGCCGTTTTCCAAAAAAAAAACTTCACTTACGTTCACACTGCAATCGCGTTCTTTCGAAAGAAAAATCGAGAGAACAGAAGGGTTTTTCCAGCATTGGCAATCCTCTTTCTATGAGGAAGAAACCTTTTTCTGAAAGAGCTCTTTCAGAAAAAGGCATGTGTGGACAGTGAAGAGGGAGTTCTTTTGGAGAAAGAGGAAAAAGCACAGGTGCCCTGGTGGCCACTCCGTCTATAGTAATCACAGTTTAAATACGAGATAGCATCCACGCCGAATGGACGCTATCTTTCAAAAAAGATAATTGCTTTTTCGATGCACTTTGGCAGTGTGGCCGCTCTCTTTTCGAAGAAGTTTTTTCGGAAGATCTCTTCCGGCAAAGCTTCTTCTGAATGAAGCCTGCAGTCTAGACCTAGCCAGAGTTGCTCCATCATTTGTGGGTTACTGCTGTTAAAAGGAAGTATCATATTAGGTACCAGTATTTCAGGGCAAAAGTACTAAGGAAACTGCATAATTAAATAATTTTACATTTCCACTGGTAGTTACCTAAATTTTTATACATCCAAAAGGGATCAAGTTTCAAAGTCTTCAATTACTTTACATCACACAAAAATGTCCATTTGGAAGCACTATTAAAAATTACCCATAAAGCAAAACATGTAAATAGTATATTGGGGGAAAATGTATTGTACAAAACATAGCTTTGGATAAGTGCTACATACTAACTTTGGTAGGAGTTTAACAGATTAAGAGCACCCATAGTATCTACATCTATCACAAGCAGGCTACCAATATTTATAAAACTTTAATATTTACTCATTCATTTATATTTAGTCACTAAAAATGACAGCTATAATGGGAAAACTGTAGAGCTACTCAAGAACTAAGCATAAAACTCCAAAGAAATAATTTTAAAGGCAGGATACTGAAATTCATTTCCAATCCCCGCAAAAGACAAATAGCTACCACTGACTAGTCAGAAATCTGTAACGTTTTGCTCTCCATTTAAAAAATTCTACAACCTGCTTAAAGTGGGAGAGGGAGGAATAAAAATTAATCATCAGACATGGACCACAGAGAAGAAATTCTGTTATAAATTATTTGGATCTACTGAACCAGTAGTGATTATAATCTCCATTTTGTTAAAAAAAATATTCAAAATAGATAAATAAAATGCAGCAGAGCTTGGTAAAGATCACCAGTTTAGCCTCACTTATCTATTGCACATCTGTCATACCACATTATCTTACTACTCAAGCATCATTTTTGCATTTCAATGTAGCAGCTCTATCAGATTAATGCCCAAGATACTTCAGCTGTGTTGTAAGTAAGTGGACATACAGGAATATTATGCATGGCCTGTAGCACTGACACTAAGCAAAGGAAATGTGATTAGCACCAAATTGCATTTGACAGAGGAATCAGAAAGCTGTCAAACACAATGACATGGATTCAGTATTAAGAAGGTAAAAGGGGGAATAAAGAAGCTGGCCAGTCTGGCATGGAGACAGCAATAAAACACAACAGCTATGATAAATTAATTAATTTACTTATGAAAAATTAGAGGCTTCCACACACAGTTCTCATTTATAATCTTGTCAATCTGGCTGTGTAAATATAAAGCCTATATAGCACACACACACACTGAAAAAAAAAAAAAGGAAACAAGCTTATAAGAGGAGGGAAAATATGTTTAATGAAATCAAATTATTTCTTGCTTTACTGGATTGAGCCTTTAATAATAGTGGCTAATGCAAGGATGCATTATAAATGTTATTGTGATCACTGGAAACATACTCTGTTAATACTAAAGTAACTTTGAGATGAAGTACTCAAAAGACAAAGCAAACTGTAAAAGCTATTAATGTCTATTGAATGGGGTACCTAAAAAGAGATTGGGAGAGGACAAGAATGGAATGTCTCCATAGGATTAACTCTTGACACAAGAGCAGGATCTGCATCAAGAACATGCTGATGAAGTGGCTGTTCTAATGCATTTAATAGATTTGAACACAGAAATCCTCTCCTGGAAAGATCAAGTTTTCCTGTATCCTTCTGCCCAGAGACATGTCAGTCTTTGAAGGTACCAAGGAACTCTGTTCTTGGCCACTAGGAGACCATGGCTTGAAACATCAGGATTTATGTGGTGACTGCAATGTTTGCTTCTCTATGTAATTTTGCTCAAATAAAAGTGTTTAACCATGGGATTATACAGAGTCTATCCTTTCAGTGGGATGCTAGTAATCTAGTAACTGCGGATGGGGGACAAAGAATGGAGAACAAACCAAATAAGAGGAACCTGCTTTGCTGCAAGCTAAAATATAATCTGCCACATACCTAAAGAATCTGATGGGGCTATGTAGTCAAAATGCAAAGACACAGAACGAAAGCAAAGAAGCTCCTTTGTGAATGGCTGTCAATGTCAAAGACTTAGTTTTCAGGTTTTGGTATTTCATGCACTTTCCCTTTCAGTGGCCATACAGGCTTTCTTTCAGCTATGGATTCCATGGCAACTGACCTCAGATTGTCAGAACCAGAACAACTTACACTTACAGGTGATTATTTTACGTTAATGTTTTAAAGACCCTTGCCTCATTTTTGCAGATCCAACATTTGCTTCTGTGGAAATAGCAGTTGGCATCCAGAATTGTTAAAACTCTGCCAAATTTCCTCAAGGTTCCCCGGTGAACTCTGAGACTACTATGTTTCAACCGTACACCTACAGGCATTAGGATCCAAAAGACTGCGCACAAAAAAATGCAGATTTGAAATATACAAAAACAAAGAACTGACTAGGATGGTTAATTAGGTGAGAAATCCTGACTAGGAAGTTACACTGGAGTCAACAAATAAAATCCAAACCTGTGTTAGATAATTAGTTGCTGATTTGTTTGCACTGCAGCCTTGATGATCCTTCAATAGATTTGTCTGTGAATAGATCATGAAAATGCCAGAGGACGTTCCATTAGTACATGTCTCACATGTATTAGTCAGGAAGACAGCTTTTTTCCTTTAATTTCTATATATAATGGTACTTTAAAAGAGTAGAGAATAACTCTGCTGTTTACACTAATGGTTTTTTTTTTGGTTAATTAAAAAAAAAAAAAGGCTTTAGCAGTCCATAGTAGAAGGAGCTATTGAGGAAAGCATAGGGGACGTTCTGTTTTCCCAGACCACATGCATCTTTCCCGTTACGTCTAGCTAATTTTGATATGAAAATACCATATAATGTTAAATTCTATTTATATAAAATGAACTGAATGTGTAAAAATAATTTCTGATCCTACATTTAACTTCCCAACATTATGGATGAATTAGCAGATCCTCATGAATGGTTTGGATAAAGACGTTCTAAGAACAAACTCTGACCTTTTTTAAAAAATAAACAGTTTTATGTGCTTAATTTAATGAATATATTAATTTTATAATATCCAGTTGTCATTGGCAATGTGTGCCAATGATATATTACATGCCAGTACCTGAAAAAAAAGTATTAGAATATTGGTGCCCATCCTTTTCCCCCATTACCAGATGTGGAATCAGTCCATACTCCCCCTCCATTGGTGCACAGTTAGCCTAGCACAGGAACTTGGACTGATGATATAATGGGGGTGGGGGTAACAGGATGGGGGTGGAGCTGGGGCTAAAGGTAAAAAGCGAATGAGGGCAATGCTAGGCTGGGGATACAGTAGCAGGCACAGCGAAGAGGGTTTGGCCTGGATCTTGCTGCAGTCCCTTGTCTCCCAGTGTTTCTCTCTGCCGTCTTGTGGAGGGTGCCCCACAATTTGGGGACCGCTGCATTAGAAGTTATTTGAGGTTTGATTTGGGTGTCCCCTCCCAAAACTTGGAGAAAACCAGGTGGTGCAGAGGATAAAGAGAAAAAAAATAAGAAAAAGACAAGCTTTGGACTTGTTCATGTCTTATGCTCCTTGTTTTATTAACCATCCTCTCCTCTTCATCCTTTTATGACTACAGGGAAATCGTGGTAGATTAAAGCCATTTCTGCGTATATGTGATGTTGTACTGCAAAGAATTCTTCAGAGGAATTCATATAATCAGTCCCAGCTCCTTCATTAACTTAATGTATATATCTGGTTATTACTGGCCAAGATAACTATTGATTCCTCCTCTTGGTGGCTTTGTTGAGTAATATAGCAAGGGGGGATAGTGCATTATGGAAAGAAGCATTTTTATTCTGAGTGAAACTATCCCTGCTTGTGGCTTAACTATTGTGTGAAGCTAAGTGTTTCATACTCCGCTATGTAAATACATTTGTAAAGTACTTTTTAAAAAGATGTGCCATTCAGTGCTGTGGCTATTTTTAGAAGTTACATTTTGTTAATAATTGCTGAAAATATTAATATATATATTTGGATTTATGCCAATGAAACTTTTGGTAAATGAATACTTGTGGTTAGATTTTTATGATTTATGGACAGGCGTACACACTTGGTCCACTTTTTTCTCTCTTTTCCCATTTGCTCATTTCCACCAAGTAGATGTTGAATATAATTAGTTTTTCTTTCTATAGAAGTTTGGGATTGTTTGTTTTTTGGTTTATTTTCTGGAAATCAGTTTGATACTGATTTTGGAATACTAAACTTCCATGTTTTTAATCATGTGAAAGATTGATCTATATTTAACTAGCAATGCTCTTTTCAGCCTTCTGTGAAAGAATGCACTTCCAATTCTTTTAATTGCTTCTCAGGAGACAAAAAAAAAAAAAAAAATTCTTGACCCATGGAGAAACCAAAGGAAGGTGCTCTCCCAAGATACGAGGAGATTGGAAAGCACAAATTAATACACACAGAAATACGTTTAAGTAACAGAGGTTCTCACACAATATAAAAGATGTAACAAAATTAAAAGGTATAGCTGACACTTAGTTCTTAATACAACACATTCTGCCTAGGTCCCTAGCATATATGGTACACAGCAACATCATTCATTGTTTGAAGCTCCATCTAGTACCTCATGAATGGTTGGCACAACAGAACAGGTAACCTTAACTTGAAATTTCCTTGCATTTGCCTATTTAAATCATAACTTTATTAAATATTCCCAAGTACAATTTTGTTTGTAAAACTTTCAATATAATAAAACCTCATAAAACTATGAGTCCCTGTATTAAACCAAATCACTTAATGCCATTTAGTGTTCAGAAAAATAGTATTTAAGAAAATATTTACAAACTATATACTGATGGAGGAAGCTACTTGTACTGAATTATGTTACAGTGAAGCTCCACTTAAAGAAACTGTTAAAATTTACAAACTAAAATCCAAAAAATCCAGTTATGATCTGTTTTTTCCCCAAAATGTGTAAGGACTTTCTGTCCTTCTGTAGATGTTGTTAAGGGCCTTTTCAATAAGGGACAAATTGACTGTGCCAAGGGAACATTACGAACTCTCTCTGTAATGGTGTTTGCATAAACTTAACGAACAGGAAAAAAACTTGTGACAGACTAACTCAATCACCCCTCTGAGACAGGAAAAAGAAAAAAAGTCATTTGTAATGGTGAGACAAGGGACAATTTTAACATAGCATGCTGTCTCCTTGATGACTGACCACCGTCACAAACTATGTGTCCCACCTTGTATAAGGTTTACTGAAGTCATCTTTATGTAGTTTTGGGGGCAGGGAGAAGAAATAATGCCTACTATATGAAAAATATGTACAACACAGATTTGGAAAAGCTAGGATATTTGGAGTGAGGTGACTGTGCATTCAGCTCATTTAAATCCATTTTTCATCACTAAATGACAACTCTGTCTTGGATTCCAGGGACATCTGTAAATTATTGGGCCTAGTTATACTTCTATGCTACCATGTTACTGAGAAAAAACAAACCTATTTTCCTAAAGGTCCGGTGGAGGTGCTACTTTGATCCCTGCTGTCTTGAACTGTGTTCCTAAGGTTTGGTGACCATGCTGCATGAAAGTTCTCTACATATAATTCAGTTTTGTCTATGTAGAGCACAGGTAAGACCGCCTTCTTTGAGAGCCACATCATGAAGGAACCATTCTTTCGGATTCATGAAGTTTTCAGTTTGCTATTTTTATTAGAAACAGCATGCTAATATACTAATCCACTATATACACATAAATATACATACTACTATACTGATCTCCATGGAATTCAGTAGCAATTACATGCCAGATAGGTGATTCTATCCTGAAAAGTGACAATCTTCATGAAAATTGCATTGTATCCCATGGATTCCATGTGACATTGATTCCAGTTTAGAATAAATAGAATAATAGAATACTAGAACTTGAAGGGATCTCAAGAGATCAAGTCCAGACCCCTTCCCTCATGGCAAGGCTAAGCAGTGTCTAGATCACCCCTGACATATGTCTATCTAATCTGCTCTTAAATATCTCCAGTGATGGAGATTCCACAGCCTTCCTAGCCAATTTATTCCAGTGTGTAAACACCCTGACATTACGAAGCTTTTCCTAATATCCAACCTAAACCTCCCTTGCTGCAATTTAAGCCCACTGGCACAAGGGAGTGGTCAGATGAAGTTTGGACTAAATGTTCAGATTTTTGGTATACTATCAGATTGTAAAGATTCTCACATATTCTGTGGTCGTGTTGTCACTGATACATATTAACATCATTGGACAGATGAAGTGTCTTTCATAATTGCCCATTTCAATGCTTTATAAAAATCCAATATGAAACAATTAAAAAATCATTTGACGTTTAGGGTTGTGAATCTGACTTATTTAAAGGCTCAGAAATCAGTTCAAAAACATTCAATAAACTGACTTGTTGCTTCCTAAGGATATTACTTCTTCCCTCTGGCCATTCACTGTTGCTATTCAAATACCATATGAAGATGTGCCCTCATTATCTAAAAAAGTTAAAATACTGAGAAACATTCAGTAAGATGGAGTTCAGAAAACTAAGAGGTCCATACTTGATTGCTAAACTGGGTTACAGTCCAGGTAACATCTACCACTAAAACTTGATTCTTTGTAGGTTTGTACAGACCTGTTCCAATAGGAGATCAAGAAAACATTTAATGCAGACTGCACAGAATATATCAATAGACAAGAAATTTCCTCTACAGAAATATTTCAGAATTTTTTTATGTAATTATTTGGAAGAAACAAAATACAAAGTTATTTGTGAAAAGTACTTCTCCAGTGCAGTATATTTTGGAAACCTGTTACATATCATTCATTATCCAGTTGGTCACTAGGATACCCTGACACTGGGAAGCAAATAAGTAATTGTTCATCCACTGCTCCTATGGTTTCCCGCAAAGGAGCTCCGTTGTATGCATCTGGATGTTGGTGCTGTACGTGGAACTAGAACTTTGACCTTAGTTCCCTTTTCCTCAGTTTCTAGCTAGCAGTATGCAGGATCTTCATAACCATAAATGCTAGAAGGTTAACCTGGGGAGTTGGAAAATTTAGGTTCTGCAGCAGGCTAGAAGGGGGTTTGTTACCCAGGAGCTTTCTCCATGGGCAAGTGGATAGCTTGGTTAGATAATGAATAATTAAACTATGTGAATGTCAGAATAAAAATGTCTATAAGGCATTCTGCATCCTTTATCTTGTCAGGTTTAAACTGGATGGGCAGAGGTGGTATCCCTAGCTTCTGCTTGCCAGAAGCTGGGAATAGGCAACAGGGGATGATCCAATTGATCATTATCAGTCCTGTTGATTCCCTTTAAAGCATCTGGCATTGGCCACCGTCAGAAGATAGGATACTGGGCTAGATGGACCTTTGGTCTGACCCAGTAAGGACATTCTTTGGAACAAGGTGTCTCTCTTAGTATTTGTTTGTGTCCATAAAGCACCTAGCACAGTTTGTCCCGAATCTTGGTTGGCACTTCTAAGACTTACTTTAATACAAATACAAAATGCTTTTAAGTAATCTTGTAACCGCTGAACATTTCATGGTTATATGCAGAGCAGCATCTGGCTTTCTGGACACCAGGGCACACCAGGAGCTGGCTTTTAAGATGGTTCCCTGCCCCTCTTGTGCTGCTGCCTCTGATACAGAAGCAACAATGTGAGGGGGCAGACAGCATACCTGAAGCCTGTATTTAACCATTAATGTTAACCCATGAGTCCAGGCTCATTGCATACATGGTTAACCCGTTACACTTTCTAATAATCATAACAACATTATATTCTGCCCAGTTTTAAGTGTGGAGAGCATTCTTCTGATATCTGTGGGCCATACGTAAAAGAACTGGACTCCAAATGTTTTTACAGGTTGAGCTATGGGTGCCACCTGAGCTTCCTAAGTAAAACAGCAGGGTCCCAAAGCCTAGTGTGTTTTAAATGTTAAACTGAAGATAAATTAATATACATTTTGTGTCTTCTTACACAATCATTTAAAAAAAAAATCAAGTAAAATATAACATTTTATTTGAGCAACATCTTGTGTACTATTATACCTGATTTACAGTCCCAAATTATTCAAAAAGATCTATACCTGGAGCCCAATTTCCAAGTGTGATTCAACAAGTTTTCACTGATCTTAATTCCACAAAACAGCAATTGGCGTTAACTGTGAACCGCACTTAACAGGAGGCATTTTGGAAGATCACAAAAATGTAAATCACTTCTGATTACAAAGCGAAATTACAACGAACAAACAAAATCCCTCACAACCTTATATTTTAAAATGCAAACCAGAACAAGTCTAAGGAGGAAGTTGTAGAAAACAACCTACCCTCCCACTTTCCCTGGTTAAGATCTTATGTTTGTACAGCTCTTCACGAAGCAAAATATGGTCTAACACTAGAGCTGCTAGGAGACACTTCATTCAATAACATTCCATCACACACCAAACAAGCTTGAATCATAACCCACTGTTTTTAAGGAAACCTGTAAAAGTTTAAAACAGTCCATCTACTTTGGAATTTAAAACACTTTTCAGTAACTTCTGATTAATAGCATGACTAGGTTAAAGTAAAGTCCTATTGTTGCTTCATAACCACGCAATGTAGTGTAGCCATTCTCCCAAGTGAGCACTGCATACAAACAGCACCTTACATTTTGAATGAGAGTCTTTATCATGGGTATATGCTTCAGTAAGAGACATGTAACTACAGTTACTGGAGGGGGAGGGAGCGGTGTCTATGGAAAATCATCCAGGTTTCCACTTCTGACATCTGATACTTTACACTGAGGCTGTGTCTAGACTGGCAAGTTTTTCCGGAAAATCAGCCACTTTTGCGGAAAAACTTGCCAGCTGTCTACACTGGCTGCTTGAATTTCCGCAAGAACGCTGACTTCCTACTGTCTGAAATCAGTGCTTCTTGTGGAAATACTATGCTGCTCCCATTTGGGCAAAAGTCCTTTTGCGCAAAAGGGCCAGCGTAGGCAACTCAGATTTGTTTTGTGCAAAAAAGCCCCGATCGCGAAAAAAACGATCGGGGCTTTTTTGCGCAAAAGCGCATCTAGATTGGCACGAATGCTTTTCCGCAAAAAGTGCTTTTGCAGAAAAGCGTCCATGCCAATCTAGACACTCTTTTCCGCAAATGCTTTTAACGGAAAACTTTTTTTTTTTAAACTTAGCCTTTTAACGGAAAACTTTTTTTTTAACTTAGCCTGAGTGATTTAGAAGCAACCTGTTGGAAAACAGTCAAGTATCAAGACAGATTGGAAGGGGCATTGCCCGCACTGTGAGATCTACAAGTCTGTGCCAAATAATGAACTGTATTCAAACTTTGATGTTTGACTGTTTCTTTGAAAAGGTTAAAAATAGCTATGTTGTAAACATTTGCCTTAATATCTACAGTTGAAACACTACACTGCAGAGGGTCAAACAAATGTGTCACCAAAACTTTCTCCTTCATTTAGAGGGAAATTTCAGCGAAACAATTAAAAGTCAATCAAATACAGCAAATCATTTTACCTTAAACTTCCAGCTCCACCCAACATTATTAAAAATAAACTAAGAAACGGGGGTTCCATCTTCCAAGGTGCTCAGCTGTCTGCCCCTATTCCAGCAAAGCATGTATACATGCATGCTTAACTATAAAATATCTGAACAATCCGAATTAAGTCAATGGGTCGATGCATATTCTTAAAGTTATGCACTTTTGCTTATGTATTTTGCTGTTCTGGAGAAAGAATGTCAGCCCCATTGCGGGACCCAGCTTATAGGCCGGTTTTAAGGACTTCAATTGCAGCTGACTATCTTAAGAACTATTTCATGATGCCAATCAAATCACTGACAACTTTCTGTTAAGATCATGTCTCAACTGTTGGAACTGACAAGACTACTGCCAAAGTAAATAAGAAAAATTCTAGAAATATATTTGCAACAAAATTGTTGAGAGAATTCCACATCAGGATGGAATCTGGAAATAGATACAAACGTTACCGACATAAGGAAGCAAAGGTTTAAGTATATGTGCAAACTTTCCAACTTGGAAAAGAATTGAGGGAGAAAGGTATTAAGACATTTTGCTCTCATTTGCACTTGTGGAACATTCAGTGAAGACAAGGAGGAAAGACAAAAGGAATTTTTTCATGTATGTAGATGAGGCAACTGAAAGGATTTGTGAATACAGTGCAGTCAATGGGTATTTTCACTCTGAAAAAATACAGCTAAATTTAGGAAAAGTTTTAAAAGAAAAAATAAATAAACCTGGTGAATACTGCTAAATGGAAAGAAACAGCAGCATACTAAGTAAGCATGAAATAACTTTGGGAGCTACTGACCTGAAGTCATGAGCTGAACAGCAGAAAGTTATATTTTATTCACCTTTTATTTACACTTCAGCTTTCCAACAATATATCTCAACACTACTTTTGTTTTCTTTACTCCAACTGCATTTTGAAATGAATCCCTTGGGAAAGTTTTGCAGTAATGGGACGGATTGATGAAAACAAGTGAAGCTAGGTACTTTTCAATAATATTAATGACACTCCTAACTATTTATCTACAGCTATATTTTAAATGAGAAGTCCCAAAGTCAACTTTTAATTTTCTATACTTTTGAGTAAAATGCAACACTATGAATACTGAATTATAACATTATCTTGTGAAGTATTTTTTCTATATTTATAAAACATCATTATTTTGATAAATTTACTCATTAACAGTATCATCATTTAGTATATTATCAAAGCTGCTAGTATTTTTTCCCTATTGCAATAAAACCACAAAGCATTAACCCCATCAGACAGCAAATGCACCGAGTGTGGCCACTTGAAACAGGTATCAAGAACATGCAGGTCAGGGGAAACCGGTATGCCAGCGGAAGGGCCAGCTCTGGAGAAAAAATGGGAGTAGCCCATTTATTTTTAACTTCCCTATTACTGATGGAGGGAAGCCAAGGGACAGGGAGAAGACTACGCCATTTTTTTAAATATGGAAGAAATTGGAAGGATTAGGAACTATTTATGGAATTGAAAAGGCACTGCTGTTGCTCTGACTCAAGCCAAAAGCAATAGAGAAGGACCTGGGGGATGATTGGCTGCGCACAAGAGATAATCATTTAGAGCACCGGCAATCAGGCACTGCCGATATAAATATCTGATCCAAAGCACAGCATGCCAAGACACCTAAAATGGAGCACTCACAGGGACACTCCTCCAAGAAGAATGGCTTATGGAGTGTGCTACTGATAACTTCATGGACATCATAATGGTGCCAATAAATGCCAAAGATTTTCCTCTCAGCTTCTAATAAGATTTTGAGTGGGTGGGGTGTGTCATGATGTGATCTTCATGGTTTGTGTTACTTTCCTAGGCATGTGGGTGGATGGATAGATAGATGAAAAGATGAATATAATACACACAGAGAACTGGTGTTCTTCAGTGTTAGGGAAGTAGCACCTGGCTCATAATATGAGGAACAAACTGTACTTGTGATGTTGTTCCTGAAGCATATGTTGATCCATGAAAGGCTGCAATGTGCATCTGAAAGGTCTTTGTATCAATAACATATTATCCCTTTTTAAAAGTTACTGAAAGTACATACATCAGGAGCAACCAACCACACTCAGGATCAATGAAAGCCAAGGAACCACAGTGAAGGAATCTACGTCACCACTCACTTCCCAGAACATGCTGCAGACTCTCATGCACATCTGGAATTTGGATAAGAGTGACTGCAGGCACTCCAGCAGTAGCACTGTCAATTCTACTTCCTCTCTTTCTGGGTCCATCACTGTACCAGAGATGCACTGGTACAGAGATGTACCAGTGCATCTCTCAAGCTTTCAAAACTTCCACACATGACAAGCATTCTAAGTGTGTTTGAATGGACCAAAACGTATATTATAATATTTAATCCTCAAACAGTTGTGTAGGAAAATGTCATTTACCTTTGTAAAAGTCCTAAACCTCATGTGCATACACAAACAGAACATTTCAGCTTGAGCCTAAATAAGGCTTGTCAATCTGCCAGACCAAGAATCATGGTGAAAAATCAAAATCTGGTTTGGAGGGTCAGTAGGCCAGAGATACACATGTACAAGGGACTACCGTGCATGAAGCCAAGAGCCAAGTAAGCAGCTGCATTGCAGTTAGTTCCCTAGATTCTTTGTTTTTCAGAATAATGGAGCAAAAGGATTCCTTGATGCATTCCTACCCCCCACTAAGGGACTCTACTAATACCTGAAATCCTTGGGAGAAGGTGGAGGAGAGGAATCATCTGCAATAAGTAAGTTTATGTAAATTACTGTCATCGCATCACCTACGTTTGACATAAAAATCTATGCTGAAAACAATTTGTTGTAATAACTGCTGAAAGTATCACTCTAATAAGATGAAATCAAGATATTTAAAAGTCACTTTTGAAACTGAAATAATAAAAACATTGTTCTTGTTGTAACAAGCACTTGTGCGCTTTCTCTCGCTCTCTCTCAATATTCTACATAAACAGAAAGAGTGTAATGTGAAAATGAGACCTATACACACCAAACTGGTGAGGTACTCTAGTTAAATAATTCTAAAAAGTAACAATTTTTGCAGTCCTGTATATGAACCTGAGTCACATGAAATCAAAACAGAAAAATTAAATACAATGTTGTGCTTACTGCCTCTTTACAGCAACCTTTAAAAATGAAGGCCTAAACTGTCCTATTAAAATGAACACTGCCATAACATCAATATAGCATGGCTACTCCACCACCAAAATTAATGTAATAAGATTTACTGAGCACAGTTTTCTAGAAGTTGAGGGAGGGACCCAAAAATGCCATGCTAAGGTTATAAGAACGTGAAGGATACACTCTTCTGCTCAGTCACTATTTTCATTTGTAATTATACAAATAGAAACAAACCGCATCTGCAGCTGTTTCCAAATAATTTTGTAGCTGAATATTGATTGTTATATATTCAATGATATTAAGACAGTTGGATAAATTAACCTTCTTCCTCCTCCCCATCACCTGAATTTTTTACTATACACTTGATGAAGATTATGTTATCTGATCCGAAACATTTCTCTTTTTTTTTATAAGCAAAAGTTAGAAAAACAGTTCAGTTATATAAATAGGCGATAGCTATAAAAACAGACAGGTTAGAAAAAAGCTTTCTATTTAAAATGGTCAAGCTAACCAATGTAATACAGGATTCAAAAGGTGTTTTTACTTCCACTATTTACACATTCTATGTTTATTAAAAATAGAAGATTTTGCAGATGTTGAAGTACAGTAACTACAAGACAGCTCTGGTCATGTCCCCTGAATGTAAAAAGAACAATACGGAACCTCAAAGAAAAATATTAAATTTCAAAACACTTTTACATAGCTGTAGGCCTTAGTAAATGTTGGCCCTGAAGTGGTTTTTATTTCCACTTCCACCTCACACACAAATTCCAATTTTACAAACCAATACTTTTTCTGGAGTCGGCAGTTTGGGACTTGATTCTGTCTTCCATAATAGCAGACAGAGTTGAACCACAGTAACATTTTAAAAGTAAAATTTTAATCTGGATTTTCTTGTTCAGGGTTTGTGGGCACTGTGCCAAGACACTGTCAGAACTAAGGGAAAAATCACCCTTTCAATTTTTCTTAAGTATACTGCTTGATAGTAGTAAGAAATGAGAAAAAATTCAAGTGCAAAGAATACAAATGACAGCATGGATACAATTATGTTTGTGTCTGTCATGTAGTAGGGAGAGGAGAAGGGCCTGAACTTTGAGTTTCAGAAGAGGAAGTTACTCACACTGTGTACTAACTGGCTTTCTTTGAAATGTGTGTTCCTATCCATGCTCCATTCCAGGTCAAGCTGTGTCCCTGTACTTTGATTGGAGATTTTCACAGCAGTTCCTATGCTGGCCGCCCGCCCACATGAGAAGCCAACCTCATGACCTGTCAGTGCTTCAATAGGGTGTTCATGGCACAGACTCCTCAGTTTCATCTCTACAAAGGAGCATGCCCCACAATCTGAAGTACATGGGAGAAGGGCAGGTAGTGGTGATCTTCACGTGATCCCTCTCTCGTCAACCATTTCTAGACAGAGGCTAGGGACTACCATTCCTACCCATCCTGGCTAATAGCCACTGATTAACCTAACCTCCATGAATTTATCTAGCTCTTTTTTGAACCCCGTTAAAGTCCTAGTCTTCACAACATCCTCTGGCAAGGAGTTCCACAGGTTGACAGTTCGCTGCATGAAGAAAAACTTCCTTTTGTTTGTTTTAAACTTGCTGCCTGGTGACCCCTAGTTTTTATATTGTGGGAACAAGTAAATAACCTTTCCTTATTCACTTTCTCCACACCACTCATGATTTTATAGACCTCTATCATCCCTCCCCATTTAGTCTCCTCTTTTCTAAATTGAAAAATCCCAGTCTCTTATCTCTCTTCACATGGGACCTATTTCAAACTCCTAATCATTTTTGTTGCCCTTCTCTGAACCTTTTCCAATGCCAATATATCTTTTTTGAGATGAGACAACACCTGTACGCAGTATTCAAGATGTGGGCGTACCATCGATTTATATAAGGGCAATAAGATGTTCTCCATCTTATTCTCTATCCCTTTTTTAATGATTAACAACATTTTGTTTGCTTGTTTGACTGCTGCGGCACACTGAGTGGATGTTTCCAGAGAACTATCCACAATGACTCCAAGATCGCTCTCTTGAGTAGTTTAGCTAAATTAGTCCCCATCATATTGTATGTATAGTTAGGATTATTTTTTCCAATGTGCATTACTTTACATTTATCAACATTACATTTCACTTGCCATTTTGTTGCCCAATCACTTAGTTTGGTGACATCTTTTTTGAAGCTCTTCACAGTCTGCTTTGATTTTAACTACCTTGAGCAGTTTGGTATCATCTGCAAATTTTGCCATATTACTGTTTACCCTTTCTCCAGATCATTTATAAGTAAGCTGAATAAGATTGGTCCCCGGACAGACTCTTGGGAGACACCACTAGTCACCGCTCTCCACTTTGAAAACTTACCATTTATTCCTGCTCTGTTTCCTGTCTTTTAACCAGTTATCAATCCATGGAAGGACCTTCCCTCATTTTCACATTTGAGTTCTTTCAGAGCTCGTGGGTGAATGCCATCTGGTCCCAGTGACTTGTTACTATTAAATTGAGCAATTTGTTCCAAAACCTCCTCTACTGATACCTCGATCTGAGACAATTCCTCAGATTTGTCACCTAAAAAGAATAGCTCAGGTTTGGGAATCTCCCCAATATCCTCAGCCATGAAGACTGAAGAAAAGAATTCGTTTAGCTTCTTTGCAATGACTTTATCATCTGTGACAGGGTCAGGCCAGGGAGCTGCTGCAGAGAGGGGAAAAGGCAGCCCAAAAGGGAAAAACCCTTGTGAGAGAAGCAGAGAACTGCAGCCCAATTGGATGCAACTGGGAGGGAGCTGGCTCAGGCTAACTGGGGCCAGCTGACTTCTCTGCTGTCTGTCTGTCTGAGGCCCTTTAAAAGTCTCAGCAGTTGGAGGCTAGAGAGGAGAGAGGACGAAAGGAAGGTGCTGGAGAGGCAGAAACCGGAGAGAACAATTTTGACCAGCATTAGGTAAAGGCAACTAAGGAGGAAGCCTGCGGGCACCTGGCTCGGGCTCCCTACCATTGAGACCTGCTGCAACACCCCTAACTTGGGGGCTAAGGGAAGGAGGCCTACCCAGTGTTGGCTTGGGGAAGAGAGGCCCTTGCCACACATCTTTGAGTGCTCCTTTAGCATCTTAATCATCTAAGGGCCTCACTGGTTATTTACCAGGGTTCCTGCTTCTGATGTACATCCCAAGAGACAAACATCTCGAAGAACATCAGTTTCTGCACAGGGTGAGTAATCTCTTCTCCTTTGAGAGATGTCCCTGTGGGTACTCGATTTTGGATCTTGTAAGAAAGCTTCTGGCAAGACTGTTCTACTGAAGCTGGTGTCCAAAGTTGGCCCCTGCATGAGAATGTAATGCTTAGTAAACATTAGGGCTGATGCCAACTGGCCACCTTGCGTATTTCGGACAGTGAAATATTATGAAAGCCTACGGAAGTGGACACATATCTAGTAGTGTGTGCCTGATTTCTATAGGAGGCTGAACTCATTTCAATTGGTAACTGAGATGTATGCTGTCCAATATCCATTTGGATAGCTCTGGGTGGAGTTAGTTTTGCCCCACGATTGTTGAGTGATAAATATAAAAAGCTTAAAGGTCTGTTGAAGAGGCTTGTCCTAGCCACATAGAAGGATAATTCTGTACGAATGTCAAACATGCGCATTGCTGCTTCAAATGCGCTGGTGTATGGTTTGGGGAAGAACAGGTTCATTCCTGAGATGGAATTACACAGAGGAACAGAAAAAGAAGAGAGGGGAAAGTACCTCGTATTAAAGGAGGAGGTTGACATAATAGGCATCACTGAAACCTGGTGGAATGAGGAAAATCTGTGGGACACAATCATACCGGGATATAAAATATATCGAAAGGATAGAGCAGGCCGGGTGGGTGGCGGAGTGGCACTGTATGTGAAAGATAATGTAGAATCAAATGAAATAAAAATATTAAATGAATCAACATGTTCGATAGAATCGCTATGGATAGTAATTCCATGCTCCAATAATAAGAAATTAGCAGTAGGGATATATTAGAGACCACCTGACCAGGACAGGGATACTGACATTGAAATGCTGAGGGAGATTAGAGATCAAGATTTAGAAGTGGAAATAGGAAATGGAATATAGTATGAAGACAAAGACAAGGCATTTGTTTTCATGTAAATCTACAGTGCAATATTTATTATGGTGTTGCAATAAACTGTTAATGTAAATAATTTTAGCAGAGATTAATACCTGCTTTGTGAAAATGTGTGCATATTTTGAGAACCAATTAAAAACAGTTTGTGTAACTCATCTGACACTATATCCAACACAGCTGAGTCATATGCTATTTAAGATCTACCATGGAATTTGGCAAAAAAAGATTCTGGCTCAAAAATCTGCTGTGGTTGCTTTTTTATTATAGAGACCTTTCTTGCAGCATACAAAATCATCTATAATATTTACAGCACCTGCGTGCCTGTGCTATTAAACATCAATACAATCTCTGTTTATATCATTCTCCATACTAATCAGATCGATTACTACTGATATATTGCCTTGTCATGCCATCGTAATACTAATCAAACAAATGGAGCTGCAGGAAGATGAATCAGATATTTAAGTATTTAACAGGATACCGTTAGAAATAAAGGAACGTCACTGTGCAGCTCTATCGCAGGAATTAACAGAGCTGCCAGAGTCTCATAGATGTTACAAGTGGTGCTGCAGCAATTTTTTCAGTACCACCAAATAGGAATATAATCCAGTTTGTAGTGATAAAACAGACATGAAAAGGAAATATGGTTATTCATTCTGCTTCACTTGCAAGAGCCAGTAAAAATATACTACTTTAGAATATGCCAACATAATACTTCCTGCATTGACCCTGGATAATACTTACTGCATGAACCTATGCACACAAAACTATGCACACAAAAAAGGCATACAACATGTAAACAAAGAACACACACATTTTTATAGAAAAGGGTTTTTCCCCTACTAAATTATCTATTGTACCACTCCACTGTCAAGAAATTTTACTTTAAATAGTCACTATCTTTGAGTTTCTTCTGACAACTAATTTCAAGAGCTCTCAACCTGAATTTTCCTAACATAAAACAACGTATTTTAGGGTATGTACACAAAAAACTTTTGAAAGCATTTCCATGTATTTATAGCACCACTGGGTTGTTGGTGTTTTTTTGTTTTTTAAATAGAAAATACAGATCTTGACTTAATACAGGACAATAAAACTATTAGGGCAATTTATTTTCAATAGCTCCAAAACTGACTAATACTAACTATACTGGGAAATCTAAAAATTAAGAGTTACATTGTTTTAAAAGCATTTTTAGACAAGTCATTTAGGTTTTTTTCCCCATTCACAAAATAATTAACAGGTGCATTTGTTAAAGAAGTAAAAATTTTATGTTTAATTATTGGATGAATTTATACTAACTTCACTCTTAGGGCACAGCTACACTAAAGGGGAAGGTCAACTTAAGATATGTAACTTCAGCTACATTAATTATGTAACTGGAGTTGATGAATCTTAAAATCACCGTCTACACAGCGGGTGGGTTGACAGAGGCAATCACTCCCATCTGCTTCCGTTACTCCTCGTGAAGAGCAGGAGTACTGGTGCTGATAGAAGCACCCTATCAGCTCACAAGACCTGCTAAATCGAACCCCAGAAGATCGACCGTGGCAGCATCGACCTTCCATGTAGCATAGACATGGCCTTATTTGGCACATTTCATCTTAATATCACAGAGTACTTCAAAAACATATTACAGTGAAATCTTCTAATGACCAAAATACCTGTTCTTTGCAAACTGTTCTCCATCTTTATTTGTAAAATAAACAGAAAAAGGGAGAAATTGTTAATATTTATTAAAATTAGCATTTATGTGGTGTCAATTACATTTAGAAGAAATTTATACTTCATTAAGATAAAAGAAATGATAAAAGAGTTATTGTTTACATTTTTGCTACTGTCATAGGGTCCATTCATGCAACCATTACTGATGTAAGAGTCTATAGGATCAAGTCCAGAGCTTGACAGAAAAGAAGACAAGTTACATAAAAACTTGGTATTAAGGCAGTGGACTGTTTACATTCTGATAGCGGATTCTTGAAGTGAAAAAAATGTACAACAACATGGAAGTACACCACTCGAATATTCTAAAACACAGCAAAAATAGGACACCATTCTACAATTTCAAAATAGACACAGGAACTTCTAAATATTGGCATTGTTTCATAATCTTTTAAGTATAGTGTTCACTCTGGTAAAAATGGATGAACAAATTTCCAATTTATTGGAATGGCAGTAAGAGATAGATATAGATATAGAAGTGCTTGCTTCGGCAGTGATAGATATCACTGCCATTCCAATACTATTACTGAAAGTTCTCTAAGCAGAGAGACATTTAAAAAAAACAAACACCTTTTCTATTTTCTGCTACTGCATAATTAAAAACAGTCATGGGGAAAAGATTATGCAACAACAGTAACCAATCTAAGTTTCTTTTTAAAAGTTACTTGGAAGAAAAAACAGATGGCACTCCAAACAACAATATAAAACAAACTTAAAAATAAAATACCATCCTCATTGTGGGACCAATAGAATCCAGCTGGTTCAACTGAGTGCTAAAAGCTGCACTAATCTGCGCTTCAGATCTCAGAAAGTATTAACACCTGATACAGTTTAGAAAGGGGAGGAAAAGAAAATATGCATGTGTGAATTAATAAACAAATATTTTTAAAGAGCAAAAGAAGAAACACTTTTACACTATCAAATATCTTCACATGGAAGGACTGAAGAATTCCTATATTCACCATAGGATACAGGACCCTGCAAATTCATGTATCTGTGTTCTGCATAAACAATTAGGGATTTCTAAATTAAAAGAAGGCAGAGGCAATTTTATTTACATCAATCACATTTTGTGTAATTTCTTCCCCAACTCTTTCCATCCATCCCAACATTTTTTTTAAACTATGAGAGTCTCTTATGCATAACAGCAGTTCATCTACTTCTGCTACTTATACCTCACCCAAAATCCTAGCCTACAAAGACATCAGAATTTTTTGGCATTATCTACACTTACTACAGCTTGCGAACAGGCACTGCTAACAGTGAGTTTGGAGAGGGAGTTCTCCAGGTAAAAGAGGAGTAAAAACGGGACCCTAGTGGTAAGTGCTAAGAGTGTGTGTTTGTGTGGGGGGGAGTTATTTGCTGTGTGCTGAGCTTGTGTTT
>JANRFK010006693.1:12777061-12788217 GCA_030068395.1 Apalone spinifera
TCGCTCCAGGCTCACAGTGTTTGCAGCATAAACATGGCCTTTTTAGCTCCTGTGAAAATGTACAGGGACATGGAAGGCTGGGACCCTAGTTGAAGAACTTGCTGAGCTGCTGGCTAGGAGCTACACAGATAGGGTCTCCCAGCCAGAGTCTGTCTCTGGCACCCCAGCCCCCGTAACTCTCTGTCCCCTTTATTCCCCCCTACCCCATGCAACCCAAACATTCTGCAGCCCTGCTCCAGCTCCCAGACATCTTTCTAGACACTGCAACCCCTCTTACCCCCCTCCTCAGGTCACAACCCTCTCCCAGACCTTCCACCTCACTCCGCAATCCCTGGTCATAGCCCAAATCCCTGCGCCCCCTGCTGTCCCAGGTTACAACCCTTCCCAGACCCTGTACCCCATCCTGCACTCCTGAACCAGGTTACAACCCCTTCCCAGACCCTGCACTCCTCCTCCTACACCCCTCCCCCTGGCCAGAATACTCTCCTGCATCCATATCCCTCCCAGACCCTGCACCACAAAACCCTAACCCAAGTCACATCCCAAACCCCTGCACCCCTACCCCAGGTCACACTCCCCTCCCAGATCCTGCACCCTCTCCTGTATCCCAGTTCACTGTCCCATATCACAATACCCTCCTTCACCCAAACATCCTCCTAGATCCCACACTCCCATTCCTTACCCCCAGCTCCCTTCTAAATGAAACCACTATCCCAGACCCCCGCACCTCCTTCATTAATATAATGGAAGTGCACAGCCACTGACCACTTACCAAATTCTTGGAGTGGCCCCCATCAAAAATTACTGCCCACTCCTGCTTTAGAGGCTATGTTTCCACACTTAAAGTGCCTGAGATGCCTAAGCTCCCATGTCAGGGCATCCACACAGCTGCTTACAGCTAAGTCCAGCAGCTCAGCACTCACCACACTTACGCACCAGAAAGATTCACACACAAGGCATTTTTCTGCCTATGTGATCTTTGGGGCCTAATTTATGGGCATTCTGAGAGCACACCATAACACACATCCAGAGATCAGAGCACAGGACCAGGGTTCACATCTCCCCTCTGCCTGAGTTGAACCAGCTACTTGAATTACAGGAAAGTAAGAAAGGTCATAGTGAGCCAGACCAATGGTTGACCTAGCCTAGTATCCTGTCTCCGACAGTTGCTAGTACCAAATGCTTCTGGCAATTGGAGGTTTTGGGGACACAGAGAATGAGGCTGAGTCCCTGATAGCCACTGAAGGACCTATCTTCCATGAATGGAGTCTTGTGGGTCCCCACTTCAGGCTGAGGACCAGCACTGAAGCAAAGTAAGAGGGTGAAGAGGACTGGTGGGAAGGGGTGGCAAATAAACCATTTTCCTTTCCTTGCCTTTTATATAAATAGCTTTAAACAATTAAAAAATATATTCATTGTGATTCTAAAAAAAAATTAAAAAGATTCACAAACAGATGCAATAAACCTGTCACAACTTCTATGCAGTAGTTTCATGGCTGCCAATGCTAATTAAAAACTGAAAATATCTGACCTACACTTTACTTTCTTTTAATAACATAATGATCAAGTCATATAGAAATGTGCTAATTTTTGCAGTTTTTAAAATTGAAAAGCCATCATTTTATTAGGCCATTAGATACCATTTGCTTACCTCTTTTCCTGGCAACATTTTCCTGAAATGAAATGTTCTGCAGCAATGAAAATTATAGGAGTACATTTATAGCAGCACTCTTGTAAGCTGATGGAGATAAGGCACAAATGATGGAGGGCAACTACAGCACCCAACAATTACAACCTCCAGGTTACTTCAGAATGCAGAATCTTCTTTTTAAAAAACTTATTGTAAACCTAAACAAGTACAGCAGATGTATTGTGTGTGTTGTACTGGTGTTGCTGTAATTTGAATTTTTTTAAAGCAAAATATTTTAAATTTGTTCAGTTTGTCTAGGTTCCCTTCCCCTTTGCATATTCCAAACAGAACACCATTACCTCATACAAAAAACCAAGATAAAAAAATGAAAGGAGTTTCTCCCACTTCATGTTAATAATACTCCATATTTTGTAAGCCTCCACTCTAGACAAAAGAAAACACAAGGCAAGCTATCAATCGGTTGCCCTACTTAAAGGCTACAGTCAAATTTTTCAAACCTGAATGGCCAAAGGTAGCTACTTAAGTGTGCAGGTAGACCTACCCATGTGAAAGGCCTGGTTTACAACAGGGGGAAGAAATGCCTGAAGATGGGATCTGTGGGTGCTTCTCAGGTTACTTATTTTGGCACTTAGAAATGGATTCAAATGCAAAACGAACCATGTTTGCCAGCTTTCGCAACGTACATACTTCTGTAATTTAGAACCATTTTCAGAGTACTTCAAAACAAAAAATAAACATTTGAAACACTGAACTAAGCTAAATAGGAGCTAGCTATTAACTTACCTTCAGTAAATTATCAGAAAATGGGATGATAAAACCAGAATTTCCCTATTAAATTATAGACTCACAGGACTGGAAGGGACCTCCAAAGGTCATCTAGTCCAGTCCCCATGGCAGGACTAAATATTATGCAGATCAACCCTGATTGGTGTTTGTCTAACCTTCTCTTAAAAATCTCTAGTGATGGAGATTCCCTAGGCAATTCATGGCAGTGCTTAACCACCCTAACCATCTACCTCAACTGCTGCAATTTAAATCCATTATTTCTTGTCCTAGCTGCTGAGGTTAAGGAAAACAATTACACACACCCCTCAATTCTGAGATTAAGGAGAACAATTACCTTCCCCCTCATTCTCCTTCTGACAACCTTTTACAAACTTGAAAATTATTATGTCCCCTCTCAGTCTTCTCAAGACTAAACAAATCCATTTGCTTAAAAAAAAATTTCCCATATAGGTCATGTTTTCTGGCCTTTAATCAGTGTTCCTGTTCTTCTCTGGACTTTCTCCAATTTGTCCACATCTTTCCTGAAATGTGGTGCCCAGAACAGTACGCAGTACTCCATCTGAGGCCTAATCAACATGGAGTGGAGCTGAAGAATTATTTCTCTTGTCTTGCTTACAACATTCCTACTAAAACATGTGTTCCATCTTTTGTTCCCGTGAGAATCATTGTAAATGTATTCTGAGAAATGTATAGTCTACAAATAAGAGAAAAAGGAATCAGTTCAAGATGGACAAAATTACTGTAATGCCTAACAACAACAGAACTACTATGACAAATACTTAAACGGAGAGGCTTCAGCCAATTTTATTTATGTTTTCACATAAATAAGTTATTCCAAAACAGACCCACTACGTCATATTTAAATATTTAACAGCTAAACAGCCTTTATTATCCTTTATTAACACACCATCAATTACCCCAAAAAGGTTGCACATGTTTGCTGCAAAATGTAGTATATTTATTAAATTGCAGTTGAGTAGTGTTACAGTAACAACAATTTATGAACTAGCATGCAAGTGAAGACTTAAGTTTGTGAATAAGTTAAAGGATTACTGCTTTAAAGTACTGTGGAAAAATAAGGTGGGTGAAGTAATATATCTTTTATTGAACCAATTCCTGTTGGTGAAAAAGACAAGCTTTTATTAGATCTAGGTAGCTCAAAAGTTTCTTTCACCAACAGATGTTAATTCAATAGAAGATATTACCTTACCCACCCTGACTGTCTAATACCCTGGAACCAACATGGCTACTCCACCACTTAAAATAATGCAGTATTCTACAGCAATAAAAAAGTATACAGTATACTACCAGTACTGTGCTCAGAACGTTACTATGTAATACAGTAATATTTGGACAAGAGTTATGCAAATTAGAATTAGATGAATGAGGAGATTAATAATGGGATATGAAATCTTTTTCTAGGTTGTCAGTTCAAGTAAAGCCTGAGATCAAAGTGACCAAAATGTATCACTATCTAATGGCCAAATGATGACCTATATTAAGAAAAATTAGTGCAGAAGGATCATTTTAGGATCAGAAAGCAAAAAGGACTTTCAATGAAATTAAACTGTTAAAAATTATCAAAGATAGCATTTTAAGAAGCAATACATAATAAACCTATGAAGTTCACTACTATAAAATACTGAAAACAAGGGCTTAACATAATTCAAAAATATGGTTGTCTGCCTATATGGATAATGAGAACTTCCACACTGTGGATTCCACAGTAACACTGGAAAGAGTTGAACATGGATAAAGATATAAACCCTTAAATTTCAAGCATTAACTGTAGGGGATTAGAAAGCAACTTCAGCCATGGGCAAGGTATTTTGTATTTGTTACTGGGGATGTTAAAATGCCTGTTATTAAGTAACCACGTAGTTGCTGAAAATTTTCAGCAGTTATATGGCTACCCGTGGGGCAGCAGTCAGCTCCTAGGAAGCTGGTGTGCCCTAGCAGCCAGCTTTTAATCTGGCTCCCTGCGCTTACCAGGAGTCTGTGTGTAACAGTGAACATGAAAGGATAAGCCCAGATTCATGGGTTAACAGTGCGTGTGGCTACACTTTCTCATCCATATATGTGGATTTTATATCTTTCATAGCAAACAGTCAGAGACAGGCAGTCAGAAAAGTTGCACCACTGATCCATTGCTGAAAAAGGAGAACATTCTTATGGTTTAAGACACCAGAATGGAATTCAAGGGAGTTAAGTTTTGTTCCAGGGTGCATTACAGACTTCATGTGTAACATTAAAACCAGAGCTTTTGTACCCAAGTACCCCATCTGTAAGGCATGGATACTACTACCTCATGGGGAGATTTATGGCAACAAATCCACTAAAACAAAAAGATCAAGATTTTAATTGCTGTCAAAAAGCCTATAAACAAATTAAAACTATTAAAAAAAATCTGATCCACAGTGTCAGTTATGTTGCTACATAAAGAAAAGCCTCAGTCAAATACCCAGTGGATGTTCATGCACATCAGAAAACAATCACATACCAATACTGAAATACCTGTTGGCAATCCAGCACAGGATTTGATTGTGAACTACACACTTGCTCTCGGAAGTGGCCCTTCCAGGGATGAGGCACATCAGCAAATCTTACAACTAGGAAACTTTGCACACTCATTGCATGTTTGGCACACAGGGGACTTCAGTCACCATGGCTGTCCACATAGCGGCATCAGAATGAAGTATAACATCCAAACCACCACAATAATGTTTGTGTAAAAATTCTATGACCTTTTCCCTGTTATCTTGCAAAGAATCCATAGCCTGGCATCATTCACCTCTCTGCCCTCCAAGCTGAAGGCAAGTTGACATAAAAAGGAAGAGTCAAGGTAACAAGAAATGAACCAACATTTAGAGAGCTAAAGCACACTGTAAGAGATATAATTTATTCCCATACCACTTGAAAAATTAACTAATTTCAGTAAATTACTAGCATGACTATCTAAATACATATATAGTATAAGGATATTACTAATCCAGTTACAACAGCCAACAAAGTAATTTGTTACAATTAACTTATCAGAGGAAGCAGGTGACCTTTAATAAACTACCATCTTAAGAAATACACAGGAAACCTATTTAAGTAATAAGACAAAGCCAGTCTATCATGCTAAATGCTCACATGCCTCAGGTGCTTTTTGAGACACAAGACAAAATTATGGCAATGGCAATGTAGAGAAGAGGATGAGCCAGAAAGCGCTTGTTTACTGTAACAGTTCTGACAAATGACATTCTGCTACTACTCATCATGCCCCCTATACTTATGAAGAATGGAGCAGTTAATTATCTATACCAAACAAATGCTTTTAGAAAAGAAAAAGCTGTTTATCAGCTTCTTCAAATTGTCTGCACTTCCAGCCTCCTCCACTCGCATACTTTTCAGACAGGCCCTATATGTGCTACCATCACATTCACTCTCCTGTCAGTTTCAATAATGTCTGCGTTCATCAGTGGAGCACACTTTTCAAATTAAAAAAGCAAGTTAGACAATGTCTCTTCAGTTAGAGAACATTTATGAGCTAGCACATGTTTCTGCTTTTCAGAAGCTTCTCACAGACAAATGACCCATACTAAAATTATACCTTATCTGTGCACCGGTAACTGTCAAGAATCACTTTCTGACACCTCTTTTAGGAGAAAGGTGGTAGAAAATGTCTTAAAATAAGAATTTTGGTAGGAGCTACAAATGAACTGATACACAAAGCCAGGGACTTTTCTTCGTCTACAAAAGATCTTATAGCTCCATCTAGCTCTGCATAATGGAACTCAGTTTCAGCATCATTTGCATGTAATACAAATAGTGACTGTGTAACTGGCATTATTGTGTTTTTACTTTTTTTTTTTAAATGAAAACAATTGATTCTAAATATTTCCTTTATTGATATGACTATTCTATATTCTGATCTTTTCCCATTTAGGTAGCAGTCTTGATTTACAAAAGTCATCCTTGACTTGCCAAAACAAAAGGAGAGGAATTAGGCTTTTCCTGCTTTTAATCTACAAATGTTCTGCAATACCACATTTAGTTTCACATGCGTTTTACTCTCTAATTCAAGACGAGAAAAGATGAACCCCTTTCCAAAGTTATCATTCATTGATGTAGCAGCATTAGATGCACCTGAGATAAAGGATCAGTACTGCTCAACAAGTCAATAGAGGCCTCAGAGAAATATACAGACTGCAAAACAATGGAGACTAAATTATCCTAAACATGAGTTAGTTCTCCTGCACAAGTTAGTCAATATCTTTGTGGATGCTTAGCCCTGTGCATGTTAAATATTGGAAAATGTGTCCTTGAAATAACATGTGCAACTGGAAACTATGTCATTAGTTGTTAACTTTTAAAATGAAATATCCTTGTTACTGTTAATCATTCTGCTGACAAACTGATCCACTACTTTTATGTGGTATCTGGAAGTGGTAGTGTCAATAAAAATATATGCAAAACTCTAGCGGTTAAAGAGAACATTTAAAAACATTTACAGTATTTTCCTCAATTTCTATTTTTGACACTACTCATTTAATTAGGAGTTTAAGCTAGACAGAGCTTTGTCTACAGGATTCTGACTAACTGAAGCATCTGTGTTTTGACATCATATTTTCTTGTAACAAGAATTATTAAACTGATTTCTGATGTAACTTCGAATAACACAGCTCACTTTAAACAGAGTAGCATTTCACTGATTTGTATGTATGACTAGGAGACACTTTGTGGGTTACAGACCTTTGCAAACCAGTCAAAAAGCAAACTATATTAAATACCCTAGGGTTTTGTTCCATAGTTCACAAATTTACCTCATTCTGACACTTGTAATTTACAGTAATTTTAAATCATATGCAAAATAATATAGAACTTGCTAAGTTATAAAGATATAGGTTGTGTCTACACTTAACAATTTAAAGCACTTTAAACTGAAAATGTGGCCACAGCACTCCCAGCACCCTATGTAAACCACCTCTGAGAGGGGAGTAGCCTGCTTCCTGCTGGCACTTTGCAGCACTGTAACTTGCTGAGCTCAGTGGGGTGGCATTGTTTTCACACCCAAGTCAGAAAGTTTCAGTGCTATAAAATGCAAGTGTAAACTTGGCCATACTAACCTAAAATCTGTCTACACCAGTGAGATACTAGAAACTATGCTATTTGTGATAATTACTGTGGCTACTTTGGGTACGTCTAGACTACAAGCTTCTTTCAAAAGAAGCTTTTATGGAAGAGATGTTCCAAAAAATCTTCTTTCAAAAGAGAGCATTCACGCTTCAAAAGTGGATAAAAAAAGTTATGTGCTATTTCAAAAGAGAGCGTCCCAACTCATTGGACGCTCTCTCGCATAAAAGGCCACCCGGAACCACTTCAGCCAGGGCATTATGTCAGCAGTTCCTTCCGGGTAATGTTGCCTAAAGCTGAGATGCATGCTCCTGAGGTCTTTGGGGGGGGGGGGCTCCCAAGTGCTCAGGCACCTCCTCTCATTCTCTGTTTTGTGTGTTTCTATGTCTCCTTCTGAAGGTGGTGAAGGTGGTGGGCCATCAACTCCATCTTGCTGTGCAGGGTCATCCACCTTGGAGTTCTGGACCCTGTCGTGACCGGATCTCGTGCCCCTGGATACTGAAACTGTAGAGGCGCGATCATTGGGACCCACATCCCAATACATGCACCACAGCATCGAGTGCCCAATATATCAACAGAAGGACTACCTCACCATGGCACTGCAGGCCCTGCTCAACCACCTGGGACAGTTGTAGAGTGTCAGCCTGGGCACACAATTCCTGCATATTTAGGAACTCTAGTCTCTACTGCAAGCTGGAACATTCTTCCCCCAGCGAGACTTTGTGGTTCGGGATGTGCAGATGCCAAATTGCATCGCGGGCAACATGATCTACCCACTGATGCTGTGGCTCATGAAGCCCTACACTGACCACCTGGACCTAAGCATGGAACAATTTAACACACACCTGAACTGGGTTCGCATGCAGGTGGAATGCGCTTTTAGGCGCCTCAAGGCCCAGTTCACGTGCCTGCTGACATGCCTTGACATGGGGAAGCACAACATCCCCGAGGTGGTATCTGCATGTTGTACGCTCCACAACATGTAGTCCTACCTCCCAGAGTGGGGGACACAAGCTGGTGGCAAGGGGAGGCTGTTTGAACAGCTGCGGACAGCTTCCATCCACCAGGCCCATCAGGCTGGGGTGCACATCCAGGAGGCCCTGAGGGAGCAAATCTCTGAAGGAGCCCAATAACTCTCCCCAGGGCCTCCCCAATGGTGGCTTGTGCCTTGCCCCCCAATACCTTTCCCACCACAACCCCTCCCTGCCCCCATTCCCTGGACAATTAATAAAGACACCAGTTTTGTTTTCAAAATAAACTTTGTTTTTTGTTCTTTATAATCAAAGTAACTGGGGTGGAGGGGGCTGAGAACCAGAAGGGGGACTCAGAGGTGGGAGTGGCACGTGGAGCACCTGCAAGTGCTGCCTCGAGTCCAGAGACCTCGACAGAGTCGGGGTTAGTTTGGGTGGGGCCTGAGACAACAAGGTGCTGGGCAGGAGGGCAGGCTGCAGCGGGCTCAGGGATGGTGGGGGGAGCAGGGGCGGGGCGAGCAGGAATGGGGGCAGGACCCGGGTATACCATCACTTCCTGGATGGTGGCGCACACATTTTCGCACTGCGAAACCAGCTGGTCCCACATGCAATTGCGCCACTCGGCATCATCACGGACCTTTTTGGTGACTTTCCTGCATGTCTCACAGGACTATGTGCTGTTGCATGAGGTCCTGGTGGACCCTCCAGTGTTTCAGCTCCCCCGGCTTTAGTCAGCTGCTTAGGCTGGTGTGGATCGCCCCTCAGTGACAGCAGGTCCAGCTATGGAGAACAAGAGGGAGAGGCGGTCAGTCATCCATGCAGACACTGTCCCGGAAGGCATACCCTCCTCTGTGAGCAGCGAGCAACTGTCCTTGGAACAGGGGACGGTGATGTCCTGAGAGTAAAGCACAGCAGGCCCAGCCTCATAGGGGCCCCAAGGTGCCCATGGGACCATCCTGCCTGCTTCCTCCTCCCATGGCCAAACAGGCCAGGGAAGTGTCTGGCCAGAGTGGTCTCCCATGGGTTTGAGAAGGGCCTGGAGCAGCCTGGCCCTCCCTGGGGCCCATACACACACCTGCACCTGGCAGTGCTGTCTGTAGAAGTGGGTGGTGCCTCACACGTGCAAGCATGGCCATGTGCTATGTGTGATACTCGTTGGTCTATGTGGGGTCACACGTGCGCCCTTGTGCCCAGTCTCCTTCTGGCAGTGCCTGGTTGAGGGGGGAGGAAGACATCCCTCCCAGGAGTCGGACGTGCGTGGGGCCTCCCCGCCATGCTGTCCAGGCTGAGCATGTCAAGTGACGATCGCGCCCCATCTCCTTTGCTCCCACCTCCCCCACCCTGTGTGTGTGCCAGCCTGACAGCACCCACCTGATGTTCCCTCCCCGGCATCAGATGATGCCTGGGAGATGTCCAGGGCCTGGAGTATCGGCTCGAGGATGAGGGTGATGACACTGCCAGTGTCCTCCTCATCCTGCAGCAGCTGTCCCTCCTCTTCCTCCTCCTCTAAGAGCTCCGGCTGGGCGACCATGGGTGTCTCGAGGCCTGAGTTCACCAGAGTGGCTTGCCCACCACCCAGAAACGCCAGCATTTCACGTTACAGAGTCACAGACATTGGGCTACTATATATATGATGTGGCAGTCTGAAAGTGCTCAAATAGGAATTCAAGGTTATAAGCCAAGGAAGATTATCTTTTTTTTAATCTGAGACACACACAGGCAAGTCCAGTGGGACAGCTTGGTATCTACCACCAGACCTGAGTGGTCCATAGTAATAAAAATATATTTCCACATAGACAACCAATATCATTCCTGATAGGAATTAGTAAATTCCACTTGGAAAAAAAATCACCCTCTTAACTTTCTAGATCCCTTGCAACTAACTATAGGAATTTCCATTGTAATGAGGGTAAAGATTTTTTTTATGTATTTACTTAATTTTTTTCATCATACTAGAGAAATCTTCATATAAACTGGAGTGGATTTGGTTTTCTTCTCACATTTCTGTTAGGTAGATACATGAGTTTTTGTTTGTAAAGATATACCTGAGAATATATCTCACTTTGCTAATCTGTAAGAGTGTGTCTAGTTTACAGGGTTTTTTTCTGAAAACAGCCGTTTTTCTGAAAAAACTTCCCCTAAATCCACACTGCAATCGCGTTCTTTCGAAAGAAAATCAAAAGAGTGCAGGGGTTTTCTGACATTTGTAGACCTCAAATTACGAGGAATAATGCTGTTTCCGAAAGAGCTCTTTCGGAAAAAGGTGTGTGGGGACATGGAAGAGACAGTTCTTTCGAAAAAAGGTGCCTCCAGGAAAAAGCACAGTTGCCCTGGTGGACACTCCATCCACACCAATCACAGCTCTATAGTGCCCATCTCCAGCCACATCTTAAAGCTGCTGGCACCCAGGGCAAGGATTGTGGCAGGAAGCCGGCCTCAGAGCAGGACCCTGACTGTGCTGTTCTCCCTGCCACACAAATTAGGAGCCAGGGCACAGCCACAAGCCCCTCGAGACCGCTCTGGCCCTTTGAGCAGCCCCAGGGGTCCAAGGACCCACCCATGGGCACCAAACGCTGGGTGCCATCCTGGTCGGGGGCTGAGATCCTGGCCCTCCTGGAGCTGTGGGGTGA
>JANRFK010006693.1:12788317-12800591 GCA_030068395.1 Apalone spinifera
GAGAGAGAGAGAGAGAGAGGCAAGAGACGGAGGAGAGCTGAGAGAGGAGGGGGGAGGCAGGAGGAGGAGAGAGTGAGACCAGAGGCTCAGGAGAGAACACTGACCTAGAGGAGAGACCTGAAAATCCTGTCTTATGACGGGCTAATTGGCTAGTAAGAACATAAGAATGGCCATACTGGGTCAGACCAAAGGTCCATCTAGCCCAGTATCCTGTCTGCGGACAGTGACCAATGCCAAGTGCCCCAGAGAGAGTGAACCGAACAGGTAATGATCAAGCGATCTCTCTCCTGCCATTCATCTCTACCCTCTGACAAACAGAGGCGAGGGACACCATTCCTTAACCATCCTGGCTAATAGCCATTAATGGACTTAACCTCCATGAATTTATCTAGTTCTCTTTTAAACCCTGTTATAGTTCTAGCCTCCACAACCTCCTCAGGCAAGGAGTTCCACAGGTTGACACTGCGCTGTGTGAAGAAGAACTTCCTTTTATTTGTTTTAAACCTGCTGCCCATTAATTTCATTTGGTGGCCCCTAGTTCTTATATTATGGGAACAAGTAAATAACTTTTCCTTATTCACTTTCTCCACACCACTTATGATTTTATATACCTCTAGCATATCCCCCCTTAATCTCCTCTTTTCCAAGCTGAAAAGTCCTAGTCTCTTTAATCTCTCCTCGTATATTAGGATGTTTAGAAGAAAATCAGATATACAGATTTCTAATGTGAGAACCATCTAACTATATTATGATCTAATTAATTAGCTACACCAATAAAATATAAGCCTACCCAAATATATTTTTTATAAACTTCTGGTGCCTTTTTTTTCTCTTAATAATTGTTCCATTTTTTCCACTTGTAATAGAAGGTAAAATATAATAATTGACAGGATTGTTCTCTCTCACATTAGGAATCTGTATATCTGCTTTTCTTCTAAACATCCACTAATTTTTCAAAAAACAAACAAACAAACAAAGAATGAATAGTCTACCGGCACCTTAAAGATTAACAAAACATGTAGATGGTATCATGAGCTTTTGTGGGTACAACCCAGTTCTTTAACTCAGCTACCCATCCGAAACGAATTGTTCAGTTAGTTGTGGGTTTTTCAAAATTGCCCACAAGTTAATGTTTTATTTCCCTTAACTTTAGTGAGTATAATTTATTTCTGTCTTTTGCCCTCTATTTTAACTTGCAAGCCTGAAATGAAGTGGTATTCAAGTTTTGTGGTTTAACTCCTTTATCATTTTTTATTATACTAACACACACACACACACACACACACACACACACACACACACACACACCCCAACCCCACCACATACTAAAGAATAACCCACTGAAATCACATCAGCTACTTATCTCCACCTCTCATCCATTTCCCAGCAACGAAGACTTGTAGTTTGCAGGGCCCAAGCTCAAAGACATTTTAGAATACTCCAAACTTCTTCACCACTGATTATTTTAATTCTTCCTCCCTATTACTCCACCTTATTCAATATTTTTTTAATTCCTCAAAATTTGTTTCCTTGAACTAGAATAGTAGTGCACTATGAACTGATTTCTTAATAAGCTGAATTCAAGAAACTCATGGCCACTAATTTCTAAAACCCCAATAAGTAGAGGAGGCAGAAGGACTTGTCCCCTAGGCTATGCCTAGACTGAAGAGTTAAATTGGAAAAAGATACGCAATTTGCGTATTGCAAATTGCGTATCTTTTTCCGATTTTCTTTTGAAAGAGGCTTTTCCGAAATTTGGTGCGTCTACATGGTACCAGGTTTTGGAAAAACCTGCTTTTTCAACACATCCCTTATGCCTCGTAGAACGAGGTTTGCAAAAAAGGCAAAAAAAGCAGATGTGCTTTTTCGAAAAAACTTTCAGAAAAGTGGATGCGTTACTTGGACGTGGCACTGCTTTTGCAGGATACCTCTGGTATCCCAGAAAAGCTCTACAGTTTAGATGTGGCTCTAAATGGAATCTTTATTTTTCCAAATTAAGTTTCTTTTCCTTGTAACTTAGAAACTTCTTTGATGAAAACAGTTAGACTGCTTGTCTGACCAACTGCTGAAATCCCTTAAAATGGTGTTTTGTAAATTACAGTACATTTTACTGTAGATCTGAGACATCTTCATCTTTTTATTTCCGTCATAGCAATCTGTAGCAGATACTCAGTCACTTCTTTATTTTCATTCTTTAAATTTTTCCTTAAAGAATTTAGTCATTGGCAGAATGTAACTTAATAGCACTGTACATAATTTTGACAACCTCTCTTTTCCCTCTATCACTTCATCTCTTCTTTATAGCTCATATTACTTACAGTATAGTGATAAACTTGTTATGAGAATCCTCCCAATGACATTTCTATTATGTTCTCTAGATCCTCCATCCTTATTGTCACTTTACTCCAGTTCTAGCTCGTGTGTCACCTCACATCTGAGTAGTTAAATTGTGCTCGGATTCTTCCCATTTTGTTTCAAAGATCTTCTATCTTGTCTTGCTTTATATACTAGAAGTAAAGAGTAGATCAACTGATAGACGTGAAAAGGACTTTCTTCGAATTCCTGGTGTTAAATTAGGCCCACCTAGGAAAATCTCCAAATTTTGAACTTAGTAGATCAGTACTCCTTTCCTATTATTATTGGCTTTTAAACTTAGTTCCCCTTCCCTCCATCACCCTGTGTTAAAATATCTTCACATTTTTAAAAACAGGACCGAGTCTTAGATTATATTCTTTGAATAACAATATACAAGTAAAGGACAACTAGATATATTTAGCTTTCAATATAGTCATGCCCAAACTGTTTAATAAATGTTTAATAAATCATTCCATTGATACAAAACAGTTTTTAATTTGAATACACACACAGATGTGCAGATATCACATTTCAGCACTCAAATTAAGTCACATACTTCCAGTGAGTAAGAAGGATGTGATGTAAAGTATGTGCACATTTACTCCTTACTAAAAATGATTAAGAGTCCAGAAGAACAAGTGTTAGAAGCAAGTTAAGTAACTACTTCTGACTACATTTTAGCCACCCACTGTGATGGAAAACAACAAAATCAAGAACTAATGACGTGTGGAAAGATTTAAACCACAAGAGCATGATTTACTGGCACTAGAATTTCCCCTTATCCTTTATGTCACCAAAATAAATGAAACATGTATTTCTATATTTGGACTGGGATTTTCAAAGGAGCCTAATGAAATGAGACACTCAACTTCCATTGACTTCTAGTGGTACTGAACACCTAACTCCCTTGGACACATTTGAAAATCCCAGCTAAGTGAGTGCTTGTGAACTGTCACATTTTTATGTGTAATGGTTTCAACATCCCGTTAAGGAACTTCTCAATAAATTTTATACGTTTTGAAATTTCTGTTTAATAATTTACTATTACAATCAAACACATTTTAGCATAAGTTACATATATTTTGGCCTTCCTCTTTCATATTTTAAATCATTAAAGTGAAAATGCCAAACACTTTATCATATATACATATGGCTTTATTTATTTTTTAAATCCTTTAAATTAAGGTCAAATATTTCTTTACACCAAACAGAATAAAAGTTCAGGAACTCATCTTGATGATTTTAAAGAAGCATGTATACTTATAATTAATAACCCAAATGGACATTAACAAGAGTGTCATGCTAACTTTATGGCTAGAATATGCTGTTTTCATCTATTTAATCTATTTAAAATTCCTCAATTTAAAGCATGAACAACAAGGGCCTATATCATTCTTTTAATAAGGTTAAAGTTTATCGTTCCAATAATATTCTCCCTGACACTACTAGGAAATTCCTTAAAGCAAGTGAGTTTTCAGTTTTTCTGTGGATTATACTCTAGGGCTACGTCTATACTGCACTCTCTTGCACAAGAAAATATGCAAATTAGGCGGAGCGGTGAATATCGCCATGCCTCATTTGCATGCTTAATGAGCCACGATTTTGCGCAAAAAAACCCTCTTGCACAAGAGCCGTTCTGCCTGAAAAGAGCGGCAGAACGGCTCTTGTGCAAGAGGGGGGTTTTGTGCAACAATGATGGCTCATTAAGTATTCAAATGAGGTACGGCGATATTCACCACTTCACCTCATTTTCATATTTTCTCGTGCAAGAGTGTGCAGTATAGACGTAGCCCTAGAGCATAATCCACAGAAAAACTTAAAACTCACTTGCTTTAAGGAATTTCCTAGTAGATGTAGCCTAGGGTATTTCTTTTTGGGTCTGTTACTACAATGAGTTTATCTAATGTTGATGGTCACTAACCTCTTTTCAGATCGTTTTCTGTAAAGTCCCAGAATAATACAGCAGGGAGGATCTGTGACTAAGGTGGTGCACTGTGGAAGAGCTGGAAGAATGAGAGTGACAAGGAATAAAGGTGCTAGGAGAGGCTATTTAGGGAAGTGGCCTCAGGAAGAGCTATAGCTTTGGTAGTGGAAGAAAAACTACATGTTGCCATTGCCATTAGGGACCCTGGGGATGGGACCCAGAGTAGGGATATAAAGCATCAGTAAGCATCACCCAGTTAATCGGTTAATGTTTACATCCCTAACCTGGAGTAGCAGGCAGGCCTGGATGTCCTCCTCCCTTCCCCCAAACCCTTCCTACACCACCACCAGACACAAACTCCCTGAGAAGGAAGACAGATTCAGGAGGGTTCTCATGCCAAACTATTGACTGACCTATTGTGAAGGTGTCTCAGTAGGCTGTGACCCTTGCCTCCAGAAAGAGAGTGTCTTTTTCTTTATTTTCTTCCATGATAAATGTGGTTAAACACTTGGGTCATTAACATAATTTAAACCATAAAGTATTTCCAGTGCCCAACAGGTCATGCAAGAGAGTTGTTTGTGACAGAGTTTTTAAATTGTAACAATTTCTTTGCATGAATTTTTCTTAGGAAGCAACAATTATGAGTTATTTCTTTTCCAAGATCAACTGCTCTGCTAAAAGGGGTTTTATGGTTTGCATCATGTATATAATAATGGTTATTCCTATAATGTATTTTCTTAAATATCTCCCACAAAACCTACAGAATGACTAATTTAGTATATAGCCCGCATGCAGCAGTTCTAATTATTTGCCTGACGGACAGGAGCGGTAGTTCAGGAAAGATTTATTTCAGAATGGGGTGCCCATCAAGTATGGGTTGGAGTTGTTTAATGATAGTCCAAAACTTCTAAAAGCTCTGCTTTTCCTCACCTCTAACTCACCAGGAAACTGTGCCCATTCATCCAAGATAAGAACTTGGCCACAGTGGTATTATGAGAATGGGTTCCTGCATGGATTATTTTATACCCAGTGCCAATGAAGATTCTTAAAGAACATAAACCATCCGTCATTTTCTTGCTGGATTAAACTCAGTTCGCCAGCTTTGCTTTTAGCAGGAGGTTGGACTTGATGACCTCCTAAGGTTCCTTCCAATCCCATGATTTTATGAAAAATGGTTGTCTCTCTTTTTTGAGCAAGATCTCTTTCCCAAGGATTATCCTTCTATAAATTAATATGGGAGGATAATTATAGTTTGGGGCTACAACTCATAGGTATACTTGTCATTGATGTGTTTTTAAAAAAAAAATAATTAAAAAAAAGACTTACATCCCCTTCTACCCTTGAATTTTAGGGTACGTCTGTCTACACAGCAGGATTAAAGTCGAATTAAGCTGCACAACTTCAGTACATCAGTTGAATAGCTTAAGTTGAAATAGCTTAACTCGGCATTAGGTGTTCTCTACACTGCACCTTACTCTTCCTGAAATGAGGGTTACCATGAGTCGGAGAAAAAAGTCCTCCAGCTCACCATTATTTCAAAATCAAGGCTTGTAATTTCACTGAGAGTATTCTTATGAATACGCACACTGCTGGGCTGCTATTCTGCACTATACAATCTCAGGACACAGTACTGACAAATGTAAAATAATGAATACTTTTCAAGCAAGAAATCCTAGGCCAGCACTGAAGAAACAGTTAACTTGCATAGCAACAACAAAGCTTAATACAACTATTATTATTTTCTCTACCAAACATTTTTCTCTTTTTATGGAACTGCAACCTCAAGCCATATAACAAAAAACTCTGCCACTATTATTTTTGTCTGTCTGTTCACTGGGCTACTTAAGAGTAGATATAAACAAAACAATCCAAACTTATCAGAAAAAGTGGCTTATTTCTTATCAAACATAGCAGCATTCTACAAAATATATTATAAAATGATTCCATTATTTCAAATTGCTTAACAAACATTAGCTAATTAAGTATTCTGACATCCTCTCTGAGTTTTTGTAGCTAAAGCATTATAATTAAGTGGAATTAATATCCTGCTCCGTAAAGAGTACACATATACTAAAAATGGGCTGCACTGAGTACCTTTCTGGGACTTGAATTTATTGTTAACATTTTATCAAAAACCGTCCTAGACTGAAGTTTTCTCTTAATGTTGTCTATTTCTAGGGTTTTTGTTATGGGATCCTTCTCTGTCTCTGACCCACAGTTTCTCCCTCTCTAGAGATGCTCCAACTCATCTTCTGTCATTTAAATCAGTTCTCAAAACGAGGAGTTCTATGGCACCTTAGGGTACAGCTACACTGCACACCTATTCAGAATAAGCTATTCTGGAAGAAATACTCTGAAATAGCTTATTTTGAAATAGCGCATCTACACTACAGGGAAGCCTCAAAATTAGTTCGAGGCAGGCTCCCCTAATGTGGACGAGCTACCTCAATTTAGAGTCCCAGGAAGCACAAGGGGGTAATTACTCTGAATGGCCCTAGGGAGGAGCTATTTCGAAATCGTAGCAGCGGAGCGTCTACACTACAGCTATTTTGAAATAGCAATTTCAGAAGAGGTGTTATTCCCCATGGAATGAGGTTTACAGAAGTTGGAATAAACTGTTTTTTCAAATTTATTTTGAAATAACATAATTGCTGTGTACACACATGCATTGTTATTTCGGAATAACAGTCGTTATTCCAAAATAACGTTGCTGGGTAGTTGCACCCTTAGAGACTAAGGCATGGGCGGGCAATAATTTTTGACAAGGGGGGGCCACTTCAGAAATTTCTGAAGTGTCCCAGAGCTGCCCCGGAAGGGGTGGGGCCTTAAGTGGAAGGGGTGGGGCCAAGACACTGCCCTGCTTCCCCATCCACAAACCCTGATTGGTCTGGGGGTGGGGGAGCATACAAAGTATTTGCCCTCTCCTTCCCCCTGCGAGTGAACTGCCAGCTGTTCTGAACAGCTGGCAGTTCCCTCTAGATAACCAAGCCCCTGGCAGTGGAAGAAGACTTTGTTGCTTCCCCCTTGCTGCCCCCAAGTCAATCAGGGCCCAGAGAGGTGGAGCAAGGGAAGTCTCTCATTCCCTGCCCCTGCCCTGCAAGGGAGCACTGCACTTAAGAGTCAACCGCCAGCTGAGTGGCAGATAGACATTGACTTTAAGTGCTGAACCCCTTGCAGGGAGGGAGGAAGACTTCACACACTCTCCCTGCCCCAAGCCCTGACTGGCCCAGGGGTGGGGGAACACATGAAATCTCTTCCCACCCTGCCCCCATCCTGCAAGAAGCATGTGGTGATTAGAAACACCACACCCCTCACAGGGTGGGAGGAGACTTCACACTTTCTCCGCTGCCCCCAGGACCATCAGGGTTTGGGGGCAGAGGGAGAGGGCAAAAAGTCCTCCCATCCTGCCAGTACCATGCAGTGCTTCTAAGTGCCATGCACTCTCTGCAGGACAGGACCATGGCAGGAGGAGACTTTGCGTGCTCCCCTTCTCTCCCCCCCCCAAGCCCTGATTGGCCTGAGGGTGGGGGGAGAACACAAAGTATCTAGCTCCCTGCCCTTGGCTGCGGAGATTTAGAGTCAACTTCCAGGGTTGACTCTAAGCCCTCCTCGGTCCCTAGGCCCTAATTGGCCTGGGAGCGAGGGAATGACAGAGCCTCCATGGGCTGGATCTGCCCCACAGAGGCCCTTTTGCCCACCCCTGGACTAAGGGCACATATACATGTAACCCCCTTTTTCCTCCCCGGGTTACTCGGGAACAGGTCACACTCACAGGTGTGCCTGGGTGCCTGATGGTTTTAACCCAAAAGGAAATCCTGAGCACCCCAGTGGTGATGGTGTTTAGTTGGGGGAAACCTATCCATCCCCTTGCTGCAGTCCCTTGCTTATAAGGAATGTACAATGGCTGTGCCTCCACGTGGCTGGCCTTGTATACACTTACTGGTGTGCCTTGAGAGCCTCCAGGAATATACTCATTCCAGCTATAATCTGGCTCTAATTCCAGAACAACAACTACAAATCATATACATCTAATAGATTCCATTAAAATAAACAATCTTTACTTAACTTAAATAAACATGGTTTAACAGTTTAACAATGAATAGCATTAACAAAGTACACAACAATAATTGTAACATATATATCTAGTATTTACACTGCCAATATTGATCCCACCCCAGAGTGTGCACACCCCTGGACTCAGAGTCCCAGACTCTTGCTTGCAAAAATGCATTGACTATACGATTAGTCAATTACCCGATACTTAACATCCTTACCTCCTACAGTGGGGACGCCTCAATAAGTTGAGCCAAGATACATCAACTTATGCTACTCACGTAGCTGGAGTTACATATCTTAGTTTGACTTTGCCCTTACCAACAGAATTTGGCCCAATACATTATATTACTTCATCCACCTTGTTTCTATACTTACTGAATCAACATAACTGCTTCCTGATGCTTGCATCTAGCTGTACCTTGCAACTGTCCAGTCTAAACGTAAGTCTGACCAGACTCTGCTTAACAAGGGATAGTTGATGGCACCATAGTAACAAGTAATACAGATTTAGATAATTTACAAGTCTTAGATTCTTTAAGTAATATCAGTAATAAAATCAAGAGTCCCATCATCACACAAAGTACTATTACTATTTTCTAAAATACTTTTAAATCCATTTTCCAGAATCATTGTTTGTGAGCTTCATGTGATTCTCCTGGATTCATACGGAATGTCACATTCCAACTATGTTATATGCAGAACTTTAAGTAAGTCAGTAGTTACAGCAGAATAATTAGAACTCTTATACAATTAAAACGTAAGACCCTCTAGGGCACTGCATTTCTGAAGATTTACTACTTGTCTCTGGTACATTAAGGCACAAGCCAAAGGCAAATTTACTTAGCCTTTTGGGAAATACAATAATCGACAGAAATTCTCTGCTTAGGTCAAGTCAACTGCCATTGTATCTGAATCTCTTATGCTTGAAAATCATTTTTTGTTTAAAATGCCTGCACATATTCTTGTACCATCCTTGTATTAAGGTGGCAGGGAAAGGGGGGGGAAACGGGAGGGGACAACGCCAAGCTAATTCTCTCTTACATTTACGTACTCAGATTGAGTTTAGAAAAAAGAACAATGGAACTCTGGAAATAAAATATTAGATTCAATTATGTGAACTGAAAGCTGTCGTAAGGGAAAAGAGCTACAGGTTGGACGTCACTGATCCGGCACCCTTGGGACCTGAGCCATCCTGGACCAGGGAGTTTGTCAGACCAGGGGAGGTCAATGCTCCCCAGCTGGCTGCCTAGCTGCCGGTTCCTCTCCCTTGAGCTCCAAGACTGGAGTTTCCCACCATGTCAACACTGGCCCAGCTGGGGCTCCCCATCCTGCAGCTGCCGGGAATCCCCAGGGTTCCCTTGCTGGGCCTCCTGGTCACAGTCAGCCCCACTACCTTCGGCAGTTCCAGGGGTTTTCTGGCTAGGGCCAGCTGGATTCCCCAGGTTTCCTCAGCGCAGGACCACCAGACTTCTGCCAACCCCACTGCTTCTGTGGGTTCCCTGGCCGAAGCTCATGGAGCGTTCTGATTGTGAAGTCAATATACCTGTAATAGTAAATAAGGCCAGATAAGAGAAAACATCAAAACTCTTTTACAGATTTTTTAACTCCATTGTGTTCTATTGAAATAAAGATTAAACCTCCCAAATTCTGCAACATGCGTGGTCTGATAGGATCACAGATGTTGCTGGATCAAAGATCCCCGGAGGCTGGTAGAGTGAGCCAGCCAGGAGAATGTGGAAGCTGGGGATTCCCCCTGGGCCAACAGCAGCTGGGACTGGGTCATCCCTGGGTGCCTGCCCCGCTGCCATCAGGGGTTCCCTGGTTGGCTGAGAGTTTCCCAGCCCCTGCCTGGCTCCACTGACGTCGGCATTCCCAGCCCGGGGGGGGAACCCCCAACCCCCAACATTCTCCTGGCTGGATCACGCTCCTGGCCTCTGGGGATCTTTGGTTCAGTAACATCTGTGGCCCTGTCGGACCACAGATGCTGCCAGAACAAAGAGCCCCGGATTTGGGAGGTTCAACCTATATTTCAATAGAACACAATGAAGTTGAAAAATCTGTAAAAGAGTTTTAATATTTTCTATTCTCTGGCCTTTTTTATCATTACAGGTATATTAACTTCACAACCAGAATGCCCCATGAATGGACATCAACGAGGTCACATCTCAGGATCAGGAAAAATAATTCAGACTCCATGACTAATTAGGCATGTCTCTCTGCCAGGGCTGTCCAATTTAAGTGGAAAAATCAAGCTATAAATATTTGTGGAAATGGAAGTGAACTGAAATTACTAACATTTCATAAATAAATCTCGAGTTTGAGGTTAATTGATCAAAATTGTACTTTAATAAAATTATGCATTTGACTGTCTGGTCTTTTTGAAAACACCATGACTTCAAATGACTTATTGAGTAATTGTGTTATTTTAGGGACCACTTGTATTAGATCAGTGGTTGGCTTTACATGGTATTTGTAACTATGTGGATATTTTCTTTTATAACCTGAAGATTTTCAATAAGTAAGTTTTTCTGTCCTCAAGGTAATGGAAGAAACTTTTGCATTAAATAGAGATATATGATAAATTATGATAAATTTGTAGCCAAATAAGTACTATTTAATATATTTGAGGGGGTTATTTGGCCTGAGCCTTTCTTTTTATAATTAAAAAAAAAAAAGAAATTCAATAAACTACAAGGAACACAATCTTAAAGAGCTTTGAATAACTGCTGTTAAATATTTTACCACCACAAACAAAAATGTGACAAATGTTTACAAATTGAAAGTTTTTTTCTCTATACTGTATCCATACACATTAACTTAACCCATGTTAAAAACATATTTTAGGTCCTGCAATGTGAATATAGCATCTCCAAAAGACTCAAAACACTCAAAACTAGTAGGAAAAATTCTGACAAAACATTTTTTCATTAAAAAGTACTGATTCATCAAAATCAAAGTTTCACTGCAATGCTTCAGTTTTAACAAAGTTACCCTGGAGACCAGGCAGGTTTCAAAATCTGCCTCGTTTCCTTCAGCTTGCCTGATGGGTTGCTGGGGAGCCCAGGTTTCCAGGTGGCCTGGCTCCACGGCAGCACACCAGAGGACTCCCTCAAAACCCAATGACTTTCGGGGTTACCCAACAATCACATGCCCCTGAAGCAGGACTCCATCCTCTTTACAGAGAATTATGAATTGTTTTTTTATTTCTAGCAAATTCCTCCAAAAAACAGAATGCCTTTCTCCACTCAACTCTATAATTAATGCAACAGATAGATATAATTTCTGAAGGTGTCTACGAATACAAGAGTCTCTTTCTATTCAAAATATATAAATATATTTTAAGAAGACCAGTTCAACATTACAATACTATTCAGATACTGATTAGATGTTTAAATTCCATTCAGAAGCAGGTTATTCTGTGGAATTCCTTGCCTGAGGAGGTTGTGAAGGTTAGGACTATAACAGGGTTTAAAAGAAAACTAGATAAATTCATAGAGGTTAAGTCCATAAATGGCTATTAGCCAGTATGGGTAAGGAATGGTGTCCCTAGCCTCTGTTTGTCAGAGGGTGAAGATAGATGGCAGGAGAAAGATCACTTAATCATTTCCTGTTCGATTCACTCCCTCTGGAACACCTGGCATTGGGAGGGTACTGGGCTGGATGGACCTTTGGTCTGATCCAATATGGCCTTATGTTCTTATATTCCTACTTGTTACCTCTGAGATTTGTCTATCAAATTAGTTATGTTAACACTGACTTAACCTTCTGGGTATATGCGCATCAATTATTCGGGCCTAAAATCAGGTATTAAAAAAATGTTCTAGATAACCAAGCTTCATTTGATCATAAAAGTTAATTTCAAGTTTTACACATATACCAAATGTATTAGGACTATGTAGCACTTTAAAGACTAACAAGATGGTTTATTAGATGATGAGC
>JANRFK010006693.1:12800691-12814834 GCA_030068395.1 Apalone spinifera
TGTATTTTGTTTCAGCTACACCAGACTAACACGGCTACATTTCTATCTCTATACCAAATGTATGTATTCCTTAATTTTTACAATATAAAGGTATCAGTATATTTACACTGTTCTAAAATGTAAGGCAATCTAGAAAGACAGCATTGCTAGCAGCCTGAACACACTATTGTAAAGTGCTTTGAAACTTCAGATGAAAGGCACTTTGTGTTTTAATTATTTTATTTTCTGACATTATGGCTGTCGGGACATATTTCTTCCTTAATTCTAGAATTATTTAACCTACTTTAGTACCTTTTTTTAAAATAATAATTCTAGCATTGCAGGAGATAGCTACTAAAATCAATACTAAACCAAGAGTGATTCAATTATATTCATAAATACCTTTGTAAATTCTACCAACATATGTTCACATCATCATCCAATAAACAATAAAAACTGTCAAACATAAGGATTTAGGAACTTGAAGTACAGAAAACAATGTAGCATATTCTACTCCCCTACTCATCAAAAGTAATTATTTTCCCAAATTTGTTTGGTTATTTTTTGTTCACAGGGTTTGGGGTTTGCTTTTAAATTTTCCTCTATTGTTCATCCACAGTACAATTTACAACTCTCCACAAAAAATGTGAGTAAACTACTCTTCTATTTCGTTCTGTACACATTTGAGAGAAGATTTACTTTAAAAAAAAAAAAAGAAAGTAAACAACTTGGTCTACTTTTAATTTCACAGCTTATAAACATATGATCCTTCAGCTATCTCTCTCTATTGACATGCTAACACTTCTAAAATTTAGTAACTTCCTGGGAGTTCTAACTGCCTACTTTGTGACACCAGAGATTGGCTTGATTTAAAAGAACGTGAGAAAAATAAATACAATATTAATATTTCTGAATTATTTTCATCATGCCAAAGAATACCTTAGAAATGATAAAAACACAATACAACACTTTTTAAAGTTAAAGTTATTTTCAGACTTCAGCAGTAAATTCTTCTGACAGTAAATTTTCTATGAAGTTAACACAACAACTGGGAAAGAGCCAGCTTAAGGTTTATTACCTCACTTATTTCAATTCTAGATACAACACTATGCTTCATATATTATTCCTACAACATTTATAATGTTAGGAAGTTAATTTCTAAGATTATTTAATTGTATTATTGCAGTTCTTCACTGAAACCATTAAAGTAAAAAGAAATTTCTAGTATTTACAGGGCCACATTTATAGGTCACACAAAGTTTGTTTTTTTCAACAGAAATACCATCATGGTTGCTACTTGAAAATAACAATCAGCATCCAAGTGCTACTCAGCATAAGCCTAAGTGAGAGCAGGTAACATAGCCACATGACTGTACCACTGTAGTCAGAGATGACACTCCAAAGCATTAACTCTCAAACTGTGGGTCAGGACCCCAAAGTGGATTGCAGTTCCACTGTAATGGGGTCACCAGCACTGGCATTAGACTTACTAGTACCTGAGGCCGAAACCAGTGACCCATTGCCCAGAGTTGAAGACAGGCTTTTGCTTCAGGCTTTTGGGCAGCAGGGCTCAGGTTACAGGACCCCACTTAAGGTTTCAGCCCTTGGGCTTTGACTTTGTGTTTCCCCCATCCCTCCAAGGCGGCAGGGCACAGGTGGGCTCAAGCTTCAGTCCCTACTCCGGGGGTGGGGGGAGGTCACACAATTTTTCTTGTTACAAGAAAGTCCGTAGTGCAGTGAAATTTGAAAACCCCCTCAACAGTCAGTAGTATCCTAGCCCACTTGTCTGTCCACATTAGCTTCAATAGAGCAGAACAACAATTAAGGGTTTGGTTTTCTCAGATGAAGAGCACTTGCAGATTTCATAAATACCAGCTAACTTTATGAAGGCTCTATATCTCTGTTCAGTACCTGAACAGCAGACCTTAAATGACCTGCAAGAATTTCATACACATGAATATTTGTATTAGCAGGTGCACATGTTAATACCAACCTGTGCAAGAATTTCTAAAGCTTTATTTGAAGGAGAAGGAGGGGAGAGAGAGAGAGACCTTTCCTCTTCCTTTTGTTGCCCACAGTTGACTTCTGTAATCAGAGGAAGGGCAGGAAATTCATACCCATTTTGAACAAAGTTAGCTTGGACACATGGAGTGCCCGATGGACTATTTAAGCCAGGGCTGGGCAAGATGCAGCCCGGGGCCAAATCCAGCCTGTGGACTGCATTTGGCTGTTTTCTATTTAAATCCTGCTGCCCATGCCCCCAAATTTCAGGCAGAGGCTCAGGCAGCAGGATCCTATTTAAATGGCTCATGGCTCTCAAGTGCACTACCAGCAGGGGGCTGGAGACGTGAGCCTTTTAAATATCTGTAGCAATCCCAGGCAGCTGCCAGGCAACACTGTACTGGCAGAGCTGGGAGCTGCAAGTTCTTTCCTATTTTTTTAATTCAACGCATCTAGGCCCACACAACTCTGGGAGGGAAATTACTCTATAGGCCCCTCTCCTTCCACCTCAGGCCCCTCCTCTTGCGGGGGTAGAGCCAGACTGTAATCACATTACAAAATTTATTAAATGGCCCCCTTGTGAAAATTATTGCCCACTCTGATTGAAGCTGTAATCCTAGTATCTCCAGCACTCTGGCTCTGTGTTACCAAAACTCTATAGTTGAGTGTTCAAACACATATGCAGTTGAACCATGATGCTACTTCTAAATGTCATACTATCATAAGGGGTAAGTAACCTGCTTCATTTTCTGGAAAACAGAGATACCAATTTTCAGAACTATCAGCACTAGCAACATTTATTTTCTACTCTACTATGTCTTTTTCCAAGTAACAAAGGTGGAAACATTGTCAAAGACTGAGGTATCAAAAAAGCAAATGTTGGAAAAAGTTTATAAATAAAAGAACAATCATATTTTTGGCTTCAGTATTCTCAATGAAGTCAGTGTTGTTATTCACATGATTAGTTATGCAAGTGCTTTCCTGGTTTAGGCCTCAAGAATGAAGTGTCTTAAATTTAATATCAATTACCAATACAGTTTTCTTGCTCTTACTTTCAAAGACCATCACAATTTAGCTTTGCTTTTTTTAAAAAAATTAAGTACGTGATCCCTAACTGTAGGGTCCTGAATTAACCTAAAAAGAACAATATCACTAAAACTTAAGGGAGCAGATTGCAATCCTCAAGGCACATACTGAAAGGCTTCTACCATCAGCAACTCTTATTGATTGAAATAAATGGATTTCTGCCTTTGTAATTCTTGTTTAATACACAATCACTGCATTTTCACTCTGCTTTTCTTTCTCCTTTCCTTAAACTTAACAGATGTGAAATGAGTTCTACCAAATAATACCAAATGCAATAGTCTGTCCTTTTTTATATTGCAAGAAAATCCAGTACTCTGGCCAGCTGATTAGCACAGCACACACCTAAAGCAGGAATCAAACCAGTTTGTCTGTGATTACATTTTATTTACTCCCTTCACATAACACTAAAAGACTTAACCCTCAGCACTACAATCCAGTTGCCTTAGTTATCTGCAGCACCACTTTACTGCTTTCTAAATCAATTTAATCACTGATTGAGTCTTAGACTCATGCTTTTGCAATGAGGCAGTTAATGCAATGCAAGTGCTAACTCTGATCTAAAAGGAAAAAAAAAGAAATAGTATCAGTGGTGAAATGTCAAAATTATTTATTATTAAAAGTAACACAAAAAAGCCTCTGATTTACAATACCTGAGAATGATTACTGATATTATGCAAAGATGTTTTCATCATCATGTAGTTACATACACAAAAACACACGCATACATACACCACTGAACCAACACCAGAAAAGTTTGTAGATCTAGTTGGCCTGCATGGCTTCCTTCAATACCAAATTGACTGTTACTTTATAATTTTTTTCCTCGTCAGGTTCATTTTTCAGTTAATCCTATAAAATCAATTTTTGAGTCAATGCCATGATGGGGAATTTCATTTGAGATGACAATATGCAAAATATGTAGAGTGAAGAAACTGTACTCTTCCCAATTAATATTCAGAATAATTTTAATGCTACAGTGAGATAAAGTCAAATACACTATCAGGAATTCTTGGGGGAAAAAATAGGATTTCTCGAGAGAAACCTTTAAAAAAAAAAAAACACACACACACTAATTCTTCATTAACTGAATACTGAACTAATTTGTCAGACACAAAAAATCTAGCAACTGTTTACACAGATACTGTCCTGTGACATTAGAAAAGAATGAGCTTTCATTGTTGAGCCATTCTAGTGGCAACAGATAATTCACTATCTGATCTTCAAGTTTGGAGAAGTTGCTTCTTGCAAGTGTTTGTTTACTATCAATGCTACCAGGCACACATGACATTAATGATCAGGAGACAAGACAAAGAAATATAACATGTTAACACTACTACTGTTCTGGCAAATCTTAGCTAAATGGAGCAGTCTATATCACCAGGTTATTTCAAAATAATAACACTCGAAATAACTATTTCAAAATAAGCGTATTCCTCTTCACAAACAGGAGTTAGCATTTCAAAACAACAGGCTTGGTAGTGTGGACACTCGCCTTGCTATTTTGAAATAGCAAGTTATTTTGAAATAACTCCCCAGTGTAGACATGTTCTAAGAGAGCTCATATTTTTACTATTAAACCTCATGGGACAACAACAAGCAAGGACCTTTGATATGTTGGTCTTCAGAAAACAAATAAAACTACAGTAGCTGGTAACAGGGCACATCTAGTTGTGTCAAACAATGAATTTTGAAATACCACCTGTTAAAATATTTAGTGTTGATTAACATTCAAGTGTTATCAACTTCAATTCATGATTTCTTCATTTGTGTCCTACTTCCAACAATGGCTATTGCAGCAAAATGTTATGGTTCTACAGGTGATATCTGTGATTATGCTATATTACCATTAAAATAATGAACAATTTAGTACTGTATTATATTCTCAACACAAATCTATACATAAACCTAATTTTGTTAAGTAGCCATCAACTGCATACGTGACAGGAACTGTCAATCAACTCTGAACTGACTACATTCTATTTTTAATACCAATGAGGAAAATATTCCAGACTCAAGTGGCTGAGAAGTCTTATGCCTGTAAGGCACTAACTTAGGAAGGCTTGTCTTATCAAGTTTTCAGGTGCATATGAAAAGCACAGACAAATGGGCAAATCTGTTCATTAGTCAAAGGGAGGATGAGTAAGTGATACCCCAACAGGATCACTATTGCCAACAGTAGGTCTAGTCACATGCAAATCTTTTCTTCAGCTGGTCCCTACAAGACAAGTACAAAAAACAGACTTGGGACAATCAGGGTGCAGACGATGAAAATATATTTATATATACATAAACTAATGAACAGCAACTTTCAGAGCACCCTGAGGGACAGAGTCTGCACCCCCAGAAATCCTCCCTGGCAGTTGAGGCAGAGAAAATGAATTTTGGTAATGTAAGGGGGGCAAAAAGTAATGTGTGCCTGTGAAAGCCAGATCTTCTAGGCCTGAAATCCAAAAGCTACTAGAAACTTAATGTGAAGATCTACTTAGTAACTTGCTGAAATAAAAGTTTTAATCATTTAAAAGCATATTTTGTTTTGCTTGTAATCATACTCACATATTTTATTCTTGCTTAGCATCACTTGAGAATCACTTTATTATAAAGACTAAAAATTTGTTTATTACAAAAGAAAAGTGATTTTTCAGCTAACCTAATAGTTCCATCTTTTTGGAAGTAGCAAACTTAATTTCTCCAATGATAGGGCTTGGACACTGTATTGGAATTGGATTTCACTGAGTGCTACCTGAAAGGCAAGATTTAGACTTGTAGAGCCTTGAACAGTTTTGTTAGCAAGGCAGGTAGACCGGTACATCGGGGAACTGACAGACATTCTTACTAATGCAGAGTGATAACACAGTGGCTCACAATTCTGAGAGTCCAAGCGCTTCATCACAGGGTTCCTTGCATCTTCCATCCCCCGAAAACCACAAGTGGTTATGATTGGGCCTTAAGTGGCAGTGCTACACTGTGTTTTATGAAAGATTCAGGTTGATGAGATGTTTAGGCAGGCCTGCTGATGGGTGGTAGGATGTAAGGGGGAGTCAAAGGGGCCGAGGGCTCCAGGCTGCCATTACCGCTACCCAATAAGCCATGGGCGCTTCTTGGATCAGAGCACCGCCACCCCCCCACCTTGCACAAGGGCCTGGCAAGTCAGTCAGTCCCCCTGGCTTTAGGGCTCTTTTCCAGCTGGTACAAAATTTAGTGATCCTCCCATCTGCTAAAAAACCACCATCTTACAGTGTCCTATCACACACAATCAGTTTCATTTAAAGCCACACAGCAACACTCAGTGAACTTACCAAATTTTCCAGTCTAAATAATGGAAATTTGTGTTGAATAGCTGCAAATGCTACTGTACCATATGTAAAATATTAGAATCTAACAGGGTGTCTTCGACGGTTGGGGGGGGTGGGGAATGGAGGGGGAGGGGCGGGGAGAGAGAGAGAGAGAGAGAGAGAGAGCGTGAGTGTGAGTGACCTAAATCTTTAACTGCTAAGGCACAAGGCCCCGTCACAGCGGACAGTCTAGGAGACTGAAGGGCGCCCCGAGAAAATAGGAAGAGCTTATTACATCTCAGATTTCAGCTGCTAGGATACAGGATCCCGTCGCAACGGGCAGTCTAGGGAAGACTGAGAAATGTCCCAACAGATCTGTCACCTGGGAGTGACACGATCCAAACGCCTAAGCTTTCCCTATACCTGTCCCTTATGACCGGCTGAAGTTCTTTTATATTGTGCTTGGTTCTATTACAGCAACTGAAGGAGTCAGGTTAAAGCTTAAACAGTTACAGGGGTTATTAAAAAGGCTTATAAATCATATGGTTACAATGGCTATTGCTCTATTTCTTAACTATTGGCAAATATAGATTTTAAAATAAAATGGTTACAAAGAAAATAAAGATAGAAAATAGAAATAATGGTACCAAGTGACAGGGAGAACCTATCCTAACCCCACTGTACCACTCAAAGATCCTAAATATGCACCTGGAGACACTGTGGTAATTAAACACCCCAGCTTGGGGACGCAAACACCCATACTGCACTCCTACAAAGGAAAAGGAGTTCTTGAACACACACACAGAGAAAGATGGACTCTCTCAAATACATAGATTTGTCTTAATCTCTACCTGCTTCAAGCACCCATTAAAATCTTCAGATGTGAATTTAATAAATTCAAACAAAGAATTAATACATTTTAAAAAGTCTACAAGCAGTTGAAAAAAAAAACATATTACTCAATTCCTGTAACTCCTTGTTAGTTTTTTTTATAGTTGTGAAATATATTACTCTCTTACTCTCAAAATGAAATATTGGTTTTTAACAGACTGTACCTGCTACAGGGGAACAAACTGGTAATGTAGAGAAAGCACACGGTTCCTTAATTGGCTTTGAATTTGGCTTTCATGCCCCCATAGACAAATTTTTGGTGGTGCTTAGATACACCTAATCTTACGACTATTACAGATGGACATGTTGTAGGCCAATGACCATTTACTGAACCCTATAAGATTGTGCATATAAAGGTGGCCAAATGAAGTTTCTGCAATTAAGGATGTGTCCCTAATTACATTCTTGATGTATGTAAGCAGAGAAGAGATCTTTTTAAACAAAGAATAATTTAGTAAAGAGTTAGCATTCCAAAAAACCTCAGAAGGACTTGACGACTGTAGATGTGCACAGGAAAAAGCTGGAACCTTCTTAAGAAGAGTTGAGACACACTGACAATAAGAATTTGATATGAAAAGAAATTTTGAAAAAGACTTGACTGGAAATCCCAAGTTTTCAGAATATAGTGAGGAAGACCACCTACAGAACAATCAGCAATGAAGTTTTTTATAAAACATTTCATAAAAAGGAAATTCCTCCCCTTTAGGAAAAAACAGTTTTTTCCCTATCAATGTTACAAGAAAAAGGAAATGGCTGGAAAGGAAGAATCCTCTGATAAATCATTAACAATGCCTCAAATTTGGAGGTTGCAACAAATCTTATAACTAAGAAACCTTCCATTTTCTTATACTCTTATGCTGAATACTCGCTAGTAGGGATAGTTTACAGAGTGACAAGTTGTTTTGTGGTTTAAAAAAAAAAGTTAACATTCCCAAATATCTCAGAATCAACTAAAAACTAAGAAGTCATTTTTGATTAGCAAAGGTTCTCTAGATATTGATGACATCCACTCATCTCCTTTTTACTTTGTACATAAACACGTTATACAGATTAACTGGCAGCTTTAATAGAAAGAGAGATGGAACCATTTGACTCTTCATTAACTCCTAGAAGAATTAACTGAAAAAAAAACAACAAAAAAACAAGTAAATAAATAAAAACTAAATTCAAGATGCTAATTTTCAATCTCTACTCTCATCACTCCACATACACAAAAAAAACTTTAAACTCAATATTCAGAACAAAATTTTAAATAATTCTATTAACTGAGCAACAAGCTGTTTCTCATACCTTAATAGAATATTGGATGATTCCTTATTTGAAAGAATACAGACTTAACTCATAAGAACCGCCATACTGGGTCAGACCAAAGGTCCATCTAGCCCAGTATCCTGTCTGCCAACAGTGGCCAATACCAGATGGCCTAGGCCTAGAGGGAGTGAATACAACAGGCCATCATCACATGATCCCTCTCCTGTATTCCATTTCCAGACAAACACAGGCTAAGCACACCATTCGTACCATCCTGGTTAATAGCCATTGATCAACCTAACCCCCATGAATTTATCTAGTTCTTTTTTGAACCCCGTTAAAGTCCTAGTCTTTGCAACGTCCTCTAGCAAGGAGTTCTACTGGTTGACAGGGCACTATATGAAGAAAAGTTTCCTTTTGTTTTAAACATGCTATCTATTAATTTCATTTAGTGACCCCTAATTCTTATATTGTGGAAATAAGTAAATAACTTTTCCTTATTCACTTTTTCCACACTAGTCATGATTTTATAGACCTCTATCATATATCTCCCTTAATCTCCTCTTTTCTAAAATGAAAAGTCCCAGTCTTTTTAATCACTCTTCCTATGGGACCCATTCCAAACACCTAATCCTTTTTGTTGTCCTTCTCTGAACCTTTTCCAATGCCAATATATCTTTTTTGAGATGAGGACACCACATCTGTACACAGTATTCAAGATGTGGGCATACCATGGTTTTTTATAGAGGCAATAAGATATTATCTGTCTTATTCTCTATCCCTTTTTTAATGATTCCTAACATTTTGTTTGCTTTTTTGACTGCTGCTACACACTTATGGAGAGATTTTCAAAGGTACTTACGGCAGGTAGGCACCAAATACTCACTGATTTTTCATCAGAGTTCGGCAAGAGCTAGCCCTTCATATCTTTACAAAACTTCCATTTTTAATTCTAAAAAAGCATATTTTGGATGTTTTAATGGGATATAAATGCAAAGGAATTTTGCCAGCCATCTGTAAAAGTATGAATTTCATAATGAAGGCTTACCTTAATAAAGTGGATTTTCTTAGATGATGTAATGAGTATCGTTGTGAGTGTCTCATCTCAGGCAAAACGGTCACTGAAGTCACTGGAACTTGTATTATTAATGTGTTACATTTATAGTCTTTATAACAAATGCTGGATATTGCTATTTTACTTGAAAAAAATGTATACACAACAATATATCTTACTTCCAAAAGTTGAAGTCTATTTAATGCTTCAGAGAATTTGAAATAAATGTCACATACACTTTTTTATTACATTTTCGGCTAGCTCCTAATTTTTAGCCTCATACCAAAAAGGTCAGTGAAGCTCAACAGCTCATCCGTTCCACCAAGAGAAGTTAAATCTATTTTAAAAAACTGCCTTACCCATTCACCCTCTCTCATTATGGACCATAATTATGAAATTTGAGACCATTTTATAACAATAGCCCAGAAACAAAACAAACCACACATTCTCTCCATGTCAAATGCAGTGCCTCAGATGAAAGGAACCCAGCTATATTTATGGGCTCATCCTGAAATCCTTACTTAGGAAAATACCCAAAGATCAGAGTTTTGTCTTTGAAAATCTGGATAAGAACTTGAGAACATTTCTGATTATGAAGAGTCCCAGGACTAGTCTACACACTGCAGCAATGTGTACTAGAAGGGAAGAGATTTCTAAAGCACAAAAATGTGCTAGCCCATAAGGGCCCTGATGGCACACACTAAAGTTCCCAGTGCATGTGAATGTATTCCCATAAACTAATTAGGGAACTTTTAGTACAGGCAATCAGGATCCCCAGATGCTAGTCAGTGCATTGCAGAAATCACAGAGGTAAAGCAAGCTGAAAAAAATCATTGTTTTCCTTCCTCACCCTAGCATCTCCATAAGGAGGAAAACCTTTGTTCAGTTCCTCCCACCTTCCTGTGGAACAATTCATCAAACCAAGGAGTTATTTAGAATCAGATGACCACATCACCTGACAACATTGTCCATGAGTCAGAAGCAGTATGGAACATTACAAGGAAGGCCAAGACAATTCACATTCCATTGTGCTACCTGAGTAGACATTAGGCCCTGTCTTAATCAGAAATATTAAGCCAGCAACTTAGACCATTGCATAATAATCAGGACCAAATCCTGTTCACATACTAAATCCAAAATAGTCCAGTTTCTTCTTCATCAGCATCACTGCAAATCCCCAAGGGACATAACTCAATCCGGATTGATGTCTAATTAGGGTTTTTGCCCATCTTTTTCTGTTTATATCATTGCTGACCATTTTATTCACCCACTAAAGCTTTTGGTCACCATATGATCACTGGACATATAGCAGTATTCTTTGATAAACATTCTTCATGATTCATTGGTCTCCAGTCCTAATTTTATGTCTGTACCAAGAAAGCCACAAAAACCATGCCACCTGCTGGTTTCAACTATGACTATCCTCAATTCTGATCTTGTCCTTAACATAGAGAACTGACAAACACTATGATAACTGAAGCTGCCTATCTGCTGCTCTTCAGGCTGTGTCAGGGTATGTCTACACTACAGAATAAGGTCGAATTACGATATGCAACTTCATCTATGTTAATTGCGTAGCTGAAGTCGAAGAACCTAACTCGACTTTTGGCACTGTCCACACTGCAGAAAGTTGAAGGGAGAACACTGCCTTCAACTTCCCTTACTCCTCCTGGAAGCAGGTCTATCAGCATTGATCAGAGTGCCCCTCTCAGTTCGAATTAGAGTATCTTCACAAGACCTGCTAATTCAAGCCCTGGAAGATGGACAGTGGCAGCTTTGATCTTCTCTGTAATGTAGACATACCCTTAGTGCCTTCATTTCATTACTCTACAATAAAGTTGGCGTAACCCTGTCTCTATAGCTCCATCACATCATAGCAAGCTTCAAATCATGATATTGCCAAATAGTCCACCAAAGGGCCCAAAGCATGACAGCATCTTTGCTATACAATCATCCACATCTTTTGAAACTCCTCCAATATTCTCCAAATATTTGACAGTTGCTAAGAGCTTGATGTCCCAACCTGACAGGTTAATACTGATTGTATACTAGCAGTAATCTGGAGCTGGAGGCTGCTTGAGGTTGCTTTAGTAGTTCTGGCAGGGAATTTGTTTTATATGGATTCATAACCAGACAAATGTGTACTGCTTCTTATCCAATCTGATCAGCAATTAACTGTAGAGTTTTGCCATACAAGAAAATATCACTGTATTTGAGATCTCAAAGCACAACAGTGTTCATATCCATACCTTCTAGGGTCAGTACACTCAGGGTATGTCTAAACTACACCCCTCTGTTGGCAGAGGGATGTAAATTAGACGTATCGAAAGTGCAAATGAAGCCGGGATTAAAAATATCCTGTGCTTCATTTGCATAATGGCGGCTGCCGCTTTTTTCCAAAACGGGGCTTTTAAAAAAAAATGGCAGTTTAGACGGGCATTTTTGACAGAAATGCCCTATTTCGAAAGACCCTGTACTACTCATTTTTGAGGATATTTCAAAATGGGGCATTTCTGTCAAAATGCCCCATCTAAACTGCCGGGTTTTTTCGAAAAGCCTCATTTCAAAAAAAAGCAGCGGCCGCCATTATGCAAATGAAGCACAGAATATTTAAATCCCAGTTTCATTTGCACTTTCAATACATCTAATTTACATCCCTCTGCCGACAGAGGGGTATAGTTTAGACATACCCTCAGAGTGAAAAATTTTATTCTGAACAACACCTGCAACAATCTGATCAAGTGTCTTTGTAGCTGAAATAGCGAAAAGTTTCTCAGCTGTGGAGGCTAAAACAATCCATGAAACAGCCACCCCAGTATCCTGCAGGTTGGTAGCAAATGTAAATACTCCAGATTCACACTGTTATATCTGAGAGTAGAATTTGGCTTTCAGTGTCCAAATTCTTTTTACAATTGAACCGAAGCACTAGGCTTACTTCTGAATCGCACAGCAATAATCACAAGTTCCTAGTTTATTACTTAATGAATAAAACACACATTTCTTCCAAATACAGTACATTTCAATTTGCTTATTTTAACTCCCCCTTCATTCTGACGAAATTTGAGTTTCATTCTTCAGTTCTGAGAGGTATGACTGTATAATTAAGGTGTTTACCATTATAGCATATAACTGTTATTATGAAGAGTTCAGGGACACATGGACTTCACAACAGCAACATTACTTGTACAAGTTTTATATTACAGAGGGGATGGTTTGTTCCCCAAAATTACAGCTCAATAGTCAATTCTTCCTAGCTTGTATATTCTATGTGGAACTCTGTTTACATTTTTAAACTGATTTTGAAAGCACTAGAATTGGAATTTCATTACCACAAATGAACAGTCCATTATTGTTTCACGTGCAATAGAGGATACATTTATTAAATTCCCCTAAAACACTCTGGAGTTTTCTGTTCATTCCATCAATGTGACAAAATCTGAAAAAAAAAAATGCATCAAGACATAACTTGTGTTGGATTACTTACATTAGTTCTACACACAATAATATTTCAACAATAGTGAATATGGATCATTGCTTTATTCTAATTTCTATATAAAATACTGCAGATTTTTTCCCTCTTGGTGTTTATTCAGAGGAAACAAACACACACTTCTGTTACTACAGAAGTTAATGATGCAAACAAATATAACATGAAAAAAATATAACATACGGAAATTGAAGTTTCATCTAAACAAAGTGAAAATGAAATTAATTTTGTTAATTTTTACAAAAATATTTAAATATTTTCTAGGTAGCACTTGAAAGAAAAGGTTATTCTTTCCATTATTTCTGAAGCTTTCTTCATTTGAGTGATAGATGTCAGTCTCCATACTAGTATTCAGAGCATCTTCTATTTATGCACAATTTTAAATTGTTGTGTGTTAGAAATTAACATGCAAGTTCATAAACTTATTCTTCACATTTGGATGCCAGCGTTACACTCAAATCAATGAAATGAGTTGGAAGTTCTCAAATTTAGTCCCCAGTGGTCACTTGTCTGCATTACAAAACTTCCATACAACATGGCGCAGTTTGACATCTGACAACTAATGACGACGAGCTAGAAGATTTCATTAGCAATGTATCAGAAGTCAGAACAGAGGTCTGCTGATAGATATACCAGGGAACATGCACTGCTCTTGGATCTAGTCAGAGTATCAGCAGAGTGACAAAAACATACAAACACAACAGCAGCAAATGTAAAATGAATAAAATTCAAAATATCTTATTTCCAAGAATTAAGGTCTATTTAATGCTTCAGAAAAATTGGAAATAAATTTCTCACAGCCATTTCTGATCATTTGCAACCAGACAGCACAGCCATTGCTTGCAAAGTGGAAAGGCTTATAACCCAGTTCTGCCTACCTCGGTTCAATTTGTTGTGTTCACCCCCCATATGAATCAAGAAGCTAAAGTTCTGCAGCTGCACTGGCTAGGTCCTATTCTCCAAACTCCATTACACACGGCAGTGCAACTGCATTTAGCAACTCACTAAAGCCACCACTCCTAATAATAATGGTAGGAATTATGGACTGTGTATCATAGAATCATAAAGCTGGAAGAGACCTCAGAAGGCCATCAAGTCCAGTCCCCTGCTCTAGGCAGGACC
>JANRFK010006693.1:12833168-12846396 GCA_030068395.1 Apalone spinifera
TGCTTAAATTTGACACTTTACAAATGAGCCTTAACAAAGATGCTAATTACCTTACCCATTAAAAGATAGCTTCCCCACTTATCACCCCGATTAGTCATCCATTGATTCATAAATAGCTATTCTCTCCTTCCCTCTCCCTCGCCCGACCTTCTGTATTAAATCCGATTTGTCAGTTTAAAAATTGGTTCACTTTTTTCATTGTATTCCTTTTGTATTTATGGTCATGACAATTCTCTTCCAAAATATGATCTGAGGAAATGGATCTGGCCCACGAAAGCTCATCACCTATTAACCCATCTTGTTAGTCTTTAAAGTGCTACAGGGTTCAAGAAAGAATTAGATAAATTCATGGGGGTTAAGTCCAACAGTGGCTATTAGCCAGGATGGGTAAGAATGGTGTCCCTAACCTCTCTCTGTCAGAGTCTGGAAATGGATAACAGGAGAGGCATCACTTGATTACCTGTTCTGTTCACTTCCTTTGGGACATCTGGTATTGGCCACTGTCGGAAGACAGGATACTGGGCTAGATGGACCTTTAGCCTGACCCAGTATGGCCGTTCTGATGTACTTATATGTTCTTGTGCTATAATGCCACAAAGAAGTGTAGCAGGAATAAAGCTTGGTAATCTAGTTGACAAAAGTATTAACACTGCAGGAGTCATTTTTTCAGAACATATAGCAGGAAGCTTCAAAAAGAAACTTTTTATAAACTGAAGTGAAATTAAACAGAACACTAAAATAGGCCACTTCAATTAGAACAGATTTTAGATGTAAGAGTATTTCAGGCACAATTAACGCCATGCTTTCAATATCTGTTTTAAAAGTTTCATAGTATTTGTTGAATAACTCATCAGAAACAACTGAAGAGATACAGAAAAAACTAGCCATATTTGCATAATGTTTTTATATTTATGTAATGCAACATCATTTACTAAAAACTTTAAGTGGTTTATACTAATTGTGCTGAACTGTCAAACTATTCTTGCATATTATCTGCTATCCCACTTAATCTATATTCTAATTTCCTTATATTTTATATCTGACAGGTGGAGAGGCCTATGCATTTGATCCAAAAACATATTGAAGTCAACAGGAGATTTTATGTTAACCTCATGGAGCACTTGATTAAGACCTATATTCCATTTGCTTCCTAACAAAAACCTGGGAGTCTATCCAGCAATTGAAGCCAAGAAATTAAAACAAATTTTTATCTTAACTTTGCACTAATTCTGAAACTAAAATAGTTAAACAATGTATTTCTTAATCCTTTGGGAACAAAAAACAATTTGGCTTTTACTGTGAATTACTTGAGCCAATAATTATGCTCCTCTGCTGGCATTAAGTGAAAAAACAGTAAAGATGGATACTGAGTGTCACTGTGGTGGCCACTTCCTGATCATCAGAGGTCCCTGTGCAGTAGTACCCTGCTACCAATGTCTCCCTTCTTCTTGCCCCCTTAACCCTGCTGTCTGTATTTTTTTCTTCATTTATTTTACCTATGTCTATTTCTGTTGATTAGCCAACAAATGAACAACTTCTTCCATTCACTGCATCTGACAGGTTCCATGCTTTCAATTTCCCTCCTTGATGGGAGAAGGACCCCAGGATCTTCCCAACTATGGTAGCTGTAACTGAACTCATATTCTCCCGGATGCCCCCTTGTGGCCCGGAGTCATGCAACACACAGACAGCCTCCGTTACCTCTCAGACTGTTTAAATCCACTGAACACAGAAAAAATCAATTGGAGGCCTCACACAAGTTAGAAGCAAACCAAAAAAACCTCACTGCCTGTTGCCCCTGACTGAGAAGGAGAAAGACACTCTGCATAGTCCCCTTGTGCCCAGGATAGTAGATTTTGTGTGCTCCAGCCCAGTGGTGGAGTGGGGAGCCCTGAGCCTCAGGGACCACATCCAAGTAAGCCAGGGGCTGTATTAGGCCCCTGAGCCTGTAGTTCCCCACCCCTGGTTTAAATAAAATTATCCCCTCAAACTTTTTCTTGGTCAAAAACAGACTCCTATCTTTATTTTACATTCATAAATCTGTTTACAAACAACATAAAACTCAAAATTTCAAAACAAAATCCATTCCTAATTCCACGTAACACAAGTCTTCTCTTCCATCTCCTACCTGCTTAGAAGTATTTTCCTGCCTGGAGAACTTTGCAGTCCTTCCCCTGCTTGGTAATAGTCTCTCTCAGGTCTCCCTGCTGAAGGCATCTCACCTGATCTCTGATTCTTTCCTGCAATAGCCTTTCCTCACTCCTTGCAGACTCAACCACTGCTTCCTAAACTTTCCCCTTCACTGCAGCCACCTGCTGCTCTTTATAGGGAATTACCTGATTCAAAGTAGTGAGCCTTATTCTGTAATCAGGATCCGCTAGCCCCAAACCTACATCCACAACAGTAATTACTTTACTTCCTCAGTATAAGACTAAAAGCTTACTGTTAAACGCTCAGTAATGTCATTGTCTGTTACAAAATTAAAAAGTTAGAAATGAAATTTTAAAAGGCTACCTACCTAACCCTAAGTTTCAGATATAACATTGTGTCCAATACACTGAACATATATACTATCACCTCTTTTAAAGATGTTTTATAATATATCTGAATAAAGTATTTTTCCCCAGTCCAAATCCTTGGTAAACAAAGTTATTTTTATTAGACAATCTAAAAGCTTGTCTAATTGGGGGTGAGGGGGACAGACAGAATGTCTGCAGATTGGCATGGTAATTAAAAATTATCTTAAGAGCATTTTATATATTAAAATTATAAGAAAGAAAGTGAAAGAAAAAAGAAAGAGCACTTTAAAGCCTTGTGCATTAAGTAAGGCTGCTCTGATATCCATTCAACCCTAGTGATAAAAAGCAAAAAAGGATAACAGCAAAATCCATATCTATGAAAAGGTTTTTTTTTTTTAATCTTAATATGTTTTTAAATCAAATAGAAATTTTAAATGGTCCCATGACAAACTATAATTAACCAGTAAGCCACGGCAATGTACACTAGAATTCTTATTACCAAATTTTCCAGACAGTAAAGCTGACAAAACTACTTCTCCAATCTCCACAAAACATTATAGTTCTTTACATACTACACCTAATTCGCAATGGGTACAGATAATTTAAAAGCTACCCAACTGCTATCACAAAAACAGGAAATCAAGACAAAGGATGAGAAAAATGGAACTCATTTTAAATTGAAAAAAAAAAAATCTATAAATTACTGTAATTATTTTAATAGCCATTTCAGAAAGGACACTAACAAAGGCCTGGTTTTCTCATGCATGCACATACGTCTCTGGTGATCCTTAAGAGGGCTAAAGGCTATTCTTATCTACAATTCCTACCTAACTCTTGCAATCTGCTGAACAATAAAGCTAATTTATATCATTTCAATTCTTCTTTTGATTGCACTTTTTTCTTTCCTCAACAAAAACATTACAATCTGTGACTTCTTTGTTATCAAATGCAGAGCTCATGCTATTTGCCAAAATTGTACAGCAGATTTTTTTTAAAGGAACTGTTTTTAAAAATAGCATGGTGCAAAAAGTGGAAAATCATTACTGATGCTTTTCTAAAGCAGATTAAGTGTGTTAATATGAGACAAAACCATCATACAGATCCATGTAATAAAAAAGACACACAAAAGCAACCACACACCTCAGCAGGAGAGCTGTAAAGATTTTTTTGAAACAATACTGTGCTTCACAAGCGCAAATTTACCTACCGTTTTCTAAAATTCTGGGGCATCTTACTGGAAGTTACATTACTCTTTCATGGGTATTAAACATTAATATTTCATGGATATTAAAACAAACTTCCAAACAGAAAAACAAAGGGTTGAATTTTAAACAAGGTTTCAGAGAATTCTTATTTTAAATTTAAAAAATGAGTTTTCTTTATATATAAACTGCTCTTCCATGTACATATGAAGATAGGCAGTCAAGTGGGACATAACTGTTGCAACCCTGTCTGTTTTGTCTACCATTTGCCTCTTTGGTCTTCTGCGGTACAGAGCACTATGGGCACAGCCCAGGAGCAACTATATTTCAAACTAGGGATGTAAGCAACTAGTCAAGTAGACTTATTGGGTAGTCCAGTCACTCCCCAACTACTTGCTTTCCTCCCACCCCCACTGCTGCCTCTGAATCAGAGGCAGCAAAAGTAGGGAAAGCAGGACCCCGGTGTTGGAGGAAGGGAACAGGGGAGGCAGAGGCTTAAGACCTGGCAGGAGCGGAGACTGCACAGTCCTGGCTTGTGCCAGGTCTGGGACCTACCCCTGCTGCAGCTCTGCATTTTAAATGTCGTAAGAGCCGCTCTTACTACATTTAAACTACAGTGTCACAGTGGTGGTAGGTCCACAACTCGGCATGAGCCAGGATTGAGTAATCCCAGCTCATGCTGGGTCCTGGACTGCTGCACCTCTGCATTTTAAATGTAGTAAGAGCCAGGCACACCACTTTCAAAAGACCTGCACAAGACTTTCAAAAGATGAGCATGTAGAAGGTTAAATTCATTACTCTGTCTAGACACCAAAAATCATGAATTAGACACTGGATTTACAGTTTATTACAAACAATCTGTAACCCACTCACCCCTTCCTTTTCTCTTCAGAAGACACAGGTGTTAATGCCTTGAATAGTCCCTTTTAGTATGTACTAACAATGCTAAACAATCTGTTCCAGGTTCCACTTTGTTGTGATGCCGCTAGGAGTTCCTTTCACTGACCTAAAGTTCTGTGTGGTTCTAAAATAAATCCCTTCAACAGATGTTACCTTACCCACTTTGCCCATATTAATGTTAGTTTTACATATGGAACATATACCTACTAGTATCTCAAAGCCTGCGAGGGCCAGAATTTGGCCACATAAATATATCAGTCTCATTACCCTTTTTTAGTTTGCAAATAAAAGTAAGGCAATGACAATGAGGTACAAATTATGAAACATGAAATACCGAGGCTGTGAAACCGAGACACCAAGATGGCATTTTATTGTCTGATTATATTAAGAATACATTACACACATACACAGATCTAGATAGTATTCTATTTCTAATGTTAAGTTCCTCATTTTATAGATAAGCCTGCCTGCTCCTTTATTATTGTCTACACAAATATATATAAAGCAAATATTAAGCATTCAAATGTCATTCAATAGAGTATTTCTATCTTGTTAGTCTGGAAGAAATAAAGTCTACAGTTACTACCTGAAGGGATATGGAAAAAATTAGGATTCCAGTAATGTTTATTTTCATTCTCTTTGTCCTCCCAATCTTGCATCTGAACTATTAGTATTTTATATTTATCCAGGATATATAAAAAATTCTCCTCATCAGAGACTTCAAATCCTTAAGTGTTCAACAAAATCCATCGACTATTTAATTAGTCAATACTTAACATCCTTAGCGAGAAGGAGAATCTGCAGGATCTCCATTCCAGATGCAGGAACAAGGACATATACGGCCAGATGGACAATAGCCTGGCCACAAAGGGCCATACCTCGACCCAGAAGCATGTCCGGTGTAAGGTGAAAGAGGTCTGACAGGCTTACTCCAGGGCAGCCACCCAACACTGGGGGAGCCCAGGAAGACCTGATGAGGGTGCACATCTCCATCCTCTGGGACATGCAGGAGACGCTGGCCCAGAAGGTCTGGGATGACACGCAATGGCAGAGAGACATGAACAGAGCTTCTGCAGCAGGGACACAACATGTGTGCGACTAACCAGGCTCTCCTGATCCACCCAGAGCCAGCACCTGCTCCTGCCACTGCCCCAGTTCCAGTCCTGCTCCCCATCCCATGCCTGCTCCAGCCCCCCACTCCTGCTTATCCCCTGAGCCTCCTCCCGAGGTTGCCGACATCCCTGCACACGAGGCAGAGGAAGCACCCAAGCCATGTGCCACTACCAGCGCCGGCCCTGAGCTTCTCCTCCCCCCTCCAAAGTTCTCAGCCCCTGCCCCCTCCCCATTTCCAGGTTCACAGCCTCCCTCTTCCCCAGTTACTTCTAACCCTAATAAATCACAACACCCTTCTGTTTTTATAAACCAAACAGTTGTTTTTATTGTGTCTGCAGGAGAGAGGAGTGCAGGGGGGAAAGGAGGGGTTACTGTAGGAAATCCCTCCCTTCCCACAGAGGAGCAAGGCACAGGCCCATAGTGGGGAAGCCCTAGAGAGAGTGTCACTGGAGTCCTTGTGAGAAACTCTCCCTTCAAGGCCTCCCGGATGCACACCCCTGCCTGATGAGCCTGCCAGATGGCAGCTGTGTGCGGCTACTCAAAGGCCCTTCCCTCCCGGCCAGTCTCTGCCCCCCAACCTGGAAGAAATACCTCCTCCTTCCTCTCAACTATGTTGTGGAGCACACAACATGCGGAAGTCACCAGGGGGATGTTCTGCTCCCCCACATCCAGAATGCATCTGAACCTCACCTTGAGAAACCCAAAGGCGCACTCCACCTGCATGCGGGCCCTGCCCAAGCAGGCACTAAAGTGGTCCTTGCTCGGGCCAAGGTGGCCAGTGTAGGGCTTCATTAGCCATGGCATGAGGGGGTAAGCTGCGTCCCCCATGATGCACAGTGGCATGTCCACGTCCCTGACCCTGATGCTGCGCTAGGTGAAGAAAGTGCTGGCCTCCAGCTTCTGGTAGAGGCTGGAGTTGCAGAACATGCGGGTGTCATGTGCCTTCCCCAACCAGCTGACGAAGATGTCCGAAAACTGGCCGCGGTGGTCGACCAGGACCCACAGGACCATTGAAAAGTATCCCTTGCGATTGATGTACTGAGCTGCCCAGTGATCCGGGGTCCAGATGGGGATGTGTGTGTGTGCTATGAATAGCCCCTTCTATAGTTGGGGAAGCCCCTGGTGGCAAAGCCGGCGACAATGGGGTCCATGACGCCCAGGCAGATGACCCTGCGCAGCAGGATGGTGCTGCTGGCCCTCACCACCTACAGAAGGAGACAAACAAAACAGAGAATCAAAGGGGGTACCAGAGCCCTTGGGAGGTCCCTAAGCCCTCCCCACCACAAACACCACAGGAGCCACTCCCTATGAAGCATCCCCACCCTCTGGCAGGTCTGTGTGAGGGTGGGACTGCAGAACCACCTGGGAAAGGGGCTTCACCCAACCACCCACACCCCATCCCCAGAAAAGGGTCCCCCTTTCCAGTATTCCTCCCACCCCACCCCGGTGGGACCGCAGCCCAAAAAAGCCATACCTGCATGACGAGGACCCCGACTGTCGACTTCCCCACACCAAACTGGTTCCTAGTGGATTGTTAACTATAGGGCGTGGCAAGCTTCCAGATTACTATGGCAACCTGCTTCTCCAGTGGGATGGCGGATCACATGTACTTGTTGAGTTGTACAAGGGCAGGGGTGAGCCAGGCACATGGCTCCAGGAACATTTCTTTCCTCATGAAGAAGTTCTGGAGCCTCTGCTTGTCGTCCCACTGCTCCACGATGAGACCCTTCCAGAAGCGGCGCTCCACAGGAGGGTGCAGCTGCAAGACCTGTGCTCCCACATAGAGGCTGAGAGTCTGGGGTCGTGTTCCTGCAGGGCCAGGAGGGCAGCCTGCAGAAACTGCTGCAGAAACTGCAGCACGACATTCAGGGGCCATCACATGGACAGAGGTAGCTCTGGCTCCAGAGGAGGGAGTACTGTGGTGTCCAGAAGCAGGGCAACTAGAGCACGCAGTAGAAATGCTTTGCTGTCCCTCGGAGAGGTAGGCAAGGAAGCAGAAGAACCCGAAATACTGCTGTCAGGGGGTCTGTTTAAGCACCCAAAATACTGCTGTCAAGGGGTTCGTTTAAGCACAGGTCTCAGATAGCATTAGGCAGCAGCTCCAGGAAGCAACTGCTGACCTACTGCCCTGCCTGAACTGGTTCTGTATGGCCTTAAATGCGAAACAGCATTCAATAAGTGTGGATGCTATCTTTTGAAATAGTAAATTGCTACTTTGTTGAGCTTTTTGCATGTAGATGCACTATTTCAAAATAAGCTATTCCGGAAGATCTTTTCCAGAATAGCTTATTCCAAAAGAAGACGTACCCTTAGTTGCTCTTCTTTATATTGTATTGTTGACACATGAATCAAATTAAATGCCAAAAATAAAAAAGCAAAATAAAATAGGGTCGCAGAGCTTTTATCTACCATTATGCAAAATTGTTTTTGAGATTGAAAGCTAATTTATAATATATCCAATATAAGCTACACAAGCTAAAGTTTCTGGGGTTTTTTTGACTTATGAGTATCTCAGAAAGTATATGTTTTGGATATCACGTATAATAAACGAGAGAAGTTCCTGCCTCATGAGGAGACTTATATGGAAGAAAGATGAGCACAGCAATTCAATCAATAAAAGCAATAGCAAGCAGAACTCATAATGTCTTTAAAGAGCTACCCATCTGTCTGATCCAAAGTATCTGAAGATGTGATGTTGACCTCTATTACAGATCTACAGCTAAAATCAAATCTCTGTTAGGTGCAATAATTCACAGACCTTGTCTTTTCAATAGGTAACTTCAAAAGAATAGACGAATTGGCTGGAAGGATGAAATTAGTTATGTGCAGATCAAATGTTACCAGTTAGCATTTGCACAGTGGGAATCATCGGGCTTATTCTCCTTTAAGTTTTTATGCAATGTCTTTGGCTCCTCTGAAGAGGATGAGAAAGTACGTTTCAAGCAGCTTGCCAACATTTCAGCATAATCCCATTTTGGGCCAAAATGCCAACAAGGGTCAGGAATTCTCTCTCAGAGACTCACTAAAAACCATCTCTAGTTAAATCCATATTATAAAAATTCATCAGGAAAACTGTACAAAGTGCTTGTGGAAACACAATGAAATTTCCCACTCCAACCTAAAATTTTAAAATGTAAGAAGTCTCTTACTGCTAGAGAAAAGTTGTTGCTGTTGACTTACAGAGGGAAATGCTTAGGGTTCCTGCCATGAACAGATGTGCACCACTTTAAGATTTCAACCTCTGTTTTCATTATACTGCAACAACTCAACTACAATAATATTGCGATATACTGATTATTTTGTATCTATTCCTAATATTAGACATGTAACAGTATGGTTTACCATGTAAATGGGGAATGCATTGCATATATTTATTGGAGACAAGTTAAAACACTGAAAAGGCTGAGGAATACTGCTGTATGCTACTCTCTGAAATGCAAACAAAAAATGCAAAACACAAAACAAACCCAATACAAATGCATCTGCATATGATGTTATTTTCTGAAGACCTGGGAAGGAGAATTTTCGTGACTGTCATGCTGACTATAGAACCTGAATTCTTCCCTTCATTCCTGAAATGACACAGTATTTTCCCCTCAAATGAGACATGTGAAAAAACGTAGACATGAATGAAAGCAACAACAATCTGGAAATAACAGGTTTTTACTCAAATTTATGCATCAGATATTAATACAAAAGATACTGCTCCTGTTAACTGAGAAGATTTTTTTCAAACCATATCTAATAATGCCTATATGAACAGTGTAGTTAAACTACTCTTTGAAAAATAGTTCCCTATCAAAGCTTTTTCCCTTTCACACATTTCAACCCAATTAGGGACATGAAAGTTTAGTGTGAAAAAGACAGTTAATTTTAGAAAATGTATGCATAAAACCCAAATGTGTTTAATTACTTCAATATTTCCCACGTGTAGGAGAATAATTTATAACCAGTCTATAAAACAGTACTCTAAAAAGTGAAATCCAAGTTAGTGAGCAGCCCATGTAGAGCTATCAATTGGAAATCAAAGTAACCATTCACTTCTATTCCAAATTTCATCAGTTTTTAAAGGCATCAGCAAGAATCACAGGATTCTCAACATTGTGATATAAAACCACGTCAACTGACAAATACAGTGAGGTCCTGAAAGGTCTCTTCTTAGCCATCATGAAGTGTGCTGGGTGCTGTACAAGACAGTTTCCCTACTGTAAAAGGTTTCAATAAGAATTGACAGAGATGGTACAAGGTACAGGGAAACTAAACATGAGGATAGAACATTAGAAAACACCAACTAAAGAAAAAAATTAAAGTTATCAATCCACAGAGTGGATAGCAGCTTCACATACTAGACTCGGGAGAAGGGGTCCCATTCCTAAAGAACTGAATGGAAATGGAGTGAAAGAAAATGAGTATGACAGTAGGTCTGAAGGAATAAGCAATAAAAAGGTGAGGGGGAAAAAAGCTTTATAGGCTTGGTTCCTCCTCCCATTCCAGTACACACACCTAAGTGAGTATAAAACAGATAAAGAGGTATAATATTATTAAAACATTCAGACCATTAGTTTTACTCTATAAAACCTTTTGATGGCATCCAATTCTACTTACATTGAAGAGGAGCAGCTAACAGGGAGTTTGGAGAGGGAGATCTCCAGGTAAAAGAGGAGTAAATATGGTACCCTTGTGGTAAGTGGCTGTCTGTAGTGTGTGTTAGTGTGGGGGGGGTTATTTGCTGTGTGCTGAGCTTGTGTGTGTGTTTGTTTAAAGGAGCGTCTAAAGGTCTGAAATCTAGAAGCCTCTGTTAATTGGCTGAGCCCCAGTCAGGGGGAGGGCTACCAAGGCTTGATAAGCCTGTGAGTCAGCGAACAGGAGCAGCTAACAGGGAAATTGGAGAGAGAGTTTAGAGGGGGAGGTTAGAGGGTGCTATGACTCCTGACCTTCTTTAAACTTACATTTTATAATACTCTATATTCCAGACATTTAATAAGCCCAGTTTATACTTAAACGTATTCATTGAAAAAATGGAGACAGAAGCCCAGCAGCATGTATGTTTATTGCGTCGAGTGTAACATGTATGATTGCCTGCCCTGTGGGTGGGTGGCGTATGTGTGCACCCATTGCAAGGAGCTCCTGGCGCTCAGAGACCGAGTTTGGGCGTTGGAGGCCAAGGTGGCTGAACTGGAGGAGCTAAGGGAGGTAGAGAGGTATGTTGATGAGACTTTCTGGGACACTGTAGTACTGTCCCACCTCCAGTCCGAGAGCCCCACTGCTCTTAAAGAGGATGAAAGTCTCAAGGAAACAGAGCATTCAATGGGAACAGAGGGAAACCATCCTGTAGTTGGGACCCTCCTTCCCGAGGATGTTGCGGTATCCTCTCGCACTGAGGATACCTCTGAGGGGGAGGGAATGTCAGTTGTTAGGAAGAGGCAGTTCTTAGTAGTGGGTGATTTGATCGTTAGAAACATAGATAGTTAGGTTTGTGATGACCAGGAGAACCGTATGGTCACTTGCCTGCCTGGTGCGAAGGTTGCGGATCTCTCGAGGCATCTAGATAGACTTATGTGTAGTGCTGGGGAGGAGCCGGTGGTCGTGGTACATGTAGGTACCAATGACATAGGGAAGAGTAGGAGAGATGTCCTGGAGGCCAAATTTAGATTGCTAGGAAAGAGACTGAAATCCAGGACCTCTATGGTGGCATTCTTGGAAATGCTTCCAGTTCCACGCGCAGGGCCAGGTAGGCAGGCAGACCTTCAGAGTCTCAATGCGTGGATGAGACGGTGTAGGGAAGAGGGGATTTATTAGGAACTGGGGACACTTTTGGGAGAGGGGGAGCCTATACAGGAAGGATGGGCTCCACCTAAACCAGGGTGGAACCAGATTGCTGGCACTAAACATTAAAAAGGCCGTAGAGCAGTTTTTAAACTAAGAGATGGGGGAAAGCCGATTGGTGCAGAGATCCATGTAAATCGGATAGAGATTTCTCTTAGAGGAGAATTCATTGATAGAGATTCTCTAAGCTGTAGTCAGAAAGAGAGATGGGGAGAGGACAAACCATGGGCCAGAGCAGACAAACAACCACATATAAAGGAATTCAATGCATCAGGGAAAGGCAGACAAATAAGCAGTGGCAAATTTTTAAAGTGCTTCTTCACAAATGCTAGGAGTCTGACTAATAAGATGGGTGAACTAGAATACCTCGTATTGAAGGAGGAGATTGACATAATAGGCATCACTGAAACCTGGTGGAATGAGGAAAATCTGTGGGACACAATCATACCGGGATATAAAATATATCAAAAGGATAGAGCAAGCCGGCTGGGTGGCGGAGTGGCACTGTATGTAGAATCAAATGAAATAAAAATATTAAATGAATCAACATGTTTAATAGAATCGCTATGGATAGTAATTCCATGCTCCAATAATAAGAAATTAGCAGTAGGGATATATTACCAACCACCTGACCAGGACAGCGATTCTAACATTGAAATGCTGAGGGAGATCAGAGAGGCTACCAAAATAAACAACTCTATAATAACGGGGGATTTTAATTATCCCCATATTGACTGGATACATGTCACCTCAGGAAGAGAAGCAGAGATAAAATTTCTCAATGTCTTAAATGACTGCTTCTTGGAGCAGCTGGTACAGGAACCCACAAGGGGAGAGGCAATTCTCGATTTAGTCCTGAGTGGAGCACAGGATCAGGTCCAGGAGATAACAGTTGCAGGACCGCTTGGGAATAGTGACCATAATATAACAACATTTAACATTCCTGTGGTGGGAAGAACACCTCAGCAGTCCAGCACTCTGGCATTTAACTTCTAAAAGGGGAATTATGCAAATAAGAGGAGGTTAGTTAAACAGAAATTAAAAGGCACAATGACTAGAGCCAAATCCCTGCAAGCTGCATGGAAACTTTTTAAAGACACCATAATAGAGGCCCAACTTAAATGTATACCCCAAATTAAAAAACATAGCAAGAGACCTAAAAGAGAGTCACCGTGGCTTAACCACCATGTAAAAGAAGCAGTGAGGGACAAAAAGGCATCTTTTAAGAAGTGGAAGTCCAATCCTAGTGAGATAAATAGAAAGGAACATAAACACTGTCAAATCAAGTGTAAAAATGTAATAAGAAAAGCAAAAAAAGATTTTGAGGAACAGCTAGCCAAAAACTCTCGAAGAAATAACAAAATGTTTTTTTACGTACATTAGACGCAGGAAGCCTGCTAAAAAACCTGATCCTAGACGATGGAGATATAAAAGGAGCAATCAAGGACGATAAAGCCATTGCGAAGAAACTAAATGATTTCTTTGCTTCAGTCTTCACGGCTGAGGACGTTAGGGAGATTCCCAAATCTGCACCATCCTTTGTGGGTGATGAATCTGAGGAACTGTCCCAGATTGAGGTGTCATTAGATGAGGTTTTGGAACAAATGGAAAAATTTAATGTTAACAAATCTCCGGGACCGGATGGCATTCCTCCAAGGGTTCTAAAAG
>JANRFK010006693.1:12846496-12859186 GCA_030068395.1 Apalone spinifera
AGGAATTATTAAGAAAGGGATAGAAAAGACGACACAGAATATCTTACTGCCCCTTTATAAAACTATGGTACGCCCACGTCTTGAATACTGTGTATAGATGTGGTCTCCTCACCTCAAAAAAGATATTTTGGCCTTGGAAAGGGTTCAGAAAAGGGCAACTAAAATGATTAAGGGTTTGGAACGGGTCCCATATGAAGAGAGGTTAAAGTGACTGGAACTTTTCAGTTTATAAAAGAGGAGACTGAGGGGGGATATGATAGAGGTATATAAAATCATAAGTAGTGTGGAGAGGGCAGTTAAGAAAAGTTATTTATTAGTTCCCGTAATAGAAGAACTAGAGGACACCAAATGAAGTTAATGGGTAGCAGGTTTAAAACTAATAAAAAAAAGTTCTTCTTCACACAGCGTGTAGTCAACCTGTGGAATTCCTTGCCAGAGGAGGTTGTGAAGGCTAGGACTATACCAGAGTTTAAAGAGTAGCTAGATAATTTCACGGAGGTTAGGTCCATAAAAGGCTATTAGCCAGGGGATAGAAATGGTGTCCCTGGCCTCTGTTTGTCAGAGGCTGGAGAAGGATGGCAGGAGACAAATTGCTTGATCATTGTCTTCGGTCCACCCTCTCTGGGGCACGTGGTGCTGGCCACTGTCGGCAGACAGGCTATTGGGCTAGATGGACCTTTGGTATGACCCAGTACGGCCGTTCTTACGTTCTTATGTACTTTTAAATTTATTTTAAAAATACCTGACAAAGTCGATAAGGGACACTTACTGCAAACTCAGCAACCAATATAAGAAGCAAATAGTCAATAATAAATATAAGAATATATATTACCTAGCACCTAGAGGCTGTAGGAATTTACTGTGATTGGGCACAAAGTTCAATTTCGTGAAGAAAAGAGTGAATGAATAAGACCCTTTAGTCCTGAAAAAAAATTTGCTTTTTTTTTTCCCCCCCATTCCCTCTTCAGCACCTGGCATTGGCCACTGTCAGAAGACAGAATACTAGACTAGATGAATCTTAGGTCTGACCCAGTACGGCCGTTCTTATGAATAACCCTCCAGGCTATTCGCTTGCAATTTTAAAAACAAGTCCAAATTTTTCAAAGGAGTCAAATTTGGGCATTTCCCTCATATGCACATAAAAATAGGCACTTGCCTGCACAAAATTGGTCATTTTTCAGAAGCAATTAGGTACATGAACAACATTTATAGGCACGCTTTTTAGAAAGCTTTTTGAAATTTTTCCCACTCCCAGCCCACTGGGACTCTCAGGCTAGATTGTACAACTGCTCCAGCTGGGAATGGCCCGCAGGCCAAGAGTTTGAGATCTCTGGTCTAGATGGCACTTGATCCTGCCATTGAGTGCGGGGAACTGGATTTGATGACCTCTCCAGGTTCCTCAAAGTTCTACAATTCCATTTTCAATGTTCCATTTATTTACAAATTTAAAATATCTCTTACTGCCGTTTTTTACTAGTTCCATTCATAGTTATACTATAATGTATGTAATCTGGATAAATATTGGAACATACTGTATGTGAGCTTAATTGAATAAGAATTCTATTGCAATCCACCATGAATTATAAGTCTATTTTTAAAATGCCAATAAACTTTTTTTTTATAAGTAGATAAGCAAATAAATGGAGTCTCATTTGCTACTGAATATTCTTTCCACAATTGTACTACATTAAAAACACCATGCAAGCATATTTTGTATTGTCTAATTTGGATACTTATCTAAATTCTATCTCTGAATCTGAATAAGTATAGCAATAAAAAAAACCAAAATAAATACAAATTAAGGATTTGGAAGAGCAAATGAATCTAAAATTGTGCAAAAACTGCCTTTTCTACTAATTTAAAGGAAGGTGGGCCTCAAACCAGTTGCAAGTCACTTGCACAAAGTCCTCTACACAAAAATGTCTCAGCATAAGTATAGACTCAATAATATAGGTTATTAATACCAATGTAAATGAAAAACAGCACTCACACATGAAAAAATTACGTTGTAAACTAACCAAAAAATTGTATTTTCAACATAAGAAAATAGTTTAGAGTAGCCAGTGCTTTAATACTTCCCTTACTCCTCTCCACAGCGCATTACCTTTTAGTGGTGGAGAGGCTTGCATGTTCCAATGACCCCCAAGAGCGACACTGCCTGGAGTCATGTACTCCTTTAGGGTCACCCATGGCAGAACGGTCAAGGGTGAGGTTCCAGACAGTGTTATCTAAGAAGTCCTCAAGGGCAGAGCAGGCAATGGAGGTGAAACTGTTGTGTAATGCTACAGCGGCTGTGAAACTGGAGGAAGGCTGCAGCAGATAGCTCTCCAATCGTTGTAGTGTCAATGCCACTGATTTCAAGCCCTCTATCTGTCAAGGACAGTGTAGTGACTGTTGTGCACCAGTCCCCCCCACTTTAAAAGATGTCCTGTATAGGCATCTTCCAGTTTTGGGGAAAACACCACCTGCACAAGTCAAAGGTCCGGTGGTGATCAGCAAGTGGTGATGGGAAAAGGACAGTGAGATCCAGAAGTTTCTAGTCACAGATCCACACACAGGCAATGGGTGTGTGATTCAGTCATCTTGCTCAAGGACTGAGGAAGGTCAAGCATCTCAGCAGCTGCACCCATGACTGAGCAGTCCTCTTTAGGGCCCACTCGGCTCACCCCAGATGGGGAGAGGGCACAAAAAAAGTGCCCTAAAAATAGCCTTGCCTCTTTTCCTCTTAGCTGGATAGCCTTACTCAGTAGGATCACCACCCCAGCGGTCAAAAATGTAAGAAACTTCTCAAGTTTGGAACCTGGAACGTACGTATCCTGCTGGACAACTCAGACAATGACCGACCAGAGTGACATACAGCTATCATTGCTCATGGACTGAACTGGTTTAATAGATATTGCTGTCTTATCTGATACTAGAGGAGCTGCTGAAGAACAGGCGAGGGAGGAGGAAGGAAGATGCACCTACTTTTGGAAGGGAAAATCTTTGGATGAAACTCAATTGTATGAAGTAGGCTTTGCTATAAAGAACAAACGTGTAAGATGCCTTTCTGAGCTGCCAGTAGGCACCAATGAGTGGCTTATGACACTCCGATTGAGGCTCACCAAAAACCAACAGGTAATTATTGTGAGCACCTATGAGCCAACAATGGATGCCAATAAGGATGTAAAGAAAGGTTTCCACTCTCAGCTGGAAACCATTTTATTGAAGACCCCTGAAGAAGAGAAGATCATTCTTCTGGAGGATTTCAATGCACATGTTGGACGAGACTCAGACCTGTGGAAAGGAACAATCGGGAAAGAAGGAGTTGGCAAAAGCAATTCAAATGGAATCCTGCTCCTGACCAAGTGTGCTGAAGATGAACTTATCACAAACACCCGTTTTCAACAGGACAAGTCCAAAACATCTTGGAGAGATCACAGTCATGTACTTCTCACAAGAGCAATGACAAGTGTGGATCAGTGCTGGATTGATCATCCCCAAATGGAAGCTGCAAAAGAAGCAGATCAGGCACAAGCTGAAGGTTCAAGAGCGGAAGGACCCCATTAAGTGTGACCACTTCCAAACAGTCTTAGAAGAAAAGTTTCCATCAGAGTTTCCTGGAAGAAATTGAGGAACATTGGAGATAGTTAAAATCATCAATACCTGTAAGGAAATGACAGGCTATCACACCAGACAGCATCAGGACTGGTTTGAAAAGAATGTTGAAATCAAGCAACTCAACAATGAGAAGAGAATGGCATTTTGTGCTTCGCAGAATGATATAAATTGCAATACAAAGAGAGAAGCCCATACTAAGGCAAAGACGGAAGTCCAACATAAAACCAGAGAACTCAAGAACAAATGGTAGACTGATAAAGCACAAAAACTCCAACATTTCGTGGACACCCATAATACAGGTGGTTTCTTTAGTGCCATTAAGGCTGTTTATGGGCCAGCTTGTCTTGGCATGAATATCCCTCACTCTAAGGATGGAGCCACACTTCTGAAGGACAACAAACCCATTAATTTTCACTGGAAAAAATATACTGAAGATCTTTTTAATCATAATTCCATGGTTGCAGATGAAGTTCTTGAGCAAATCCCCCAACCAACAACCTTCTAGGGATGAGATCGGAAACCCTCACAATTTGCATAAGGTATACAATGCCATCAAGCAGATGAACAACAACAAGGCAGCAGGTCCAGACGGGATCCTGGCTAAAATCTTTAAAGACTGTGGACCAGAGTTAATTTGGCAGCTTAGCCTGTTTATCCTTAAAATCTGGATAAAGGTGGAGATACCCAGCAAAATGGGGGATGCCTTGATTGTAACCCTCTTTAAGAAAGGGGATAAAATGGACTGTGGAAACTATTGTGGTCTCTTTACTTGCTGTTGCAGACAAAGTTCTGGCATGGGTCTTTGCAACTCATCTTCTGCCTGTCAGAAGAAATTTTACTAGAGTCACAGAGTGGCTTCCAACCATGTTGCAGAACTGCGGACATGATCATCTTCTCACAGCAGCTGCAAGGAAAATGTTGAGAGCAAAACCGACCACTGCACATCGCTTTTTTTTTAAACCAAATTAAAGCCTCTGACTCAGTGAATTGCCGTGCCCTTTGGACTGTACTTTCGAAGATTGGCTGTCCTGATAAATACATCAGTGTCCTAAAGTTGTTTCATGACAACATGAAAGTGACTGTTCTGAGCAGCACTGGCTCCCAGATTGAACCTTTCAAACAGGAATCAAACAGGGCTTTATCATTGCCCCAACCATGTTCGCAGTCTTTATTGCCATCATTTTCTACCTAATTGCTGGGAAGCTCCCAGCTGGCACTGAAATCGACAGAATGGATGGCAAGCTGTTTAGGCTTAGCAGGCTGAAAGCTAAGAGTAAGATTTCCACCACAACTATCATAGAACTTCAGTATGCTGAGGACAATGCAGTTTTTGCCTACTCTGAGAAAGATCTTCAAACTATCCTGAATGTGTTTGCTGATACTTATGCAAATCTTGGTCTCACCTTCAACATCAAGACCACCAAAATTCTCTATCAGCCCTCTCTAAACTAGGTACCATATGACCCATCTATTAAAATCAATGGAGACACATGAAGAATGCCAATCATTTTCTCTACCTTGGAAGTTATTTTTCATCCAAAGCAGAGAGTGACGTAGAAATCCAACATCATCTGAGCTGTGCCAGCGCAGCCTTTGCTCGTTTACAGCACATGGTTTCTGAGGATCATGACATTCGAACAGACTCCAAACTTTTTGTCTATTGAGCCATCACTCTCCCAACTCTATTGTATGGGTCTGAAACCTGGACAACCTACAGACATCATTTGAAAGTCCTTGAGAAGTACCACCAATGCTGCCTCCACAAGATCTTGAGATCAAATGGGAAGACTGTTGCACTAACATTAGTGTTCTGGAAGAGGCAAAGACCACCAGTATTAAGGCAATGATCATCCATCAGCAACTTTGCTGGACTGGACACATTGTTCAGAAGCCAGACCAACACATTCCAAAATAGGTCCTATTTTCTCAGCTGAAAGAAGGATACCATAAAGTGGGAGAACAACAGAAGCATTATAAGGACTTGATAAAGGATAACTTACTTAAAGAAGAAGCACAACATTGACGTTGACACTTGGGAGAGACTCGCCCAGGACCTCTCAAAATGGAGACAAAAACCTATGCAATGGCTCCCTGCATTTTGAAATTGCCCAGCAACAAGCCGAGGAGGATAAGAGATGCAGGAGGAAGAGGAGACTGGCTTCTAGTCGTGGTCAACAGCCTCCTGCTGTACCTGAAAACATCTGTCCTCACTGTAACAGAACTTGTGGTTCAAGGACTGGCCCTATCAGCCACTTGAGGGGCTACAACTCCCATGGAAGATGATCATACTCGGCAAGAGTGATCACCATCATCATCATCATCACGATTTCCCTTACTTCTGGAAAATTCAACATCTGAAATTAAAATTTGCTGTTGGTTATTTTCTGCTCAAACTACTACCTTTTAAAGAGAATTAATTCTCAGCCTTCTAAGATTAGAAACATAAAAGAATCCTAACCAAGAAATATAACAGTGATTTTGGGAAACAGGAGCTGGCAAGTCCACAACATATAAATGTTCTGTGCTGATCAGCAGCAGCTGTTCAAATGCTCTTAGAACCATGTTAATAAAATCAACAGTGTCAGTGCACAATGAAATGCTGAACTGGTTACTATTTTAGCAATACAATGTTCACTTAATAGAGAGCCAAAGCACTATTGCTACATTTGTGCACAGTGCAGGCACAGTTTTCCGGAGCCAACAGCTCCGGTTCTGAACTAACTGTGATATAGAAACAGGGAAGGACCAATACTAGAAATCAGGATCAGATAGGGAAGTGGGGAGCGAAGCTGAAGAAGGTGGTGACAGAACTATGACTCAGCTTCTGCTCTTAAGGACAAGGAAACTGCTGGCCATAATTATGGGGCTGAAAAAGATGAACTTTTCTCAAGAATGCTGCAGAACTGGGAGCTGAAGGCAGGGGAAGGCACTCAAGGGAAGAGGTAGAGAAGAGATATGGAGATAAATAATTTAAGATAGACAAACAAGAAAAGAGGGAGTAAGCAAGACTGAAAGAGCTATAGGACATGGAAGAAAAATGGAATAAGGAAAAGGAAGAGGGAAAAGAGAAGTTACATTTCAAATATATTCTCCTCAGTCTAAGCCATAGAAATATTACCATTTTCAATCTTCAACTGCCTACACTAGCATAGCAACCCTTGTGGTTGTGGACATTTCAAACATGGCCGACTCCTTGCAATTCACCACAGTCTACTGCATAAACTGCAATTGACATGGTTTAATAAATCCACTGTTGTATGTGAAGTGACAAACCATTTGACATTTAAGATGCCCCGAGGCACCTTAGTAACTGGCCAAACTAGTAGGATACATATGTCACACTTAAAAACTTGTCAGTGTTTTGCATTAGGTAAGTTGCTTGCTTGTAGCATTTCCTTGAACATAGGTTCTCACACTTTTTAGTTTAGACTATGTTTTTTTTAGTAGAGCTAAATTGTTTGGGATTAACTGTTCTCTAATTTCCTATTCTACTTATAGAGAACAGAAAAGGAATTTCATTTCATTATATGCAGGAAATAGAGGGAACATTATATAATTTTCTCAAATCTTGAGTTTTTAAACGAGAAGCCACTATATATGAACTTAACATGTCAACTAGGTGTAATTCTTGTCAAGTCATGCAACAAACTCTACAAGTAGGGTGCACAACAATGACAGGCAAAAAAACTGAAGTAAAATTTGCCCTTCATCTCTAGTCCCTCAGTCGTAGATCTCAATCTGCTGAAGGCAGCAGAACCAGAATACACAACAAGATGCTTGTTCTCTTGGATTCAGTGCTGTTCTCTTGTCTTTTAATATATACAGACTATTTAAATAAATACCTTTCTACAGAAACAAATTAATATCAAGTGTGTGTGTTATGTACACATGCTAAAGACAGAAAAGAAGGAAAAGGGATGGTAAACAATTTGTATGAAAACAGTGTCTTTTTTTTCCACAGTCAAAGATAGGAGTAAGTTTCCTGGGTACCAGTCCTAGGTATCTGCAAAAGCAACAAGGAGTCCTGTAGCACCTTATAGACTAACAGATGTATTGGAGCATAAGCTTTCGTGGGCAAAGACCCACTTCATCAGATCTGCAACACATGGGCGAAGTGGGTCTTTGCCCACGAAAGCTTATGCTCCAATACATCTGTTAGCACCTTATAGACTACAGGACTCCTTGTCGCTTCTGCAGATCCAGACTAACACGGCTACCCCTCTGATACTAGTCCTAGGTATGATGCCCATTTGTTGCAATCTTTAAACAAGTCACCCTCCTTGAGACTCCCTTTTTTCCACCCCATGCGAAGCAAGAGTGATAAAATTGACTACCTCACGGAAAAGCTAGAAGTCAATTACAACGCTGTTAAATATTTTGCTATTTTTAATAAAAGTTAATATAGAACTACAAAATACAACGACCACCAAAGCCAACTATGGAATTCAGTCTCTCGCTCGCGCTCTCTTTCTCTTCCCCTTTAAAAAAATTATGTACACCATTCCTCACTAAGACCACCTAAATAACAAATTACTCATTCCAAGAGCCATCACTGACAGTTTTTCTTATCTTTGTGGCAGGTTAAGATATACAGCTCTCTATAAAAGGATAGTTTCTTAGTAGGATGGGGGCATACAACATTTCAACAGTTTAGTTTTACAAAAAAACCTTTTCTTTAGTTTCTCTCACACACTCTCCATACACCTCTATCACCTCAAACATATTTCCACTTTTGTTCTCTCAAACAGTTGTTATTTTCTCTATGAAATTGAGTTAGTTAGCAGTGCAATCCTGCAGATGTGAAAACTGTCATTTAAATTATACTGTAATTTTCTTAGCATTTAAAAAACTGACTTCAAATGCAGCAAAATCACTAGTGCAACAGTTCTGCGAAAAAAGTATCCCAGTCTTTGTTTTCTTGAAATTTCCCAAGTTTTAGATATGGCTTATAATTTCCTGTATATATTTGCACACTAAATATTTCTTATAATATGTTAACTTGGACTATAATTATTTTTGTTTTAGGTGCAAATATTTGTAATAAAAATATAAAGTGAGCACTGAACATTTTATATTCTGTGTTTTAACAGAAATCAATATATCTGAAAATGTAGAAAACATCCAAAATATTTATAGTTAATGGAATTCTATTATTGTTTAACAGTGCAATTAATCTCGACAGATCTAACTGAAATGAATACTAATGAATACTTGTACAACACTAGCTAGGGACATTCCTATAAGCCTCAAAGTGACTAAACTTCTAAAGAAAAGTGTAAGGTTTTCTATTGAAAAGTGTAAGGTTTTACATATATAACCAACAATGTGCTAGGGCAAGCACATCACTTAGTCCACATTTCTTGCTGCAAACACAGAAAGTAACAACGAATTCCACAAGACATTTTTATAGGAACCATATTTTAATATGCCAGTGGGAATGAATGACAAATTTAGGACTGAGGTGATAACCGATTAGCCAAAACAGTTTTAAATATTCTTTGCTATTACTAAAACAGAATTCAGTCATTGCACATTGATAAAAAGTTTCTTATATTTGCATATGCCTTTTTATTTTTTAGCCAATCACCAGAAAGATGCAGCTACAAACATCATGCACTTATATGGAGTGTTGGGGAGGGGTGTTTGTTTTCTTCAATAATACACATATAAACTACACTAAGGTCAACAACAATACTCTCACTATTTTAGGAGCCTAATGTAATTTCTAAGACAAGTATCAGGCAAGTAAAAATTTGTGTTTCTTAATTTAATTAAAAATATCTTCATTAGCACTTCACCAATATTTTGTAACAATACCTTTGTCAGCTACATGTGACTATTTTGCCAAAAATATATTAAGAACCCATGGATGTTAACTCTCACACACTCCTGAATAAAGTGAAGAGGTATTTTGGAATATTCTACCACCCATGTCCAAAAACCTGACTGCATCTATATCAATCTGTGCATTGAGGTGTTTTAACTAGATGTAAAAAGTTATAAAAACTGCTAAGTATTGCAAGTATGTGGGAAAGATCTTCCCTTGGGAACATAGGGCTAGACTTGCTTTCACTTTCAAAAGGGGATATGCAAATTCGTGCCAAATTTGCATATGTTCTTCCAATCACATTTTCGAAAGAAGATCTTTCAAAAATGAAAGTTGTCTGGACGCGGGTTTTTTTTGGGGGGGGGGAAGGAGGGACATTTTTCCTTTAAAAAGCGGGGGGGCGGTTTATATGGTTTTTTCGAAAAAGGGATTTTTCCCGAAAAAAACCCAACACATCCAGACTACTTTAATTTTCAAAGATCCTCTTTCAAAAATGCGATTGGAAGAAGATATGCAAATTCACACTAAATTTGCATACCCTTTTTCGAAAGTGAAAGCAAGTCTAGACGCTCCCATAGATAGTGTTGGAAAAAATGGGGTATGTACTAAGAAGATCTTAGTTAATTCAGAAAAGGTTTTGAAAGGGTAGTAAATGATGGCTAGCTTACATGGAAAGGTGGTGACAAAAAGCATGCCATTTCTGAAAACGAGTGGACTCCTACAAGGAGGGCTGCCTATACACCAAATAAATACGGTATGGAATTAGAGGCATTTGTTATTTTTCTGTACTGAAATATTTCTATTTTGCACTCCTTGTGGACATTCAAAAGAGGTTAGAAATGAATAAATATATTCATTTTCTCTATAGTAGAGCATAGCAAACAATTTGTACATGCCAATGAATGGATACAGTTATTTTATACTATTCTATATTAAGTTGCACTATATAAGAGGTTTACCGAGTGGATACTACTTCAACATGGAATTCTCCTAATACAATCAAGTAAATGTTGAGAATTCTTCTTCTTTTTTTTTTTTCTTTTTTTTTTAAATTGGAGCAAGGAGCACACTAGGGGAAATTTCAAGCATTATAATTCACAATAACACCTACTGCACTGTTTCCAGTACAGTCAAATCTTAGGTATTTAAAAAATATTTCATATACTATTTTTGTGGTACTTTCAATAACGCTACCTTTTATAACTAGAAACGATGTAAAGTTTGTTTGTATTCTCAGCCATCCTCCACAGATCAGCCACTATTACTAATCAAATGGCTTATAAAGCGGGAACAGAATTTATTTACATCCTATACAGACAGTTGGGGCAGTTTTAAAGTAGAATTTACTTTTAAATAGAGAAGATTTTTGTTTGACTTTCCTAGACATCTTTATCATAGCAGACATCAGAAGCCATAATACTGCACAAATATGGGAGTGGATGAGGAAAAAATACTGCTTTCAAACAGATGAACTTCACTTAGTCTGGAATCCTCTTGCTTTTTACATGCACATATATTACTTATGATCTAGCAGGCAAGATGATTTTCAGAATGTGATTGTTTTCTTTCCAGGCAGATTCTGCAGTCTCTTCCCCCCAGTTATCTCTTGTATTTAATAGGTTTTACCCTGTAATATTGTGGAATCATTTCTACACCCATCAGTTGTTTTTAAGTAAGAATGCCAGGGTTCTAGATGTTTTGACCTCAGGTGCTAATTTTCTGTACATGGCCAACTGTTCAATTTCCTAAACTCTGTGGTGGAACGGTTAATTAGCTTTCAGAGAGTCCCTTTATACTTGCCTCCAGACAAGAGTATAAATCTTCCTTCTTTCCAGCAGGTGGAGACATGATTTTTTTATTTATTTAAAAAAATTTTTTTGTGGAAATATCACTGACCCTGTAGAAGAATGTTTGCTGGCTTCTAGGTTCTATTTACGGTTTTTATTGCTGCTTCACCTATCAGAAAACTTTATAGCAGACCTTAACAAACCTGACTGGAAAGTGGAGTTGGTGCAATTGGAGGGAGAGGAAAGAAAATTTACACCATCTTGTAGTATACATGGAATATACTCGGACACTACAGGTAGAGGGCTATCTCCCATGGTGCTGAATGAAACTCAGAAACCTCATTCATTCTTGTCTACCATTTTCCTTGCCAGTTCTGACTCTTAAAGCAGTACAAAAAAGAATTACAGATGAGATGACCCAAAAACAGCAGCCTGGGATTCCTGGCATCCGAACACTGCAGCCAAGGTTACTGCCACATCCAATCTAATGCCAAATAAAGTTACTGACCAAGACACATATATCCACTCAGCAATACCCTGACCAAATCTGCCCTAATCTTTCAAGAATTCTGACCTTATTTAGCCACATTATCCTATTATTGTATAGTTCACTTATACTTTTGTTTGGTTCCCACAGAGCACAGGGATGTTAAAATGCATGTATTTGGTTAACCATGTAACTGCTAAAAATTTCAGCAGTTACATGGTTACACACAGAAAGGCTTTTAAGCTGGCTCCCAACACACAATGGCTACTGCACCATGCTGCTGCCTGTATCAGAGGCAGCAGCATGGGGATTAGGAGCCGTATCTAACTGTTTGGGTAACTAATAAGCTCATGCTTATTTTCTAACGGTTTAAACTGCTATACTCTTACATCCCTAACAGAGAAGATGAGTAGGCAAAGGCATGCGCACAGGGTGTGCCCAGGCACACCCTAATGTCTCGGGCCAGCTAGCGGCTGCTGGAGAAGGAGGGGGATTTGTGATGGGACGCTGCAGCCCCTCACTTTAAATTCTCCGTGGCCATCTATGGGGCACTGAGAGTGCATGCATAGTATGCTCAAACCCTGCACAACAGGTGAAAGAGGAGACGCCCAGGCGTGACGTGACGTCACAGCCCGGGACTTTAAAACCGTGTGGCCCAGCTCCAGAAGCAGCAGGGGCCTGAATACAGACGCCACCCCAAGCCATTTTTACGCCCCCAGACCCTGGCCCACCCCGCCCATCCCGGCAGCACCACGCGGCGCTCCTGAAGTGCCCCGGGCTAGGGCCTGGCCAGCCTGTAGCTTGGGCTGGCTCTAACTCCAGCCCCGCAAACTGGAAGGCAGAAGCCGAAGGTAAGGGAGGGGAAGGGAAGGGAGAAAAATAAGAGGAATGGGTGGAGAGGAAGGGGCTTGTGCTGAAGGGAGAGGGGCAGGTCGGGAGAAGAAAGGGGAAGGCACCAAGGGACAGGGTAAAGGAGACACAAATGCCAG
>JANRFK010006693.1:12909064-12932849 GCA_030068395.1 Apalone spinifera
TTAGACAACTGAGAGAAGCTTCCAGATTGCAAGCCCTGGTTCTCGTGGGGGACTTTAATCACTCTGACATCTGCTGGGAGACCAATACGGCAGTACACAGGCAATCCAGGAAGTTTTTGGAGAATGTTGGGGATAGAGAGAGAGAAAACAAATAGTGAATAGTGTTTTTTACATTTTTAAAATAGTGAATTCAATTTTTAATTAAATTTGGGATATACATTTGAGTCTCCACAATGGTGTTTAAAAAGTTTCAATGCAGCACACAGGCATTTCATTTTTGGGACTACTTTTAATTTCTATTTAACTATCTTCCTTATTTTTGTGGTGTTCCCCTTTCTGAAGTTAAATGCCTCTGTGGTAGGCTTTTTTGGTGTCTCCTGCCCCCACGGATGTTAAATTTAATTATAAGTTGGTTGCTATTTCCAAGTGGTTCAGCTATATACCTGTTGTATCAGATACTATGCTCCACTTAGGACTAAATCAAGAACTGCATTTACTTTTGTAGGTTCCAAGATGACTGCTTCTTGGAGCAGCTCGTTTATGGTGTCTAGAAGCTATATTTCTGCTTCCCATCATGAGGTGACATTTACCCAGTCAATATGGGGATAACAAACCCTCCATTTTTATTGAGTTTTCTATTTTTATAGCTGCTCTAAGTTTCCAAAACATTTCAAAGTCACCACCCAGATCAGGAGATTGATTTTTCATCCCTCCTGCTATATTCATATCATTCAAGCATGGAACTTCTATCAATAGAGAAATTCAATGGTACAGTTGGATTCATTTATGTTTTTTACTATATTTGACTATGCTTTTTTCCTTTCCACTCTCTCACCTACATGACTTATTCTGTCATTCCTATATATATTTAACCCTAGTATTACCACATTCTATTGATTATCACCATTCCACCAGCCTGCTGTGAGGCCTATATCAATATCTTCATTCAATACCAGGACCTCAAGTTACCTATCACTTATTGCTTTATTCACGGTGGTGACTTTAACGCACGCACACGGTTGAATGAAAAGAAATGCATGGAGCAGGGACCAACTCAGCAGCTTCCCCTAGGCTGTGCAATGCAGAGTAGCAGCTTGTATGGGTGTGGTGAAGAATGAAATGAAATGCGTGGAGGAGGGACTTACTCAGCACTTTCGCGCGCAGGCGTCTCAGCTGTACAACGCAGAGCGGCAGCTGCAGAGGGGTGGGGGGTATGCGACTAACCAATAGTGCCAATTGATAAGCGCCTGCTTCTCGGTTAGTTGACTAGTAGCTAACATCCCTAGAGGTGAATTGCTAATCGAAGTAATAAAACAAACTACATTTTAACACACATGGATGACATTTGATTCAACCATTACACTGTCCACAAGAACCCGCAGGCCAACAGGGGCATGTCTATGGTGCACAGCTATTTTGGGATACCAGAGGTACCCCGAAATAGCTACCCACACCAACCGTTATTTTGAAAAATATTTTGAAACAAAAGGCAGGCTCTTTTAGCTTCCTAGTAACCCTCCTTCCATGTGGGTTAAGGGATGTCTTGAAATAAACACATTATTTTGAAATCTGGCACTGTGTAGATGTGCCAAATTTCAAAATAAGCTATTTTGAAATAGATGGAAAATAAGTGCTACGCAATTTGCACTACACAAATTGCTTATCTATTTAGAGTTTAGGGTGCTGTGTAGATGCACCCCAGGTCTCTAAAAAACTCTATGGGGGGGGAATCCACTATTTATGTGGGGTGGGAGGGTGTATCTAAAAATAATATGTTGGAAAATGTGATATATTCATGTCAACAGTTCACAACTATGCCTGGAATTAAATCTAGGAAAAATATGCAAAAGTCATGGGAAATAATACCCCCTAAAAGTATGCATGCCACCTGATTTGCTGCCAAAATATGGCTACTCATTCTCTGAAACCATGTAATTGTTTCTCTTTTGTTATGAAAGATGAAGTAATCAGAAGATGGTTATCCTAAGAATATCCAGTAGACCAACTCCACACACACACACACACACACACACACCCTGATTTTAAGCAAAATTAGAGCATTACAATTCAATATAAAGGACAAGCAGCAGGTTACTGCTACCATTTTAGAATATGTTTTCATAATATACTCAAGACACATCTGAAGCAAGCAAAATAGGTCTGAAAAGCTGATTTTCCTACACCATGTACTTTATGTAAGCCAAACTTTTCTAGCATCCCTGACTTAACTATGACTACAAAATTGACATGAAAAATTTACCACTACAAAACATTCTACTCAATTTTTACCATGATAAAAGACAGAGGAGGGAGAATGGAGGGGGAAAATCCTCCATTTATCACAAATAAAGCAAGCAGATCTGGGAGAGAAGAATATTTACAAGGCCATTTTAACACTTGGAGTTAATGCAGCAGAACTCATTCTCAAGCTCAACAGAATGCTTAAGCGAGCAATGCACACTCTAGGAATTCATAAGAGATCAATGAAGTCAATCTTGTATGAATGCCAGTGAATCACACATCATTTTGTAAAAATCTTTATACCAGAGTTGTCAAACTCGGAGACAAAATGAAGGGATAAAACAAATAGCAGTTCTCTTGAAAGTTGCAACCAGGGATCACTCTGCCTACTGGATATGTTAAAAATAAATCCCAAGTAAGGCTCTGATAACTTTTTTTCACACCTGCTCATTAACTCGATTTACTAGAGTTGAGTGTTGACAAATTTGGTTTCACCACACTGTGGTGCTGAGATGCTGGGGCTCCACCTCTCTTTTGGCTTATTACCAAAAGGGAGCTAATTGAACAGAACAAATGTCACGGGCTATGCAATTGGTCCAAGCTCACTCAGGAAGATCATAGTAGACTGAACTCCTGTGTCCAAGTTTATTGAATTAACCACAAGACAATATTTTTTCGCTAATGCTTCCAGATTTTCCCTCTGAAGTCAATGGGATACTCAGATGAATAAAGTCCAGTTCACACACAAAATGTTTGGTGGACCAGTTTTAGGTTTTACCTACACTAGAAACTTCCACCAATGCAGTTGCACCACTGAAGCACTTCTAGTGAAGCTGCTCTAAGCCCATAGGCTTAACTCCACTCTGCAAAAAGCAGTAGCTGTGTTGGCAGGAGAAGCTCTCCCACCAACATGTCTTTTTGCCTTCTTTTCTCCTCTACTGTTCCTTGCGTCCAACTGTAAATTCAATATATAGGGAGCTCTTTGAGGGGGGGGGGGGAGGAGGGGGAAGGGGAGAGGAGTCAGTACTCTCCAGTGGCAAGCCACTTGTAAAAGACTGCAGGTCCTTGCAAGCTGTGTTCACCCAAGAAACTGACCATTTAGTTACAAGATAGGAAAAGAAAATAGCTGGAATCTTCTTGGGATCAAAGAATTAGATCAGCAGGTAGCTCCTCATGATTTTAAGAGATGTAAGTAGCCAAAGTAAGGCCAATAATCAAATAACAATTGTGGCTCCAGTAAGAATGACTTACAAGTTGTTATTCAATCTGCAGCTACGAGATCATTCTGAAAGGCAGATACTCTACTAAATCATGCAATAAGCAAGCACATGTCTTGACACTGAGGAATAAAAGGCAATCCTCTCTAGAAGATAAGCAATAGAGAGAAACACTTTCCTGAGAGAAGATGACAAATGGTATCCTGTCCAAGTAATCATATGGCCATCTTTCTGATCTTCTCCAAATACACAAGGTTTTAAAAGAAAGAGAATCAAATATTTGAGAAAGATTAGCAATCCAAATATAGGCCCAGATAGACTTGTGCATGCAAGTCTCACCTTGGGAACACAAAATCCCTTTTAATAGAATATTTTTTAAACTGCATACCAGTTTTTCATATTCTCCATCTACATTTACAAGATGTTACCATTACCAAACACACACAAAACCCTTACCTTTATGTAAGGAAAAAAAAGGAGTCAGATCAGAGACCAACACATGTATCTAGTATTTATGTTGAACTACATTACTGTATCATTTACATAGGCAAATATGCCTAAGATACATGTTTCATGTAATTTGAAAAAAGTTATCATTCCCACAACTCCAAGAGGATCCCTTCCACATGTTTCCAAAACATATCAAATTATTTTTTTTAATGTTCTCTAATGGCCCCATGAACACTTAACTGAATTGACTAACTTGTTAAGCAGCTATAAATACCTTGGAAAAATAGTTCACCAGTGCTATATTTATTAGGTCCAGCAATTCTACTGAAAAATCAGTTGGGGTAGAGTTAATAAACTCCAATATAAAATACAGCATAATGACAATATGGGACTGTAAACTTGAAGTGTTCCTAAATCTGCCAATACTTAATTACTTTAATGTGAAGTGATGACAAAAGTTATCACTTCCTCAACTCCACTTTACTAGGAAGGTTTTAGGAGTCAGTTGAGATTAAATACAATCAAGTGTACAGTATCATCACCAGCTAATTTTAAAAATTCTATGCATCCAGACCATCAAACTCCCTTTCTTCCCCCCAACAGTTAAGAAGAATGGATGGCTAGTATCTCAGCTGGGTGAATCTGCACAGCTCTATTCAAGTTAATAGAGCTATGCTGATTTACAACAATCAAGAAACTAGAAACTGAAAAAGGATACCTGCTTCACAGTTCTGAAACAAAGCAGCTATGTACCAATCACCTCTCTCCTGTATTTAGAATCCATTTGAGATTATCTAATGTATAGCTCGTTGGGTTTACCCTCAGTGTAGTAACTAACGCATTTGTAAACGGCAAGTCATTTTTCAGCACACTTGGACTTTCAAATATGTAACTGCAGTAACCGATTCTGCCTTCCTTTAATATACAATTGAGATGTTACTGGGACAGTTTAAAAAAAAGTTAAAACTGTGAAGATTTAAAAGCTCTTTAGAATGATGATACTCTTCAAATGAAGGTCAGTAACTCAGTTCATATGGATTTTTTTTAAATGGAATGTTAGTTTCACTGTTTTCCTTGCTAGAGATATTGCTAGCAGACATTTCTTTCCAATCCACCGAAGAACATGGATTCTTGCAACAACTAGGGTCATAGTGCTGCAAGTTAGGGAACCAAGTGAAGAAGCACAGTAATAAGCACAAGATTTCAGATTCAACAGAGGATAAGATAGTCAAAGCTGTGGTAGCTGCTTTGCCATATACTTTTGAGATGTAACAGAGGGGAAAATTGACAAATGTGTGAGGATGGCAGGTAAGATGATTAGAAAAGAATTATGGAATTGATAGAAAGGGGGAAAATGATGAATAGGGAAGGGAGGAGAAAAAAAAGTTAGCACAAAAACAGGGAAACATTGTCTGGGAGAGGATGGCACATTGCCCTCGCGCCAACACCTTAAGATATGTACTATGGTACTTCTGTTAAAAGTGCACAATAAATATTTTACCTGGATCGGGAACCATCTTTTCATCAAAAATATCAAACTTTTTTCCTTGTCCAGAAAGGCAAAAAGGTTCAGATAATCAGAACACAAGTGAGATTTAACTCATATCCATAAAAAAAAATTGGAAAGTTTGTTTCGTCCCACCATATGACAGAGAGAAAATTAAGAAGTTAAGCAGAACAAAAGAGTACGCTTATTAAGTTTGCAGACGATACTAAGCTAGGAGGGGTTGCAAGTACTTTGGAGGATAGGGTCATAATTCAAAATGATCTGAAGTAAATAGGATTAAGTTTAATAAGGACAAATGACAAGTACTTCACTTGGGAAGGAACAACCAATTTCACACATACAGAAGCAACTGTCTAGGAAGGAGTACTGCAGAAAGGGATGTAGGGGTCCTAGTGGACCACAAGCTCAATATGACACTGTTGCACACACACAAAAACCATGATTCTGGGATGCATTAACAGGAATGTTGTGAGCAAGACACGAGAAGTCATTCTTCCACTCTACTCTGTGCTGTTTAGGTCTCAATTGGAGTATAGTGTCCAGTTCTGGGCACCACATTTCAACAAAGATGTGGAAAAATTGGATAAGTTCCAGAAAAGAGCAACAAAAATGATTAAAGGTCGAGAAAACATGAGATATGAAGGAAAACTGTTTAGTTTAGAAAACAGAAGAGAGGGGACATGATAGCAGTCTTCAAGTATCAGAAAGGGTGTTACGAGGAGGAGGAGGAAAAATTGTTCTCCTTGGCCTCTGAGGATAGGACAAGCAACAATGGGCTTAAATTGCAGTAAGAGAGGTTTGGGTTGGACATTAGAAAAAACTTCCTGTCACGTTGGTTAAACACTGGAATAAATTGCCTAGGGAAGTTGCGGAATCTCCAATCACTGGGAGATATTTAAGAGCAGTTTGGACAGACATCTATCAGGGATGCTCTAGATCAGTGCTTCTCAAACTGTGGTCCGCGGAGCCCCAAGGCTCCGCGAGACATCTCCAGGAGCTCCGCGAGGTTAACAAACTAGAAACATCGATAGGTACAACACATACAATCAGTGGACCGCTGGGGCTCCGCATAAATTTTTACGCGTGTAAAGGGCTCAGGAGCCCAAAGAATTTGAGAACCACTGATCTAGATGGTGCTTGGTCATGCTGTGAGGACAGGAGACTGGACTTGATCTCTCGAGGTCCCTTCCAGTTCTAGTATTCAGTCTTTTACTAGATATGTGACATTTCACTAGAAAACATTAATGTAGACATTACTTTTTTACTGCTCTTCTGTCCGTGTAGAAGTAGTCTGATGGAAAAGTAATCAAGAGCTAAGTTTTCGCATTTAAATCTCTGGAGGTGGGAGTGGAAGAAGGGGAGAATGTCACCTTCAATATAACTATCTCCTAGTGACACTAAAAATTGTGAAGTTGTCATCAACGAATCAGAGAATGTTAATGAACAGGTTCATGAAACAAACTGAAGTATATTACAACATGGATGGTTGAATAGCAGGATATCAAGATTCTTACTTTGGGAACATTGTGGACAAAGTTAGGAACCTTTTAATACAAATGTGCAACTACTTTAATATACTTTAAAAATAAATCAGGATTTCAAGAAGTTGCTATATATTCAATACATAAAATTCAATTTTTTGATGCAATGACAGTGTTTCGAAGGTAGAGGTCTAGCACTGACAGCCTAATTGCTGCTTTTTTTTAATTTTATTTATTTATTACAGGAGAGGTACATGGAATATTCACATTCACTGTTCCCCATTCCCAAAGGATATCACTGTAATCAAGTATATATAAAGGCTTAGCCAAAAAGGCATTGCTTTAACAGCAGGGTTATTGTTGAAGCAATATTATGTTAAGTACAAGGATCACTAAACTTTGGAAACTATTAAATATCAGATACTAAGTATTTCAAGCATAAGATCATGATGACTCAATATAGCAAAATTTTACATGATGCCACTAGGACACACTAAAAAGGACACTTTAAACACAGTGATACAAACCAAATTCACTTCTCCCATAGGACTAACTTCCCAAAGCTGAGAACTAGGAATGTTAAATACCAGTTTATTGAATAGTCAAGTAACCTCATGAATCCTTATCCGTTACTTGACTGTTCTATAGTCCCTGGGGCTGGCAGTAAGTGCTCCATGGCCTCACTCTCACAAAACCCCCTCCCAACTCTGCGCTATTGCCTCTGTATTAAAGGCAGCAGCACAGGGGTGCTAGGTGGGAGCTGGTCCATGAGGGGAATATCCTCTGATACAGAGTCAGCAGCGTGGAGTGGCAGCAGCCCCATCCAGGGTGGGTCTGAGTTCCCAGACCTGGTGAGAGCCAGAACTGAGCTGAGCTGCCTGCCTTCTTAGCTCCTAATACACTTTAAATGCAGAGCAGTAGCAGCAGGGGTAGGTCCCAGACACGTCCGGGCTGCTGAACATCCTGCTAAAAAGAGTTTACTGGCAGGGGGTAAAGGAGGAGATGTGTAGTCGATTAACTGATAAGCAAAAGACTACACACAAGTACATCCCTACTGAGAAAATAACTCCTAAATTTCCTCACAAACCCTAACCTCTCAGCTAGCAGCAGCAGAATATCCTCTACAACATCTAGTTGCTTTCTTTTGTTCTCGTCTCTCTATTGATAAGCCAAACAGTTAATCTCTTAAAACACAATGCATAAAAGGTTTTATTTCAATCCAGAAAAATGGAAGACACTTATAATCACAACAGCATTCACATCTGAATGATAGTTAAACAGAAAGGAGCACCAAGCATGCAGCCATCTGGAAACATTGGTATTCTTTCACATTATCTTTTCTCAAACCTACAAAACAAAGGGTCATAGGATGGCCCAAGACTCCCATTTAGTAAGATGCTCATTTCAAATCCTTAGTCATTAATAAACATTGTCAGACACACAATAAAAAGGATAAGCAGTTATCAGATTCTTCTACCTTCTTTCAGTTCTAAAGAGACAACTTTATCACAAGTGTGCACATAGATCAAGTATCTTGATATATTTTACACCCAAATGCTAAAGCTAAAATGTGTTTTACTTACAATGTTGTCATATGCACAAAAAACAGGAAAACACCACTCCAGGTATTAACACTGAAGTAGTGAACATTTATTAAGAGTGTGTATTTTGCTTATCTGGAGAAAGGCAGAGTAACTTGCCAATGTACATATGGAACTGCAACATTCATGCTGGTATTAGACAATGTAGGTTAATAACCTATACTCAGTGTTAAACAACACTCTTCTCTATTGTGTTATTGCAGCTCGGAAAGTTGTTAGAAACCAGAAAGAAAAAACACCAACGTACTTCAGCATTATGTCTTTCTCTAGTGATGTAAGATATTTTTCATAAAAAGTACATTCCATAAACAAAAGTAAGCGCCTTCTACTCCCTTCAGTTTCCTTTCTGACCAACAATTATCTACTCTTCCCACACTCTCCAAATCCAACTGGTCGGAAGATGCACTTTGCCTTTTCCTGCTCAACAATTAGAGTTCAGCCCTGGATGACTCCTCCCTCACATGAAAAATATATTAAAAGTACTACTTAAAAGTTATAGATTATCCATTCTGGCAGTTTAGAAGACAGAAGTAAGTCACATACAACAGAAATCAGACACAGAGAACAAAGTTATAACTAGTGAAAAGTAAAATAGTACAGGGGTCATCAATCTTTCTCCAAGTAATTTGAAGTCTAGTGTTTCAAACAAACTAGACAACAAATTCTGTATTTCCAGATACAGCTACAGAGCTTTTCTGGACTTCTTCAATCAAAGAGCTAGTAATCTTCTTTCATAGTAGACACAAATTGCTAGTTTTAACTGAGAAAAAGAATCAATGAATGAGAGACCCTTGAACTTGAAGGAAGATTTCCCAAAAATTACTTCTGGAGAAAAAAAAAAGCAGCTTTAAAGTGGATTGTAATCGAGTAAGCCTTTTGTCAGCTTTGTGTACCTAATATGGAATCTTTTTCATTCTCAATAGATTATTCCAGCAGAGTTCAAATTCTCCTGGAGCCTACAACAGGGATGGGGGAACCTATGGCCCATGAGCCAGATTTGGCCTGAGGCTTGCCTTGATTTCCCCAACATGAGGCTCTGGGGACTTCTTCCCCCACATAGCTGGAGAGCCAGTGCCAACTCACGCTGACCACGGTCCACATCAGGCCTACTGGTCTGACTGATAAAGGGGAGGAAGTGGCTCTGTGCATTGGCATTGCCCTTCCCCCTCGCCTGAGGGAATGGCAGCATAGGGAAAATCCTGTCCTTGAACTCATTTACAGACTCCATCCCCATTAAGGAAGTTAAGAAGAGTGAACTGACTAATCGTGTACTTGATACAAATTGTATCAAGCACACAATTAGTCGATAAAGCTGTGGCTCTGCAGTTTAAATGTAGTAGAGACCAGGAGTCTAGAAAGCCCAGCTCTTACTACATTTAAGAGGTAGAGCCACAGGTCTGGGACCTGGCACAAGCCAGGTCCAAGATCACCATGGCTCTGCTTTTTAGATGTAGCAAGAGCCTGGCAGAGTAAAAAGGCAGAGCTGCAGCACAGGTGGCTCCTAGAGCCAGCATGAGCTGGGAGTGAGCAGTTCTAGCTTACGCCAGCTCTGGGACCCCAGGGCTCTGCCTCACTGCCCTACACACACACACACACACACACACACACCCCGCGCGCACAGTGGAGATGGTTTGGGGGAAAACCCACTTTTAAGCCAGCTCCCCCAGCACTGGCTGCTCCTTCTCCCTCCCCCCTCCCCACCCGCTGCCTCTACTACAGAGACAGCAGGGGTGGGAGCACGGAGCGAGTACTCAAATAGTGACTCAACCCCTCATTTTTTACACCACACCAGTAACTTGAAAGAGAGGCAGCAAAAGGCTCCCTAGGAGTGCACTGGCTGCCACTTCAATCCCTGCTAAAATCTGATGCAGTTATACAACTATTCAATTACAAGCTAACATTCCTACCTAAAACTCCCCTATTCACCACTGGCATGATTATGATATGTTTTTATACTGCGTGCCTTGGAAGTTATTTTAAAACTCAGTTATTTGAACCTTAACAGCTTGTTTGTGTACCTTTGTATGTGAAGTTATGAAGCACTGCTTTATGTGTTACTGTAATACGTTGTGAATTTGGGAGACGCCCACAGTTAGTTTTCCAACAGTGACAAAGGAGCAGCCATCACTAGACAGATAGGCTAGGATGGCCCATCAAGAAGAATCCAATATCATCTTGGAGAGGGCACATATGCAATGAGGGCTGCTTAGACCCCCACATTATAGCAAGAGTCTATTTAGTAACTGGAAGAAACGATATGAGGGACAGTGACATCACCTGGCATCTCTCCCCCTATCTTCTTTGAACTAAATAAAGGGGTTCCAGACTGGGAAAGGAAGCCAGCCTGTGTACTGACAACCATCAGTTGCCTGTAATGTCTTGTAAGGGCAAGGTGCTACTGGATTTAAAAAAAAAAAAAAAAAAAAAAAAAAAGCAGCAGCTTAGTCTGAAGAATTTAGATTGGGGTTTTACATTTCTTTCTTATGTAACCAACTGTGATTGCTATGCCTGCTACTTATAATCCACTTAAAGTCTATTTTTCTTTGTTAATAAATCTGTTTTAAGTGAAAGATTAAAACAATGTGTTTTGGTTGAAGTTCTGGGGGAAATCACAGCTTAGATGGCAAAGGCTGGTACATACCCATTTTCCTTTGATAAAATGGAAAATTAAGCAATTCTGGAGTAATGCAAGACAGTATCTCTCAAGGATACAAGGCTGACATTATTGGCTCATGCCTCTCCTTGTGTTTCATGAGTGGCTGAGAGAGCATTCATGCACTTTTGCTGTGTGAGTCTCCCTATGCTGATGGCTAAGTGATCATGGCACCTAGAAGGGCTTGCTGATTGCCACTGGTGTAGGATTGTGTCTCAGTGATATGCCAGTAACACCTGGAATGGCCTGCTGTTTGTCAAGATCACTCAGCCATCAGCATATGGAGAGGCTACAGAGTTAAAGGGGCACAACAGTCCCATAGTTCTTATTGCTATCTGTATTATCCTGGCACCAAAGAGCCCCAGTTACGGACCACGGTCTCATTATGCTAAAGCATACTGGTTGAAGTGTAGCATATGTTGAATGGCTTGAGACTTTCCTAAGAGTTTTAGGCTTTATGAAACTAGAACAGAATTTTTTTATTTTTTTCGAGAGAGAGAGAGAGAGTGTGTCAATTGAACTCTGTCAGAGCATCTTCTCACAAAAAAAAAAAAAAAAAAAAAAAAAAAAAAAAAAAAAAAAAAAAAAAAAAAAAAAAAAAAAAAAAAAACACACACACCACCCACACACCCACCCACCCACCACACCACACACACACCCAAGAAAAAAAAATTACTTCTTTTGTGGTCATGTTCAGTAGGGTGACTAATCTACAGGAAAATATTACTGCAGGGGATGAGTTTTCAAGGCAGATTATAAAATGTTATTTGGCTGGTGCATTTTTTTAAAAGGATAATTTTTAATATAAATAAGATCTTATTTAAATGCATTTCTTTTTAAATGTTAATTTTAATCTATTAATACCTAACGTTACTATATAATATCAAAATGATTTAAGTAAATAAAAGATTTACTGCACCAATGAGTTCTCTGCAAATTTCAATAGGTTAAAGGGTCCTATGACTTTTTTTAATTACAATCAGAATCATGAAGAAAAACATCTAATTTTGATGTCAACTCAAGCTTTACAAATACATTACAACAGCATGTAATTCCTCAAGTCATTATTTTCAGTCTACAAATGTAGCAAAATGCTGATGTTTACATTGCAACTGATCAGGAATTTATTGATGAAACTGTCAGAAAACATCAGTGCGTTGAAACTAAAGATTTCTGAAGATACAATTTCAACAGGCCTGAGAATGGAGAGTTCAGCAAACACTAACAAATGCTTTCTGACCTTTAGTATGACACAATACACACCTTTCATTCTGAATTTGAAGCAACTGCACCTCTATCAAGGGTCTTCTTCCCCTGGCTCAGGTCATTTCTACACAGAGGAGTTATTTCAAAATAACTCCCCTTACTCGAAACAAGGCAAGCATCCACAAAGCAAGAACTTTATTTTGAAATTATTTTAAAACAACAGGGTTGTTATTTTGAAATAACTCCTTCTTGTCATGAGGAATAGCGCTTATTTCAAAACTTATTTCAAAACATTAAAGTGTGGATGCTCAGCAGCACTTGTGGTCACTCTGGTCACATACCAGACAACGCCAATGCTCCCATTCTCCTGCAGTCTTTAAAGTTGCACGTAGAAGGGAAAGGGCTTGTGTACCAATCCGAGCCCTACCAGCCCTGTGCCACACAGCAGCCTGTTTTTGAGCCACAGCAGACACCAGTGCTCCCCTCCGAGCCCCCTATGGCTGCCAGCACACCTGCAGCCACCTCCCAAGCCCCTGGCCAGGTGCAAAAGAGCACTCCAGTCCAGGCCAGTGCTGAGATCCTGGATCTCTCGGACACCTGGAGCAAGAAGATAAACCTCCAGGATCTCCACACCTGAAGACAAAATGCTGACATGTACAGCCAGATGGCTGCCAGCCTGGCTCAGAAGGGGCACGGCCACACCCTAGACCAGCATAGTGTGGGTGTGTTATTTCAGAATAGTTACTTTTGGAGTTATTATTTTGAAATTGTTTCCCAGCATAGACATAGCCTCAAGGGTGTTCATACTGCTTCAGTTTTCACCACTTTCAGGATCGCAGTCTCAACATTAAACAGTTGCTGCTTTGCTATCACAGCACACAAGTTCTGGCCCACATTCCCCAACTTCTCCCTCTCCACTACTGCCTATTTCCAGGCTGTATACAATTCAGCTATCATTTCCTTATTCTGGCACATTTGGGATTAGATTCTATAAGCCCAAGAACAGCAATTGCCAGAGTGGCACCTTCTTGGTTTAATCCGCCAATCCCTCAATATCTTCCCTTACGCTATCATACACCTACAGAACCCTTAGAGGGCCATATTACTTTAAAGAGTATTGTTGACTTGCTGGAACTAGGCTTATGTATTGTCTGACAGCACATAAAGTTACCGACATGATACACAGTAGTTACCAAATCACAAAAAAACAAAGTCAAAATCCTGACACCCCCCCCCCCCAAAAAAAACCCCAAAAAACCAACACACACCAAACCACACACCGCACCTTGGAGTTCCAATGTCCCCTCTAATATTGTCTATCCATGTGCAGAATAAATTTTCATGTGCACCTGAGGTTTGTGTAAATGTGCACCACCAACCAAAGTATTGGTACTCTGCTAAAAAGCTGGGTAGATTTGAATTTCTGAGCAGCCACACAAGCGCACAGCTTACAGGAAAAACTGTCTTGCAGAAAGATTTGAAGTTCACTAAATTCAAGCCACAACTGGGCAGTCACAGGAGCAATACCTAAAACTACAGGCCCTCTAGTAAATATCCTGAAACTGACCTCAATGCAGGTGATTGGGTATAGACAGCCCAAGCAAATTCTAAACACTCAGGAGATGGTATCTTGACTAAAACTGTATGTGGTCTGAGACCCAGAGATTATCACTTTTACAGCTACAACAGTCAAAACCCTGGATCAAGATCTATTTGCAGCTACTACTTCTGTTATTGGCAGAGTCCAAAAAAAGATGCTGAAGGCTTTGTTGGGGTCCTGATCTGCAGGAAACAACAACCACCTTGCCAGAGTTGAATACAGATCTTTGGGCATTTAAAGAGACTGCCTTTGCTCAGACAACCAAGTTCAAGGCCAAATGCAAAACCCAGAGGGTTGTCAAGGACATCACAAATCCACTCTGGAGGGGACAGAGGCACAAAATGCTGGTGAGCTTTGCAACCAATAGAAGAGGTGGCAGCCACAAACCAAGAGATGGAAAGAGAAGCATTAGTTGCAGAGCTCACCAGCAAGTCCCGCTATCTGGGCATTCAAAAAATAGTGAAGAATTAAAAGCCAAAAGAATCCACCTTCCATTCTTCTAGCTCAGGGGTTCTCAAACTTATTTGATGTGGCCCCCTTCTTGTTCCTGCAGTAGTTTATACCCTCCTCCTGCCCTGAAGTACATATACCACCACCCAGCTTCGAAAGCAAAGCAGAAAGCAGCAGCTTCTGGCTAGGCAACCAGATATGAAAGTAGTGCCATAACAGCACAGAAGTAGGGGTGGTAATTCATCAATATCACTTTTCACAACAGACAGCCCCTCCAACAGCCAGAGCCTCACCACCTCCCAATGAGGGACTGGAGCTGTCATCTTTATCCTGGCCCCGTCATCTTTATCCTGGACCCCTAGGTGCACACAGCACTTCAGCACAAGCCCCATCTACAGGGGCTGACAGCCACAGCTCTTAAAAAAATAGCACACAGCTTTGTCTGAGGTTTCCACACTTCTGTTCTAGCTGGACCCTTAGTCTCAGCCATGCAGGTCCAAATGGGGTCACAAAAAACAAGCAAAATCCAAAATGTGATGTAAAGAGAAATAAAGTGTCACTTATGCAATGCTTGCACTAGTATCCATCATTTGCCTCAATCTTTGCCCCCTTACATTGAGCAGGAAATATGCACAAGAGGAAGCTGCAGAGAACTACACAGGAGTAGTCTCACAAAGAATAACTATTCTGCATTATCCTTGCTAAAAAGGAAACACCAGAACCACTGCTGGGACACTCCTTCCACCCTAGGTGAGTCAATATTGCTTCAAAGCAAGCTATGGCATCAGAGACTGGTGAGAGGCATAACAAACCAACATGGACACCCCTCCCCCGTCCATCTTGTCATATCACTCCTTAGGTTTCAATTTTTTAGAGCTTTCTGATGAAGATCAACCAAGTATTGAGACAGGTGATGGTATGGCAGTTCCATTCTCCACATCTTCTCATTGTTAACTTTTTCAGAGCACACCCACCACTCTGAACAATTCCATTAGTCAAGCCCTCACATAGAAAACAAATGATTTATCACCCTTTACAAATAGCAGTGGCTCAAAAAACAAAAACACACCGCAAGTCCTTTAGGCTGCAATCCATAAGACTTAGAGCAAGTATTCCCACCATTAAAGCTCTGACACCTGCAGACAGCATTGGCCATTTAAAAAAAAAGTCATAGTAACTGGCAATGACAACCTTTTATAAAGGGGTAAAGGAAGGAGAAATCTAGGTGCCAGCCTGCTGTTCTCGTATATATGATTTGCATTCAAGAAGATTGCATTTTTGTCTTAAAAACATGAAGACATTTTGCTTTAAAAATAAAGTTATCTATTCAGCAAAAAAGCTGTTACCATAATCCTTGGGAAGCCAAAGAAGAACTGATTTACCCTTCAAAGCACAGGAGTTTCACAGAGTGCAATATAAAGTGAGGGGATTATGTGGTAGTGCTACAGCATGAACAGACATCAGTTCTGAATCCACGTGCTGTTGGCGCAGAAATGATAGTTTTATCTTAAATAATAGCAAAGACAGTGATCAGACTTTTCAGCAGCGTGCCATAAATCCTCCAATAGGTAAAATCCATTAGACAACCAAGGAAACATTTGTGAAAACAAGACTCTTACACTTTGCCTCACATAGGAAACTTGATCCAAAAGTCCCTTCAAATCCAACCACTGTTTAATACTGTAAATGCTCCTTTCCTCACAGTTTAAAAATAAACCTCTGTAACATAAGTTAGACTAATGGCTAAGTGATAGACCTCAGGATGCTGCCACAGCCTCTGACCTGAGATTGTCTCTATCGTATACAGGATTACAGTTTGATTCAATGGCTCACAGCACCAGCACTGCCCTCCATACAAAACTGTTCCAGCGCCCCAGCCATTGGTAAATAAGGTTCCATAGAAAGCAACAAGAAAAGAAAAGAATGAGGGAGAACTGAGAATTCAGACATGCTTACCTGAATAATAAGTATAAAATAAACAAGCTTCTCAAATCTGGCACCTTTGGGACCTGATTGGTATCAAACTATGGGAGATCACTATTGTCTAGCAACATGGGTCACACCCATGATGAGTGGACATTCAGCTAGCCAAAATCATGCCATACCATGGATGTTGCCAGACCAGAGTGTGCTGGACTAGAGAGGGTCAACAATGAAAGTCACTGTGTGCAGTGACTTTCAAAGACTTACTTCCTGACGGAATTTCCTTTAACGTGTGCAGGGATCTGAGGGTTCACTAATATTCAAAAATTTGACTAAGATGTTCAAATCTAACCATATTTGTTTTATTTCATAAAGCTGCCTCGAAATATTCTTTATATGAACAGGCATGAAAGTATGGAAGCTACAGTTAAAAGACACCTTTACCATTGTACCAATTGCTATAGCTCTTTGGATCCATTATTTTAAAGACAGACACTTTAATACAGAAAGATGTTTAGGTAAGACAGGTCTTTATACTGAAACCTGCAGTTCTTACAGGACCCATTCATTAGAAAAGCCTAAAGAATGCTGTGCTCCATGAGGAAAGATTTCTGATAGTTTGATACAGGACTCAAGGCTCTTCACAGTGTGGTACAAATTCAATTGACCCACAATACAGAACAAATATGGGAGAGGATTATATTTCCAGTTGGCACTGGGGCTGATTGCAGATGTGGGTTCCTGGAGATTATGATGAAAGTGAAGAAGTGGGTTGTGCTCATGAAAGCTCAGAAGACCAGCTACGTGTTTTGTTAGCCTTTAAGGTGCTACTGAGCTACGTTGTTGAAGTTTTTCCTGTTACAGACTAACTCAGCTATCCTCAGAAGCATTATTGTCAAGTAACTTCAACTACTTTGAAAAGTTGTTTGGCATTTTATGCAATATCAATACGATACATATTGCCAGACATTTTCAACCTCGTTACAAATCATATTACACTGACATTTTATACAAGCAAAAATATTTCACCTTTGTGAATAAGTATTTAGAGCAATTTATTTCAATTTTATTCATTGTCAGAAGCTTTTTTGAAGATGATAAAGCAAGTAATCAATGAAGGAGAGCGAGCGTGCGCACACTGATTTGGAAGAAGTGAATGGATAATAGAAGTTTTGCTTATCAATTGTCTGTCTGTATCTTCTGTAAATCAATTCAAACTACATAGGTTGTTGTTTGTCATAATGAAGGGTGAATTTCAATAGAAACCAGTCAGTTCTACTACTTTAAGAAGCCCTCTGACAGAATTCTAGAAGGAAGCTATTTTCAATATTGAGTCCTCTAGTCTAGCTCTCAAACACTTCATACAAGTCTCAAAACTTTGAGCTTGATAAATAAAACTGAAAATTTATTTTATAGACCTTAGAATTATAATTATATATATATATATATATATATATATATATATATATAGCATGCACATTTACAGTATGGTGGATTATTCTTAATGGACATTTTCACCAATTTCATTCATCTCTATTTATCTGATAGATTACCAATGCCTGGGTGTGTTTTAAGCAAAGCACTCAATATTAACTGTTCACTTTTTACTGATCAGAGCTGAAAAGATGGCATGACATTACATTTTTCAAGTTGAAGTAAAGAAAACCCCAGAGGACATCATCTTATACGACCAGTTTTATTTTCAGCATGGAGGCAGGTTTTCTAGCCACCCAGGGAAGGGGGGAAAAACCTTAATTAATATAGCAGCATTAATGGGAATGCTGAAGTGCATCCGGTAACCATTATTGCTATTCCTTAAACTATGTTTCAAAGAAAATTCCCACACAAATGTGTTATTGAAATACCAAAACTGGTATTATCACACCTATGATGCTAGTCTGAATAGGAAGCAAAATACTAAAGAAGCTCCCACCCACTATTGTGCTTATCAGTGGGCTTTATGAACACACAAACATGGGAAGAATAAAACCATTGTCACAGAAAAAGCTTATGACAACATAAAATATCCAGGTGGTTGAAGCGAGGCACAAATTACCCAATAATACAAGTGTGTTTTAAAAAGAGAGGCCACAGAAGGTTATATTCCTCACTATTACTGGAAGTAGCAGTACCATTATCAAGCTTATCTCTGTATAAACTCTTGTTAAATAGAGAGATTAGTGAAGCAATTTGGTTTTTCCTTCTCCCTTACTTATCCGGAAGAGGACTTCTCGTCCTATACTTGTCGAGCAGTCATCCATAATAACGTAGGGAATCTGATTTACCAAATTATACTCCAGTGTATTACTGTGCTATTATCATGGGCAAACTTGAATGCTGAATAGCTTTAATTATGATTTTCACATACAAAAGTATATCTCAAACGCCCCAAAGACAAATTAGAAATGTGATAATGAATTGCAGTTTATAAGATGACAAGAGAAAAAGTTAAGGTAAGGTAGGGGATGAGAAATTAAAAACAAAAACAAAAAAGTTCGTGTTTAAAACCCGAGCTTGAAAATATGTAAATTATTCCTAATGTGGAAACACAGATTATAGATAAATACAAATGGCATTAAAAATATAAAAAGAATGAACAATTTTAGGGCACAATTTAAAGGGCTCACAAAAGCTAAAATCTATTTCTGGAAGAGGAAACAAGTAGTACACATACTACATGCCATTAATATTCTGCCTCTATTAATATTGTAGATTTCAGATAACTTCCTCCTACTTTTCTGTATGCTAATAGATTAAAACATTTGAACAGAGTTATGCCAATTTTTTAAATTTTCTATATTTGACATCTCCCACAACATCTGTGAAAACTTGGACTATTTTTGCAAATCAGATACTTAGTTTTTTGTTCAAAATATTTTTTTAAAGCTTGTTTTTAAAGAAACTGCAAAAGAACATTTTGTACTCCTTCTGCTGGCTGCTTAGCAGCAGCTAGATACTGCTCCAAAAACTGGGATTGCTGGATTATGTGGCAGGCATGAGCACAGAGATGTGTGTGGAGTTAAAGTAATTTTTTTTTAATAATAATAAAATAAGGAAGGTGACAATCCATCTACAATATTAACCCTCTAATCCGTGGCATCCAACCAAATCTGAAGCAGTAGTCACTAGAGTGGCTACTGCTATAGCGAACAAGCCCCACACAACTGACCAAATAGCCACATTTGGCTAATGGTTAGCATGTTAGTCACTACAGCTCTAAATATTTGTGTATCACTAGCACTCTGCTGAAAGTCAGTCAATAAATCACTATTTCCTATCAAAATGTGTGACCATTGTATTGCCTTCTCCGCTATGTTACTGATTCAAATCCAATTCGGTAATCAAGGAGTTTACCTTTGTGGAATTAATTAGTATTTTTGGTATGGTTCCTAAGCACCAAAACCATAACCACTGACACTTAAGTAGTTTAGTTGGCTTTCCAAAGAGAAAAGCCAAGCATTCCGATAGCTCAGCAATTTAGTCACCTTAAGAAGTGGTCCGACCAAGTGAACAATATAATGGTTAATTGATCCCAGATTTGAGAAGGACACAGCCCATCTTTGTTTTGATGACAAAATAAGTGTTTCTATCTTGGAGAAAAAAAACATTAAAAACAGCAAATAGTCCTGCAGGCTAACAAAAAAATGTAGATGGTATCACTTTCATGGGTTGTGCTCACAAAAGTTTGTGATACCATCTACATTTTTTTGTTTGTCTCTAAGATGCTGCAGGACTATTCACTGTTTTTTAAAAAAAAATTCCAGTTACAGACTAACACGGCTTCCCCTCTGAAACTTCTATATTGAAGGACTGACACGCATTCAAACAGAGTATGATTATGTCTGCATGCAAGGTTCTTTTCTATTATATAGCTTGACTGTTCTTTTATGAAAGTGAGGACAATTTAAAGGAATGCTGTACATTTTATTTCAAAGGGAGGTAAAGTAAATGTCACTGTCTAAAAGAAGGGGTGTCATTTCATTCTGCAGGCTCACTGCTGTTCCTTTCTATTGAACATATGACAACAGAAGCTCAGTATTTTATCAAGTTAAAATACCACTGAAAGCCTGATTTAAAAGACAAAGCAATACATAGTTAAAATTTTAACATGCAGCCTTAACTAAGGAGTTACTTCTGCAATGAAGGCAACACAAGTCATAATTCAAGCATAGCCCCTAACTTCAGTTCCCTCCACATGCAAAAACTTCTAAATGTAAGTGCACTGGGTTTTTAACTCAAGTTGACTGACATCAAAGCAGGAACTGGCTAAAACTTAAGTGAGCGCAGCACATCAGCTGGTAATACAAACATTGTACAGTCTAGACATAGGCTAATATTGCTCAAGTGCTGGGAGTTCTTCAGTTACCTTCCCAGAATTCCTCCTGTGCCCTGAAAAACAATAAAGTCTCCCACAATTCACTGGGAAAAGATTCAGAAAAGTGACTTAGGTTACTATTAGCTCATTCTAGGCAAATAACAGATTTTCCATTTGCTGGCAATTCGGGGGTGGAGGGAAATCATTATTCAGGATCAAACTAAACATTTAGATTTTGATCATGTTAAAGTGTTGGAGTACTGTACTTTTATCCAACATATGAAAATCCTGAAACAAAAATTCACTTATCAGAATTTTTAAAAAACTTCTGGTGTTTTTGTTTGTTTTTTTTTAAAAGAGTAGCCGCCATGTTAGTCTGGATCTGCAAAAGCAACAAGGAGTCCTGTGGCACCTTATAGACTAACAGGTGTATTGGAGCATAAGCTTTCATGGGCAAAGACTTACTTCGTCAGATGCAAGCTTATGATCCAATACATCTGTTCGTCTATAAGGTGCCACAGGACTCCTTTAAAAAAAAAAGTGTCAGAACATTTAAATTTTAAGGTGGGTTCCCCCACCTTTTCTTTTCTTTTCTTTTCTTTTTTTTAATTAAAGAGAACACACTTCTGGCAAATATGCAAAATGTTTCAGTGTCAGATATACACTTTTGACAAACCCCAAGAGACTTTTGCATCAACTCAGTCAATATATTTCAAATAAACCTTCAGTAAAAGTCAATATGTGCTTTTGTTATTGTTGTGTGCAAATTAAGATTTCCTCTGTGTACTTATACCTAGTACTATAGCATCAACACTATCCTACTGCCCTCAGCAGTATCAAAAGCCGGAATTACACCAAGTCAATGTGTCAAGGATAAAAAAAAAAAAAAATGAATGCAAAATTAAAGTTGTCAGTTTAAATCAATAGAATCCCCAAGATGGAATGAAAATCTTACATACACATTATGAAGACTAACTATCACAGTCATTTAAAAAAAAAAGTATTTTCTGATTTATCCACTTCTCATTCTGTAACCCTGATATACTCAGCTCCTGTGTCTATTTTTATCCTCACCTATCCCAACACTACATACAGTACTTCTGTCCCTTGCCTCATCCCAATTGCCCATCTTGACAGTAGCGATGTAAAGGGTTAACCTGTTACCTAGTAAGCATCAGCATTACTAGTATGCTTACCCAGTAACTGGTTAACCAGCAGTCCAACCAAATAGGCCCCCCACCCACGATGCCTGGTCTGGCAGGAGGAGCCCACAGTGCAGCAGGCCAGGATGGACTGAAGCAGTCCCCTTCTGGATATTCCAGAGGTATGTAGGGTCTGTTCTCACAGCTTAACCTAAGGAGGCAGAGGAATTGAATGTAAAATAAATATTATTTAATTATAAAGAATGTTGCTGTAGCCTCATACACAGAACTCTGTAGTAAGCTCCAAGTTGGTCTCTCACCAACAGAAAAGTTAGTCCAAACAAAGATAGCACCTTATCTACCCTGTCTCACTTGATCAGCTAGTTAGGTATTAAAAAAAAAAAAAAAAAAAAGTTTGACCGTCTGGCTACAAGTTCCTTTCCCCTCTCAGTTGTTCAGTCTTCAGGGTTCAAAAAAAGAACTAGAAAATTCATGGAGGATAGGTCCATCACTGCTTATTAGCCAGGGTGGGCAAAAATGGTGCCCCTAGCCTGTTTTTCAGAGGCTAGAAATAGGTTACAGGGGAGGGATCAGTTAACCACCCGGTTCATTCCCTCGGGGCACCTGGCATTGGTCAATGTTGGAAGACAGGTTACTGGGCTACATGGACTTTTGGTTTGATCCAGTATAAGTATTCAGAATGGAGAACATAAGAACAGCTAAGTCATTTCATTAATTCTCCAGCCACCATAGGAAGACTTCTTGACTAGGCATAATCTGCATTTCTAGAATAAGGGTTTTTCCTTTTTATTTCTTTTGGGACGTCTTTAAACACCACAAAGCAGCAAAAAGATAGCACCAGGCAAATTTTGCAGGTCACCTTGTAGCCTTTCCTCATTAGCTGTTCAGATAACTCAGCCTTTTAGTCCAAACTTCACCATCATAAGTAGAGAGCTGAAGTAAGTTTAAAAAAAAAGTTTAACTATGCCAAGAGTCATTTTGTTTATTATAAAGTCTCAGTATTAATGTGAAGTTCATGCATATTTGGACAGTTTGAGCTACCCCCATTGATAGTCCAGTCTAAATCATATTTGCTCATTTCCATACAAGTGAATATTTAGATCACACTGGTACACCATGTGTGTATAGAAAGAGAAAGAACAGAGATCTCGCATCAGGAAGTATTTTACATACTAGGCAAAGTACTACAGGTGCTTGCGTAGCCAAACATGGAAGTCACTGTAACCTCTATCATGTTTAATACAGATTTGTACAATAATAAATGTAGCACTTCAATGGAAGTTTTCATACATTAATAGTCAAAATACTCTTTTTGTATTGTGGTAAATATTAGAATTCTAATTTTACATGAGGGGAAAAAAAGTAATACACTTGGGGCAAAGTCACAGACCCAGCAATAGAGAAGTAACCAAGCCTCATGGATATGACTGCCCTTTTGCACTCTGAACCCTTTAACTTTCTGAAGATCCAATCCTGCAAACCCTTACTTATGGCAGTAGTCTCATGGGAACTGTCTCCATGAAGAAACAAACTATTTATCTGAATTAGAGTTTACAAGAGTCAGGTCTTTGAACAAAAATTATTGGTCACGACCAGAGGAATTATTCACTGGCCATTCCTACTATTTTTAATCTCAACCAAACCAGTTAAAGAAGCCTTGATCAACAGGTGCCATCACTATTCATGCAACATCCCTAGGATCATAAGGTCTGAACCAATATCTTACCATATTACATAGACTTTATTGTGGATAAAGTAATTATATTTGCATAGTCAAGGCTTGACAAACCACGGCGAGATCTACTTGCCAGCCCCACACCGCACATGCACCAGATTGGGACCATGCATGCGCGCAGCGTTGGCGAACGGAATGACCAGCTGAAATCTACTCGCCACGGGCGAGCAGGAACAGCGATTTGTGGAGCCCTGTGTATAGTGATCCCAGGTGTCACGCTGGGGGGGGGGGGGGGGGGGGGGG